>PVHT021183508.1:0-10032 GCA_004024745.2 Catagonus wagneri
GTGGGGGTGGGGGAGGGCCGGGTGAAGCAGCTGGCAGAAGCCCCTGCTGTGACCGACGTGACGTGCTGCAGGAGGGATGCCCTTTGGAGGAGGAGGAGTTCGGGCTCTCTCTCTTTTTTTTTTTTCTTCAGTGTTTCTTAGGACATACTCACCCAACAAAGGGCCTTTATGCAGAACATAGTTTCATAAAACTCCAACCAACCAACAAGTAAAAGACAATCAACCCAACAGAAAAATGGCAAAAGTCTTAAAAAGTCCTGCTTTCTCCACCCGCAGCCCGCTGCTCCCCTGGTCCTTTGCAGCGTGCTCAGGGTGGTCGGTTTTGTGCTGTGTGTACTTTCCTGCTGTTAAAGTTGCAAGGATGATGAACTTCGCGGTGTTGAATGAAAGAAGCCACGCGCTGTGACCGCCACCGAAGTGACGCAGCCAGCCGGCCCCCTCTGCCAGGGGAGTCAGGCCCGCGGCTTGGCTGGACCCAAGGGTGGCGGGCCACGTTGTGCTCCCCGATGGGGCTCTGGTCCCGTGGGTGTGCCCGGCGTGTGGCAGTGCGGTGGCTTATAGCCTAAGTGTGTCTGTTATTCTGCGGAGAAGGTTTAATGAAAAGAAGGGCTGTCTCAGAAGAAGGGCCACAGCTTCTAGCAGACCCCGCGTGCTGTCTTCCTCTGGCTGCACGGATCTCGGGAACAGCCCAAGGGGTCCACAGACCCGTGCCGGGAAAAGCAGGCTTAAGGGGTCCCACCAGCCCCCTGCAGAAAGCTGGGCTATTTTAGAAACCCATGTGCACGAACGCACACCAGCATGGTCCAATTTAAAGATGAAAAAGGAAAAAAGCACACCTTACAGATACCGTGAGCGTGACAGGGGTCTCTGAACGCCAGTCCGTCCGCTCCTCGATGGCGGGGGCTGCAGAGATGAGGCCCAGGTGTTCTCACCGGCCGCGGCGACCTGGAAAGCTATTAATTAGACGGCGGATCAGCTCGGAGCCTCTGGTGCATTTGGCCTCTGAAGGCAGTTGTTTTTTATGTCTTGCTGACAGTCCAAATGGCTCTGGATAGAGCTGAGAGCGGCGGGGGCCGGCGAGCACCTGCAGAGGATGAAGGCGGCGGCTCTGTGCGAGCACGCCGAGACTGCGCGGCCCGCACTCCGCGTCTGCTCCCCTAAATGAGGGAGCAGGGCTCTTGGGGGCGCTTCGGGTTAGTGAGGGTTAGTTTGGACGGTGGGTTCTGGGGGAGGCACAGAGAATCAGAACGGCCCCCGGGACAGCCGTGGAGCCCGAGTGCTCCTGGCGTGGCCTTCCCGGCACGGCGCTCCCGGCGTGACCAGCAGCCGAGGTGGGGTACCGCAGCGCCTCTCTCGCTTGGAGTGTCTTCCGCCCTAACGCGGGTAAGAGGGTAGTTTCATGCCGTCTCGGCGCCGTCCTGAGAGGGAGGCGCAGGTCTTCGTCGAGCCCTAAGTGGACCAGCCGAGGAGCAGCCGGAAGGGCAGCTGGCTGGGCTCCCGGAACCCGGCCCGAAGGCTGGGTCAGGGCCTCTTCTCTTGACTCTGAACTCAGTGCGGTTTCTAAAGAGGCGTTTGGTTCGAGTTTTGACTCCTTCCTCCCCCCCAAACCTGCGGGCAGCCAGGCTGGTGCCGTCCTCACTGCCCGGTGGGGAAGAGGCAGACGGGTAACAGCCGGAGGACCGGCTGAGGGCGGGGGACACGCAGAGCGGAGGGGGCCCCACAAGCCGCTGGCTGAGGGTCCAAAGGCAGGCGTCCAGGTCCGGGGGGGTGTGGACGAGAGTGGCTGCAGGGAAGGGCAGGCGCCTCACACGGCCTCAGCGACGCCCCAGGGCAGCAGGGACACCCGCGGGAGGAGGCGGTGGAAGCCACCCTCCCCAGTGACACCCCGTTCCCAGGAGACCCCAAGAACACATTAGAATCTGCCTGTCGGGAGCTCCTGTTGTGGCGCAGCTGTGATGAATCCGACTGGTGCCCACGAGGGTGCGGGTTCGATCCCTGGCCCCGCTCAGTGGGTTAAGGATCCTGCGTGGCTGTGGTGGAGGCCGGCAGCCGTTGCTCCGATTCGACCCCTAGCCCAGGAACCTCCATATGCCGCGGGTGCGGCCGTAAAAACGAAACCAAAAACAAAACAAAAATCTGCCTGTTGCCTTAGAGGAGTTTCCAAAGGAGGGTGTGAGGTGAGAACAATCAGGAAGATGTGAAGGAAGCAGTGACGCAGACGCCTCGTGCCCGCGGCTGACCCCGTCCACGGGTGGGTGGCGTGGGACCGGGGCTGGCATGCGAAGGCCGGACGGCCCAGGCTGGGGCATGTGGGGTGACCCGGGAGACGGCGTGGGAGCAGGGCCGCCGGCAGCCCCCTCGCCGCCCCCTCCAGGCCCCGGGGCCGCGCCTCACGTGCCTCCCTCTAAACGCGCGTGTCTCCCTCACAGAGGTGGCCGCTGACCGAGAGACGGGAGCCTGTGGAGGGTGGCGCGGCCGGCATAGCAGCCCAGCCCCCGCGGAAATAACGGCCGTGACCGGGCGTCGCGAAGGTAAGCGGCAGTTTCCTCTTCTCTCCGGAGTTTGACATGGTGCCGTGTGTCTTATTTCACTTCGGCTTTACTGTTACTGGTTATATTGTGCACAGCGGGTGCGGCGCTGGTGTCAGGTCGCGGGTTGGGTCTGCGTCCGCGTTGATGGACGGCGGGTGCGGAGCTGCTGTCAGGACGCGGGTCGGGTCTGCGTCCGCGTTGATAGACGGCGGGTGCGGCGCTGGTGTCAGGACGCGGGTCGGGTCTGCGTCCGCGTTGATGGACGGCGGGTGCGGAGCTGCTGTCAGGACGCGGGTCGGGTCTGCGTCCGCGTTGATGGACGGCGGGTGCGGAGCTGCTGTCAGGATGCGGGTCGGGTCTGCGTCCGCGTTGATGGACGGCGGGTGCGGAGCTGCTGTCAGGACGCGGGTCAGTGTGGCACTGATGTTGTGCGTGGATGGGGTGGCTTTGGAGAAAATGTGACCCAGGCGTCCGAGTGGTTCTCAGAGTAGTCCGGGAGCAGGAAGACTCTCCCCACTGGTCGAGGTGCTGGCTGGGAGTGGCTCAGAGGGCCGAGCTGGCCGTGTCACCGGAGTGTGGGAGGCAGCGCCAGCGGTGAGCGCTGTGTGCTGAGCTGCGGGTCTGAGGGTCACCTCTGCTCCAGGAGATGTGGGGCTGGGGGCTGCATCTGGAGCGGGGCCGGGAAGCTCCAGGCCATCTCTGCGCCCGGCGGGGAAGGCCCTGCGGCAACAGCGAGGTGGGCCACATGCGGGCTGTGCTTCCATCTCCTGCTGTGGCCTGGCCTCGGCCCCGCCTGTCACTCGCCCTGGGGAAGGGACACCGATCTGACGTCCACCCTGCAGGGGGGCTGTGGGGCAGCTGGAGCCCATGCGGTTGGTTCGCTTGTAAGGGGCGAGGATCGCAGCCAGGCAAACAGAACCCACGGCCCGTCCCCCGCCCCGAGTGGACCCCCCCAAGGCCCCGTCTGCCTGCTGGCCTCACTGAACGCTGAGTGCAAGAAGGGACCTGACTGTGAACGCATAAGGCTGCCATCACCAGCGGCGGGAAGCCCTGTTCTGGAACCAGCCCGAGTCACCGGGGTGGATGGACACCGCCGTCGGCTGCCCGTGACGCTAACCTTGGATGCGGCCCTGGCCAGGCCCCGAGAAGCCTTGCCTGGCGGCGCTCCCTGCACTTGCCTCCTGGCCCCGAGCGTGCTGCCCATGAACGGGCAGAGCCCAGAGCTCTGGACGTTGGGCTCAAAGGCAGTGGCGGGGCCTGTGCGATTCCGCCAGGAGTGTGGCCAACTCGTTACGTCACGAAAGCTGCCGACCCCGTTCCCGTGTCCGGTGACTCCAGCCGCGGCCGCGCAGGCTCTTCCACCTTTGACGTTTATGAGGCACAGCGGGGCCAGCAGCGGGGACCGAGTGGCAGGCGCACGAGGGAAACGCTGGGGGCGCCGACCGTCTCCGTCTGGACGGCTGGGGCACGCGGGGACGCCTTCGTCACCCCGTCATGTGTGCGACACACTGCGTGTAAAATTTCCCCAGAAAACATAAGCTGATGTTGACGTGCAGGCAGCGCGGTGCGGGCTGAGGACGTCAGCACCGTGCCCACCATCGCCTGCCTTTTGCTGCGAAATGCACCGCAGCGGAAGGCGGGCTGGTGGGCAGGTGGCGGGCCAGGAGGCGGAGGCCCCGAAATGAGGCCCACGGAGTGGCCACGACCTGAGCTGGCCAGTCCGTGGGTGTCTGCGGCCCGCCCTCACCGCTGGCCTGTGCGTTTGCAAGTTTTCCTGACAAACTATCAGAGCAGATCTGGGTGGGAGGTGAGGGCCTGGTGTATCATTTCCAGACCTTTCTGTACTTGTGAACTCTCATAGGCCCCCTGGGACTCACGGGGTCCATTCAGCATCTCCTTCCTGACGGCCGGCCCGGGAGCCCCGGCCCCAGATGTGCCCAAGGGTGCTGGTGGGCGGGGCTCTGGGGGCCTCGGTCATGGCCCGGCCTCGGTGTGTCACAGCCTCAAAAGGCACTGTCCTGTCCTCTCTACGAGGCGGCGCTCCAGGCAGGCCCACCCCCCCAGCTGGCCTGGTCTTTATCCACCATCTAGTGACTGCCAGCCCCCGGAGGGGACAGCCCCGCTGGCAGCTCTTAGGGGAAGGTTACCCGCAGCGACTCAGATCCCACACTGGGATGCGGCTTGGTACGGGCACCCCACCTGGCAGGCAGCCTCGCGACCCACCCCAGCTTGGGACAATGTCCCCTCCTGGCCGGGGCCCAGGGAGCTGAACGGGACTGTGGAGTCACGTGGCTGCTGCCCGGGCCAGAGGGCCCCACCTGCAGAGATGGTTCTGTTTCCTAACCCTTTCCTTTCGTTGTTGCTCCTTTCTAAATTCAGAGGCTGTTGTGCGCAAACCAGATAACTGTCATTCACAGACTCCTAGCAGCAGAGGAGGAGTGGCCGTACCCGTGGGACGGTCCAAAGGCTGGATGGGACAGAGCTGGGCCAGATCCCGACCTCCTGCCGTTGAGGCCAGAGGTCTCAGCCAGCCCGCCTTTGTGACAGGAAGCCCCGGAGGTGCCCTGGGCAGCAACAGAGCTTGTTGCCCCACTGCCCGGCCAGGTTCAGGTACTGCTGGGTTCTGAGGACAAGTGATGCCTTCAGAGTTTGGTTCTTCTCTCCTGCCTGCCACTGGGATTTGCTTGGGCCACATGTCCCACAACCCCGGAGACAGGAGGGAGGGCCAGGCACCTATCCCTGAACCAACCCAGTGGCTGGGTGCCTGCTCCCACACCCGGGTGGGGGCTGCTTCACCCTCAGAGGGAATGAGTGTCTGGTGGGGCTGCAGGCACAAGAAGGGCCGCGGCTGCAGGTGTCTGTGGCAAAGACTCTTAACTGACAGACCCAGAGCTTTCTGCGCCCTCGCCAGAGGCCCTGCACTCTGGCATCCCCCTCTGGGGCTCGCAGTCTGGGACACTAGCGTTTCATTCCTGGTCCCGACTGTCCACGCTTGTCCATGCCTGGGGTCGTGGGCAGCCTACAGGTGGTGCTTTTCCTGAAAGACCCAGGGTCCTGGGAAGGAGGAAATTTCCGAGTCACTGTCCCTCCAGTTGCTCCCTAAGCTGCCTGCCCTTCCCTTCCTGTCAAGACGCAGGACTCAGCCGAGCCTCCCCGCCCAGTGGAATCCACGTGCTGGGAGCCCTGGGGCAGTGGCCCTGGCTGCTGACCCCCGCAGTCATTGGCGCTCCATCCCCAGGTGGCTGGCGGGGCTCTCAGTGCCTGCCTGTCTCCGTGAGCTCACTCAGCATTTCGCCCCCACCTCCTCTGCCCGTCACAGCCGTCCTTTTGCAGAGCTGGTGCCCGCATACCGGCCTCTGGCTGCCAGGCACGAGGGCCTGGTCTGGGCTGCAGATGACAGCCACCCCCTCCCCACAGTCACCTGGCCTGGGCCCCGGCCAGGGCTTTGTCTCCAGCAGGTGTGCGGGGGCGGGGGTGCCATGTCAGCGAGAGGCCAGCTGTCAGCTGGGCCGGAGCTGAGAGGCGCCGGGGCACATAGGAGCGCGGGCTCAGGCGGGATGAAGCAGGCCCGCGTGTCCGGGACGCGTCCTCCTGCCCGCGGCTCCGTGTCCGCGGAGGTCGCCCTCAGCCCAAGAGCCGGATCCGGGGCCTCTGTCCCCGAGTGACCAGGGGTATCCGGCACTGCTCCCACCTGATGTCCCATCGTAGGCACATGGGAGTGCTGTCAGCACCTGATCTCCTGGCCTGGCCAGCCCACGGCCGTACCGACGCACGGGGACCACGGGGACCATGGGGCCACGATCCGTAGCGGAGTTTGCTGTATGCGGTAGCAGCCTTTCTTTCCTGCGTTCTGTCTTAAATGTCTCGGGAGTTTGGTGGCTGCTCGTGGCTGGGTTGGCCTGCTCTTCTGTGGGCTCAGCGCCGCCTTGACCCCAGACTCTTCCCCAGGCGTGTGATTCGCCCCCCGCCCCGGGCTTTCGGACACGTCAGGTAATGTGTCCGTCTCACCTCTGAGAAGGAGTCCCTTCTGGAGCCTTCTGCTGCTCCGGTCTGGCCGGGCGTCCTCCGTGAGCCCGTCTCCGTCTCCCTAGGGTGTGTCCCCCTCCCTCCGGGCTGGATCCTGTCTTCCGCACCTTTGCCTTCTTGCTTTCTGCCTGTGCTGCCCGGCCCTCGATCCCCGTGCCCCCCTCCTGGTAACAGACTTGAGGCGGGCACGGCCAGCAGATGCTCGCTCGGGGCTCGAGCACCCAGTGTGGGCCCTTCCAAGGCCCTGCTGCTGCGAGTGCTGCGCGCGCGCAGGGAGGGCGTCCGTGCGGCTTCCGTCGTTCAGGCCGATGGACACCCCGAGTGTCCGCGTGTCCCGAGCCTGGGCTCTGTCCGGGAACAGATCAGGAAAATGGCTCGTCCCCAGTCCCGGCCACGAGGCCCCCACGGAGCAGGGGCGGCAGCGGCGGACGCTGGGCTGCGCTGTCCGTGGCCCCGCAGGTGGAGGCACTTAGCGCAGACGGGAGCCGTGGCCGCAGGCGTTTCAAGCCAGCAGGAGCCCATGTGCGCTTTGAGCCTCTGCCCAGACATCCACTGGCCTGGATTTCCTCTGCAGCTGACGGGTTTTCAAATGAAAGGCAGAATTTCCTGTGCCCTTCATCTGGAGGTCGTCTCCTGGACGTGTCCCACGTCCTTGCAGGCTGAGCCCATAGAGGGAGACAAGAGTCCCTTTTTGCAGGACGAAGTGAGCGTGGTCGGCGCCGGCCTTCCTTGACGAGCTCGTCACGCGGTGGCTGCGGCGTCGGGGCCGCAAGCGTTCAGGGCCACGTTCACCCCCCACAGTGAGCTGCCGGAACCTGCTTGCAGCGCCCCAGCCAGCGTCACACCAGACGCACGGTCACCACTTCCTAAGGGGACCCCAGGCAGCGCGGGGCTCTGTCCCTCACACATGCGCAGTGTAAACAAGTGCTGGAGTTTAAGCAGCCCGGCCCGAGCCTCCCGAGCCCAGTGGACCCGGTGCCTGTCAGCTCACCCCACCACCCGCACCGACGGTGCAGCCCGGTCCTGGCCCCCTGGCCACGGCCTCCGGGCCGCGCATCCAGAGGGTTTTCAGCACGCAGACGCCCGTCTGCTGGATGGAATGAGCCACGGGACACCAGGAGGCGCCCAGCCGTCCATGACCCGGACCAGCACGGCCTGGTGGGCATCCAGCCGGCCCCGGCCTCCAGCCTCCGCGCTTTGCTGGGGACCCGTCGTGTGCTGCTGCCCCCCGTGTGGGTGTGGGCACGGGCCGTGGGCAAACCTGCCCGGTCAGGGTGGCCAGGCACCCCACACCCGCCAGCCCCTCTGGTCGCCTGGACCCCGGAGCAGGGGACGGAGGAGCTCCCGCTCAGCGCTGCCCTGGGAGCCTGGCGTCCACGTCACGGCCAGTGAGCGGACTCTGCTCTGGGGCGCTTGGCCACGTGGCTGGGATACAGGTCGATGTGCAGAAGGGACTCGCCTGGGGTCAGCGCTGGTCTCTTCCAGTGTCCTGCCCAACCAGGAGCCTCCAGAGGCCAGCCCGCTCCAAGCCGCGTCCCCGCCGGGGCCGGGGCCGGTCTCTTCCCACCCCCGTCCCTGCTAATCCCCACGCCGCCTTCGCGGGTGGCTCTAGTTTCCCCGTTGAGATTAGGAGCCCAAGGCTCAGGCCTTCACCTGCTCGATGTCTCAGGACAGAAAGTCTGGCATGAGCTCTGCCCGCCCCGCTGTCCGCCCTTCCCCACCAGCGCCCCTTCCCAGCCTGGAGGTGGAGGCGGCCTGTGCGGGAACTCCCCGTGCACCCGCTCAGAGTGGTGATGAGAACCCGCAGAAGTGGAGCAGGACTTGCTGGCCTGGGTACCCTGAGTCTGAGTCACTGACACAGGCTCTCCCCGCCCTGGTCCCTGTCCCCCTTCCCCACCCCTGGGGGCCGGGGCCCTGCCCTGCAGCAGCCAGGGGTCTGGGGCTGGGCTTCTGCCCAGGGGAGGTGTGACGGTCCACATCCTAGGCCTGGGGGTTGGGAGCCACGGCTTTGGCATCAGGTCCTAGGAGGAGTTTGGAGAAGGTGAACTTGGTCTGGGTATGAGGTCACGGCCAAGGGCGGGGGTGGGGGTGCGCAGTGGAATGTGGAGGGTGCAGAGCTGGGGTCAGGGATGGCGCCCAGGGGACGTCCCCAAGGAAGGGGGTGCAGAAGACAGGAGCTTTGAAAGGGCCTCCCGATGAGCCTGTGCGGCGCCTGGAGCTGGTGGGTCACTGTGATACCAGCAGGCTCTGCCCGGGCACGATCTGAGCTGGGGACACCAGCAGCCGCCCGGACCCTCCCTTTCCAGCCTTGGCAGGGAGTCCAGGGCATGCGTGGACAGCCGAGCATGTGAGTCTTCTCGTGACCTCAGCACAGTAACTGACCTCCCTAGGGCTGGGCTCACCCGTCTGGGGGGCCGTGGTCCCACCCGGGGCTGTGGTGCGGAGCCAGATGCTTGTGCCTCCTGGCGAGCACCGTGCAGAGGGACGTGGTGAGCGGGCGGTGCCGGGAGACCGGACCCGCCGCTCAGAGCCTGCCCCGTCCTGCCAGGTTGTGTCTGCTCCTCGGCAAACAGCCGCACTCTGCACGCACTCAGGGTTTCCGCAGATTAGCTGCTTCCCGGCTGGGTTAGAACGTGAAAGTCTTTCTAGCTGGTGTTGATTTGCATCCAGTCTCCACCGAGCCTCAGTTGCTGGCCCTGGATCCTTTGTCTGACACTGGTGCACTGGACGTAGCCCTTCCGGGAGCAGTCCTGGCACTTCCAGCCCAGTGTCTTGGAGGAGAGACCTGGAGTCTTCCTCACCCTTCACACTGAAGACGGAGGTCAGTGCCAGGGGCCTCCCGGCCACCAGCAACACAAACCCACTTCCCTTCCACTGTCACGTATCGACACCCTGTGGATGGATGGACAGACAGACAGATCGATCAATTGATGGACTGCTCAATCGAGTGATAAACTAACTGGTGGATTGATGGGTACACCAGTGGGTGGATAAATGGATGGATGGACTTATTTACTAAACAGACAGGAAACTAGTTTTCATCCCACACCAGGCTTCTGGCCTATGTCCAGGCATTCATCGCACCTGGAGGGCTCTGTCCTGGCATTTCTTCCTGGAACACTTGCCCAAGTCTTCATATGGTTGGGATGGTTTTCTCTTCTCCTAAATGGTCACCTCTTCTGAGTTCCTCCCTGATCCCCGGGGAGACTAGCATTAAATAATGATCCTCCAAATGCATCTGCAGTGTGGACCAAGATGGGGGTGTAGAGGAGAAGATGGGGCCACCATACACCTGTGAACAGAGTGGTCAGAGTTGCCTGCTCTGACTTCCAAAGCCTGAGTCAGGCTAAGTGAGGGACAGGTGATCCAGGTGGAAGGAACAGCACATAGGACGGCCACGAGGCCTTGATCTGAACCAGAAAAGCATTTGAGCGGCCTTCCCCTCCCTCCCCCTCCGCCTCCCCCACCCTCCCTC
>PVHT021183508.1:10132-64030 GCA_004024745.2 Catagonus wagneri
CTGCACCTCGGGGTGGCATGTCCTTGGAAGGAAGAGGCCGCCCGCCTTCACAGTGACCCTTTCCCCGGCCTGGGTACAGACGCGCCCGTCTCCTCTCGACGGACCATGGGCCTCGGCCTGGGCCTTGGCGTCCTGGTCCAGCGTCATCAGGCGCCTGCCTCTTCGGTCAAGAGCAGGGGTCAGACGGAGGAGGAAAGTCACACCAAAGAAGCCCGTTCGTGCAGGTCTCTCAGCACTGGGACTTCACGGGGAAGACTGGGGATTTTTAAGGGTAAACCCCAGGTCTCTGTAAAAACTGAAGAATGTTTTTCCCTCGGTGCAGCCCGTGCTCGTGGGGGCGTCGCAGGGCACAGGGACTGGCGACAGCGGCTCCGTCCCGGGTCACGGGCTGAGGGCCTGGGGAGGACGGCGGTGGCGCTGGCTGACGCTCCGCTCGTGGTTCGGGCGGTGGTGGCTCTGTTGCTCGTGGCTGTGATCCAAGCTGCTGTCTGACAGCCTGGCAGCCGAGGTCCGAGACGAGGCTGAGCGCCTGTTGTGCCCACTCGCGTCGTGCGCCTCCTCGTGCCGGGAGGGCCGGGTTCCGGACGGGTCACGTCGACAGGAGCCCGGCAGCCAGCGCACACCAAGCCCCGTAAACGAGACGGCAGCGTGTTCGGGCGGCGTCCCTCTGCTCCCGGGGAGCGTTGCAAGTGGCACCATGGCGGGGCCGGGCCGGGGTCTGCCCGCGGAGGGTGTCGCCCCTGAAGGCGGGGGCGCCCGCCCGGCGGTCTGGGCAGGCCCCTCCCTGTGCAGCGCCTGCCCCAGCGTTGAGTGGCCCTTGGGTCCTCAGGGCGCGGGGTGGCGGGGAAAGGCCTGAGACACCTGGTGGGGCGGGGACACACAGACGGGCCACCTTCCCCTGGCGGAGTGACGGCCTGGTGGCCGGTCAGCGCGGCTGGTTCGAGGTGCGGCCCTTTGGTGCCGGTTGGGTCAGAGGTGACAGCGTGGAGCGGAGGTGATGTGCAGCCTTCGTGTCTCCCAGACGCCGAAAGTGGTTCCTGCCACAGAGGCCTGGCCCCAGAGGAGCCGTTTCCTCTCCCTGTGGGCCACGCGGGCGTCCCCTGTGTGGCAAGTCCTAGGCGGCCCGGGCAGAGGCCGGGGAAGGCGAAACCCGGAGGATTCTCCAGGGGTTTGTTACTTCTCTTATGAGGAAAATGTGAAGAAGCAGCCCCGGGATGTGGGAACACTTACCAGCCTGTTGCTGAACTCCGGCTGCTCTGCGCACCGACGCCGAATGCAGGGGCGGAGACAGAGCTGGAGGACACACAAAAAGTGGCTCGCGTTGCCCGCGGGGAGCGAAGCAGGCTGGTGCCGCTGGGACTGCGCCCCCTGGAGGGGTGAGGAGCCTTGGAGGGGCCCGGCGTGGGCGCGCGGGGACATTTCCGTGCTGCTGGGCGGCAAGGCCCTTCCCAGTCAGCATCCCCCACCGTCCGGCCGGGCGCGAGGCTCAGCTCCGCAGCGCAGGCCCGGGGCAGGCGGGGGGGACCACTGCCCCGCCTCCGGGTCCCCCGGCGGCTCCCGGGCCTCGGCCTCCCACTTTAAAGAAACCGAGGCTCAGAGAAGCCCCAGGCTCCAGGTCGCAAGCACCGCGCCCGCTGAGCTGTGCCTCTGAAGCCCTGGCAGGGGGGGCCCGGGCTCCCTGGGTGCTGGTCGTCACTGCCGGGGTTAACGGGCACCGCGAGGGGGGCAGCAAAGGTGAGGACGAGGGTCTGGCCGCCCGCGGTCTGGCCCGCCGTCCTTCCTGCTGGCTCGGGGCCCCGAGCTCTTATGAAACAGTTACATAGGAGCCCAGACGGTATTAACGGTAAAAATACTTCGTCTCTGAGTCTCTCAAGATAAAGTTCATTCCTTTTTTAAGAGCAAATAAGCTTAAACGTGGTGCTCCTCAAAAATCTATTTCAGTGGTTGCTTCCTTTGGCCGAGGGAGCGAGGCCCACCCAGCCTGGTTCCCAGCACCCGGCTGCTCTCGCTTCCACTAAAGGGAAAACGCGCTCCCACCTCCCTCCTCACATGGGTCTGGCTGGGGGAGGCCGCCTCTGGCCTGCTGGAGGGGCGGGGGGCCGGGCGTGCGTACAGACGGCACCCCGTGGACGCCTGCCTGGCTGGGCTGTGCATACAGACGGCGCCCCCTGGACGCCCGCCGGGCCAGGCTGTGCATACAGACGGCGCCCCCTGGACGCCTGTCTGGCCGGGCTGTGCGTACAGACGGTGCCCCGTGGACGCCCGCCGGGCGAGAGTGAATGTACACGGCCATTGCCACTCGGGCGACCCTCCTGCTGCTCCCGGGCCATCGGCCGCTTCCCGCGGAGCTCTGCGCAGCGGGGCGGGGACGGGGCTCCACGGCAGAACCAGAGCCCGGAGCCCTGGCTGCTACCGGCTGCGCAGGACACTGTAGACGGCGGATGCGGGAAGGGTCTGGAACCTCACGGGGCCTGCCTCCGGGCCCCATGCACTCTGTCCCCAGGTTGGCGGGGGAGGCCAGTCCCGCCGTCTCTGTCCTGTGCTTGGACTCCGACCCGAAGGTCAGAGGGCGAATTTCCTTACTCCCTGGGCCTCTGTTGGTCAGACAGACCTTCAGTCCCCGGGGCGCTGGGCTGATGAGAAAGCCTGTGTCTGAGGACTTCGTGTTCAGGGCTGTCATCACCGCCGTGGCCTGGGCTGCCCTCCAGACGGGGACGCCACCAGCCACACGTGGCCACTTACCTTCAAGTGAATTACTCTGAGTAAAGTTACACGTCCCCGTCCTCGGTCACTCTGGCCGCCTGTCGGGAGCCTTGGCCTGGAAGTTCCCGCAGCCCCCCCCACCCCAACCCTGGCTCGCCCCTCGTGCCTGCTGCCCTGTGCTCCCGCCTCCTTGGCCCACCAGCCCTGTGCCGCCCCCCTTGCCCGCCTGGCACAGACGTTACCCTGGAGCAGCCCCACGTCTCGGGAGAAAGTCGGAGCCACGGAGCCAGGCAGCCGCCGGGCGTCAGGCGCTGCCGTGTCCTCCGTCGTCGGTGTCTGCCGGCACGGCCACGCCCAGCCTGCATGTCCCCCCCTCGCCCGTCCTCCCGGCGCGCGGCAGGCCTCTGGGGGCAGACACAATCCCTTTCCTCGGACTGAGGGCAGATCCGGAAGCTCCCGTCAGCTGGCTCTGCGCCTGGAGGACAGCACGGAACAGCGCCCGTGGGGCGTGGTGGCCGTCCCACAGGGTGTCGTCCGCTCTGCCAGCGTTGCGGGCGGTGTCAGGAGCTGGCCCTGGGCCCCCTTGCCGAGGCGTCTTTACAGGGAGCTGCCGGCCGCTGGGGAGGCTTCCCGGCATCACAGGGTGACCGTGGCCCCGCAGGGCCCCAGGGAGGCTTGTCCCCGACACCTGCCCCTGACACAGGCCCTTTCAGAAAGCCCGTCCCAGCTGTGGGGAGGGCCCGGGAAGGCCTTGGGCCCGTTGGCGGAGGTCACCGACGCCCTGCGCGGGGACAGCCCCACACCAGGGAGCAGGGGCCGGGAGCCCGCACCCTCACTGAGGGGCTGGGTTTGTAGAGCAGCCTGGGGCCTTCCGCAGGTGGGAAGCTGGCGACAGTGGCAGGGAGGACGTGTGACATGGCCAGGGAGTCACACAGCCACCCGGTGAGCAGCTGGGCCCAGGGTCATAACACTCGGCAAGAATTCTGCACGTCCGGTCTGGGCCCAGCTGCTCAGCCCCGAGAGCGGGACACCAGGGAGCCTCTAAATGCACCCCCTCCCCCAACAGGGGGCCTTCTCCCCCTTGTCGCCCTTTGTTCCTACCCGAGGGCGCTGGCTGCTGCAGGCGCACAATCGGACGGCAGCCTCGGGTGGGTTGTCCCGGGTAGATGAGACTGCGATTGGGCCGGCCCGCCCGCAGCCTGGCTCCTCGCTCCAGAGATGGTTCTAAAGATGGCTTTGCTCCATCTCCGCTCGGTTTCTGCCGCAGCTGCGGGGCAGGGAGGGGGGAAGAGAGCGACTTTTCCAGATTTAGAGACAGTTCATGCGGCATAAGACTCACCCCTGTGAAGTGCACGGCTCAGCAGGTTTTGCTGCGTCCACGGAGCTGTGCAGACGTCCCCACTGTGGAACCCAGGACGCTTCATGGCCCCCGGAAGACGCCTCGCCCTTCGGCCCCTGTTCCTCCCCTCAGACCCCGGGCCCACCCGCCAGCCCCTAGTCCCGTTTCCAAGCCTTTGGACATGTCACGTAAGGTGGCGCCTTTTGTGACAGCTTCTCTCGGGGTAGTGCGGTGTGTTCGCGCCTCCCGGGCGGAAGCCTGGTCGGCACCGCATTGGAGCTGAGCGGCCCGGGCTGCCGGCGCACCGCACTGTGCGACCCGCCCGTCCGCGGCCAGGGTCTGGCTCGCGGGCCCCTCCTGGCCTCCGGACTCCGCTGCTGTGACCACTGGCAGACGCGGGTGTGGCGCAGGCCTTCTTGTTCCTGGGTTCACACCTCCGCACAGAGGCTCACCCCGGGTTCAGCGTCCTGAGGACCTGTTTCCAAAGTGGCTGTGCCGTGTCCCGGCCGCGGCAACGGCGGCTGCTGGTTTCTCCGCGCCCCCGCCGCCGCCTGTTTGGCTCCAGCCCCCGGTGGGCGCAGCCGGGACCTCGGGCGACCCTCGGCGCCTTTTCCTCTCCTGGTGGCCGTGTGTGCTCACCTCCTTTGCAGAGCCATGTGCGCAGACCCTTCACGCGTGTTTCAGGTGTGTTTCTGCCGTTTTGCTGAGCGGCGAGCTCTCTGCCTGGTCTGGATCGACTCCTTGTCAAGCCGGCGATTCGCGGCATCTTCCTTCTGCTTTGGGCTTTGCTGCTCACGTGCTTGTCGGTGAGGTTCGTAGCGCAAAGTCTCAAGTTGGATCAAGTCCCGTTTCTCTGTTTTTTTTCTTTCTCATTTATGCTTCTGGTGTCGTGACTAAGAGTCCCCTGCCTGCCTGGTGAGGAAGACTTACTCCTGTTTTCTTCTAAGCGTTTTGCTGTTTGGGCTCTTATATTTAGGTTATTGACTCTGTTACTTTTTGTGTCTCGTGTAAAGGAGGGACCCAGCTTTATTGTTCTGCCTGTGGGTGTCTGCTTGCCCCAGACCTTCTGCTGTGACCATTATCCTCGCCCCAGAGGGCTGTCCTGACACCAAAATCAGCTGACTGTAGGAGTTCCCCAGTGGCCCAGTGGTTAAGGATCTGGTGGCACCGCTGCTGTGGCACAGGTTCGATTCTTGGCCCAGGAAGCTCTGCATGCTGTGGGCGTAGCCAAAAAAAAAAAAGAAAATCAGTTGACCGTAAACAGGAGAGCTTGAGAGCTCATTTCTGACTCTCGACTCCTGTCCACCCTGTTTGTCCGTGCGTCTGTTCTCACGCCAGCACCACGCTGCCTTGATTACTGCAGCTTTGAAGTTGGTTTTGAAACTAGGACGTGTGAGTCGTCCGAGTTTGTTCTTTCTCAAGATTGTTTTGGCTATGCTGGGTCCTTTGCATTCCTATATGAATTTTAAGACCAATTTGGCAATTTTGGCAAAGAAAAAAAAGACAGCTGGGATTGTGAAAGGAAAGACACTGACTCAGAAGTGGGACTTTAAAAGCGTGTGATTCTTTGGGTGATTTGGGGGGAACTGGAGAACCTTTCTCCAGTGGTAAGTTGGGACTAAAAAGTCGGTTTCCCTGTCCCAAACCCCACGCTCATTTAATCCTCACAGCCTCCTGGGGTGGGTGCTGCTCCCCACCTCAGAGCAGAGAAGGCCGAGGCCCCAAGGGGCCAAGTCAGGTGCCCAAAGCCGGAGGTGCAGGAGAAGGGGCCACTGGAGATGGTGAGGTGTCCAAGGCCACAGCCCAGCAAGCAGCCCTGCCGTTCGCCAGTCCTGGCCACAGATGTGCCCGGCGCCTGGCTGGGCTCTGCAGGGCCTCAGCCCTGGACCGGGGCAGCTGCAGCCTCCGCTGCTCTTTGCAGCTCAGTCACCCCGTTGCTCATTTTTATCCCCACTGAGACTCAGACAGTGATCGAGGGACTTCACAGGCCCCGAGGCTTTCCCACGGCCACAGAAGGCTGCAGCCCTCCCAGGGCGGGTCAGTGCCGTGACTGTGAGCCTCCGCGCTGACCGCACGGCCGTGTCTCCCTGCAGGAGTGTAGAGGGATGGGGAGCCCCTCGCCCGAGGCTCAGCCCTAAAGGGCCAGGGTCTTTCCCGCCTCTGGCTGCGGGAGGCAGCGCCCTGCGAGGGGGGAGGCCAGGCCTGGCGGGTCCTTGGACCAGGGGGCTGTGAAGCGGCTGCTGGCCAGCTTCCCCTGGCCCTGCCTCCTGCTGAGCCACCGGGAGCCCAGGCCGGGGTCTTCTGGGACCCGGGAGCCGGCACACCCGCCCCGCCGCCCCGGCCACCTGCTCCGGACATGGCGGAGGAGACGGCCAAGTGCGCAGAGAGCCGATGGAGCCAGGCCCCGCCACCGGGAGACGCCGGCCCCGCCACCGGGAGACGCCGGCCCCGCGGTGCGCCTCCCAGGCCCGCACCCTCAGCCCTCACACGGCCGCACCCACTAACCCAGGCTGGCCCGGTGGGCGGGGGCGGCAGAGGCCAGCCGCGCTTCCCAACCTGATGCGCAGACCGCAGCGTCCCCGCTCCGTCCTTCCCTCTGAGTCTCCAGGGCAGCGGCGGGAGTGGGACTGGGAAGCCGGGAACACCACTAAACCTCGGGTGGAGTTGATGCCAGCCGCCCGTGTCCACTGCCAGGGTGAGGCACCAGTGGAGACCGAGGGCACGGAGTAGAGCTGTGGCCCGAGGGGCAGGACAGCGGCTCGGCCTGCTCCCTCCTCTGGAAGCTGCCTGGTGCCGCCGCTCGGCCCCTGACAAGCAGTGGCTTGGGGTGGAGGCCGCCGTGTCGTGCCGCCGCCCCCCCGGGGGCTGAGGGACCAGCTCCATTCCCCAGCCAGGATGCCAAGGCTCCGAGCCCCGCAGTGTGTTCTGTGGCGAATCGAGGCGCGGGGACGGGGCGCCCCGGGGCTGCCCAGCCGGGCTTTGTCCCTGGACGGGAAACACCGAGGCGCTGTCAGGACAGACGGTGTTGGCCTGGCTGCCCTTGGCGGCTGCGGGCCGCTCGCGGGCACAGCGGAGGGGCAGTGGGCTGGAAGGCCCAGGCGGCACGGCTCGCCTGGAGAACAGGGGCTGCGCCCACGGCAGAGTGTCGTGAGGTGGCTGGCAGGTGGGTCAGCGTGACGGGCGACACCTGTGCCGCAGAAAGCGCACACCCTGACTGAGTCAGGGCGCCCCCTGCAGACTCCGGGGCGACTGAGGGTTTTCGTGTCGTTTTCTGAGTGTTTCCGCCGGGTGACTGCGGACCCTGAGGGAAAGCAGGCGTTCGGCAGCGGGAGTGCTTGCCAGGGAAGGTGCCGGGTCTTCTTGTGGTCGCTTTACAGACGGCGACGCTGAGACTCCTGCAGGCACCTGCTGGACGCGAATGGGACGGTCGGCTTGAGCCCTAGCGTCCCCACCAGTGACGGGCTCAGGCCGCAGCAGCCCCTGACTGGGAGCAAGTGGCGTGGCTCGGTCGCCGGTCCTGCCTCTGGTTTCCTTAGAAAGACAACAAAGCAGCCACAGAGCGGGGGGCACCGGTCACTCAGCTGGGGCACAGTACAAGGGCCCTTTGGTGTCACCTGAGGGTGCTGGCCTCAGGGGTGTTGGGTCTCAGGGGGTGTGCCCAGCGGGGGTCAGGGGCCAGGCACCCCCAGGGCCTTGCAGGTGCAGAACCGTGATGAGGGCTGCCTTGCGGCTGTGAATGCCGGGATCCGGCTGGGGTTGCCCTGCCCTGTGCTGACCAGGGAGCGACCTGGCAGAGGGAAGCTCGGTCTGTGGGGAGGGAAGGACCCCAGGACGGCTGGCGGGGCTGGGGGCCCTCCCTGGGCCGACCATAGGCGGAGCTGGGAATGCACGCTGCCGAGAAACCGGGGGGGCGTTGTGCTCTTCAGATTCCAGGCGTGTCGAGTAAAGCTGACCCAGCCAGGCCGTGGGTGGGAAAAGATGCTGATCACAGCACCCAGAGGGCAGGTCCCGCCCCGGGAGGCCGCAGGGACCACGTGTGGCTCTGCAAGTGCCAAGCCGTTGGACAGGCCGGCCCCTCCGGCAGGAGCTGCCCTCGCAGTTGGAGGCGGGACCTCCTCCCGTCAGGGACAGTCCCAGCTCTGTTCTAAGGCCTTCACCTGGTTGGGCGAGGCCCACCGCGTGCGGAGGCCGTGTCCCTCTCGGGTCGGCCGATCGTGCAGGCTAACCCCGTCTCCCCAGTCCCTCCGTGGTGGCACCTGGGCGGGCATCTGACTGGATCCGCAGCCTGGCTAAGACAGCAAGTAACCCAGACTGTCACGCCAGCAGGGTGTCCACAGGCCTGCGGGTCCCGGCATCACGGGGTGACGGCTTGGGGAGCCCCGCCCCTCGGACCCTCCCCTCCTGGCTGCGGTGCGGGCGCTGCTTCGTCATCACTTGGGAACGCACAGAAACGCCGCCAGAGGCAGAGGCCTGGGCGAGCACCGCCCGGCGAGGACGCGGCCAGCTGATAAGGGACGATGAGGCGTGATTTAATTCCTCCTGCTGATGAGCCGTCGTGGCTCACAGAGCCTCCTTGAGGAGCCTCGGCCGGCAGAGCTGGAGGAGAGCCTGAGAGGAGGCCGCGGGGCGAGCGCCAGCTCAGGGGAGCCAGGGGCCCGGGGGCTTCTGTCCCAGCAGCTCCACGCCCCGCACCCCAAGGGGGGTCCCCAGCCGAGCCCTGGGAGCCCTTGGTCCCAGACAAGCCGGGAAGGCTGGTCACTCTGGCTGGAACTGGTTTTCACTGAAAATGCTGGGCTCTCCACTGTCCCAGCGGAGCCCAGGAAAAAGCTCTTAGACAACATTTGGGCTTAAAATTTCCCGGGGCGCAAAGGGGAGCACACTCAAATCCAAGAGAACGTGGGAGCCCGGGCAGAACGCTCTCAGAGCACAGCATTGGGCAAAAAGCGGTGGCAGCCCACAAGTCCACCCGCGGGCAGGAGCCGGGCTGTGCAGCCATCAGCGGCCGCCCCGCCGTGCGTGTGAGCCTTGGAGACCTCGGGCTCAGTGACAGCAGCCGGACACCCACGGCCGCCTCTCGTGGGACTCCGTGGATGGGAGCATCCGCGACAGCAAATCCAGAGACAGAAAGTGGGTCGGCGGCTGCCAAGGGCTGGGGCGGGGGCTGCGGCGAGGCCCCGAGGCTGGCGGCGTTTCTCCGGGGGCGACGCGGAGTTCTGGAGTCCGGTGGTGACGGCCGCTCAACACCGTGAGCGCCGAGCCGCCACATGCTGCTCTCTGAGAGGGGGCATTTGATGGTGTGGGAACTCTGTCTCCATCAAAAACAAACCAACCCCAGGTTTTATAGTTCACACCACTCGACTCCTCAGACACTGCGGCTCTGAGGCTGTTTTCCCAGCAAGCCTTTCCCGGGGTCCCGGGCGCGGCAGGCGGAGGGGGCCGGGGCCACCAGGCACGGCCCCCGACCCGGCGGCGAGGACCCTGCCAGCCCCTTCCTTCCTGAACCGTCCCTAAGCTCGGATTGCTCCTGCAGTTAGCTTGTGTTTGGGGTTTTGAAAGTTGTAAAAACTAAAGCAGCGATAAGAAGCCCTGACCCGGCGGCCTGGTCCTGCTTGTAGGAGAGGGCCGTCCAGTTGTGTTCGGGCGGCTCTTTGCACTTAAGTTCTTGCTCTGATGGCCTTTAAATTATGGAAGTGTGGACGCCCAAGCAGAGGGCCCTGCCGCGGCTCTGGTTTCTGTCCCGGCGGGAACTGACAGGGGCTGTGCACACGCGCACACATGCGCACACCTGCCTCTCCACACGGGTGAGCCGAGGCAGTGGGCGCGGAGGACACAGGCGAGGTGACGGTGGAGGCCCTGCCCTCCCTGCAGCTCTCCTTTGGCAGGAGAACTGAGAACTCTGCCGGAAGGAGGGAATTCAAAGAATGCAGGCATTTCCAATCCGGATCGGCCCTCCTCTGTCCTGGGTAGACGGCGGCGCCCTCAGAGGCAGGTCGGAGCCCAGGCGGGGGCGCCAGGAGAGGGTCTGCGGCGGAGGCAGCACGGCTCAGGAGGCGAGGCCGAGGCCGGTCTGTGCCTCTGCCCCCACCCTCCGATGCCCTGGGAGACGGCTGGGCCCAGGCCGGGCCCAGGTCTCGGAAGCGCAGGAGCCCACACAGAGGACACTGGGATCTGCCCCGGGACCAGGGCCTGGCCCATTGCCGGCGGGCTTCCTCGCGGCAGCAGAGGGGTCTCAGCCCCGGAGACGATGGGGCAAGGGTTTGCCTCCTTCCACGCAGAACACGCGTGGGTTTAGTCTCACTGTCCTCTCTCTCCTCCACGCAGGCTGCGCTCAGCTCCCGCTCCGGGCGCAGGGCTCTGCACGCCAGCCGGAGGCCCAGGCGGTGCTCCGCGCGTCCAGCCTCTCGCCCCAGAGCTGGGTGCTTCGCCCCAAAGCTGGGTGCTGGCAGTGGTTTCTTCAGAGCAGGCGGCCGGGTCGGGGCCCCTGTGCCTGCCCTTGCGTGCACCCCACATGGCCACCCCTGGGGACACCATCTGCGGCTCCCGGACGGCCCGCCCTGAGTGTCTGTGAGCCAGAGGAAAGCCTAGGTCCGCCTCCACAGAGTGGCCACGTCTCTAAGGGGACTCCCGGCCCGCGACTGCATCCCAGGAGGGGCGGCCTGAGGACTAAGGTGGTCGTTTTCTTTGTAAGGGGACCATGGCTGCTTTGGTCATAAACTGACGAGGAAATCCCACCGGGGGAGATGGGGGAGGCAGACGGATGGACCGCGTTGCCGGCCCCCGAGGAGGCCGGGACCTGGAGACACACGGACAGCGCTGGTGTGAAGCCGGGACCCGAGGGGTCAGTGGGCCTCGGTACCTGGGGGAGTTCGGGGGGCCCCGGCCCCAGGCACCGGCCAGTGGCACCAGAAACACAGGAGCCACAGCCGCCAGGTGGGGACGGTGCTGGCCGTGAGCCCCGCCCCTCGGCTGCTGGTGGCAGGGGCACTGAGAGCAGACGCCGCACCAGGTCTCCCGCCCCCGTGCCTGTGCTCGCCCCACCTGGGGGCCCGGGAGCCTGGAAGTAGTGTCACCAGAGGGTGGCCAGTGAGGCGTCCGCCGCCGCCGGCCAGACTGCGCGGTCCAGTCAGCGGGCCGATCTGAGCGCTGCCGAGAAGAGTAAGGGGTGACTTTCTGAAGGAGCAGCAGCTTCGCGGCCACAGACCTGGGGTAGCACCCCTGCTGAGTGTCTGAGGCTGTGCGCCCACCCGCTGCCAAGCCTTCCCAGAGCCGGGCCGGGGGGCCGCCCTGCAGCCAGTGGACGTCGCCAGCCTGCGCTCACCTGCACGGCACCCACGTTTCCACGTCTCCTGGCTTCGCTCTGCATTTCTGCAGTTCCCCCGGGCCTCCACGCGCTGGGGCCACAGCGTGCATCCGGCTGGCTATCTCCACAGGTGCCGTGGGCGCGTCTCGTGGCCCCGGGGGTGCCACCGGCTCCTCCTTGCCCTTTGCCCGACCTCCGCTCCTGAAGCCACCTGCGCAGAAGTTGCGGCCAAGAGGGAGCCAGACTGGCCACACTCTCACGCCACCAGTGTGCCACGCTGTCCCCTTGGCTCAAGTTTTCACTCATCTGAGCGTCATCCACGACCTGGATTCGGGACCAGGCACCGTAGCCCAGCCCTGCGCCGAGGCTGTGCCGATGCGGAGGCGCTGTGAGAGCCGGCGTGAGAAGACGCCTGGCGTGGGGTGGGTGCTGGCTAGACACTGGGCAGCTGTGCCGCCACCGTCGCTGTCACTAGCATTATCACCGCCATAACCCTCACCACCGTCACAAGCCCCACCGTCACCACCGCCACCGCCGTCACCAGCATCACCACCGTCCGCTTTCATCACAACACCCCCTGTATCCCCACCACCACCGCCGTCACCGCGTCAGCAGCAGCAGCGCTCGCGTTCCCTCTGCAGCTGCAGCCCCGTGTGCTGACACCTTAGGGTGCGGGCTTTGGGGACAGTCCCCTCTTCGTTCGAGGCTGAGGCCAGAGGGTCTCCGGGCCTCCCCCTCAGCGTGAGCCTTTGGATCTCCTGAGTTTCTTTCGGGAGAAGGTTCTCCTCGGTCTCGAGAGCAGGCCCAGAGGACGGGGGTTCTTGCCGCCCCTTCCTTTGTGTTTGGTTGTCGTCAGTGAAACCACTGGGAGAATCTCTCAGAAATAAACAAACTCGCATTTCTGACGGACGGAGGGTGGAAAATGACTCATAGGAAGTGCGTTCCAAGTGCGCCGTCCCGTTAGGTATTAAGTGAGTCAGGTTTCGGTGCGGCATCCAAGAGCGCTGCGGCCGACTGCAGATGGTGCCGTCGGCGTGGGGGCTGGCCGGAGTGCCTGCAGCCTGGAATCGCCCGTGGGAACCCCTGCACCGTCGGGGTGCCCGCCCTGCACCCGTCCCCCCCACCCCAGCCTCGCCTCCGGCACTCACAGCACCTCTGCGCCGGGCACAGCCTCGGAGCCAGGGGGCTCGGCGCAGGGCTGGGCTACACTGCCTGGTCCCCAATCCGGGTTGTGGACTGGGAGCCATTTAGCAGCAGCAGCCCTTCCGTGTGGCCGCCAGCTCGTGCTGAGGCGCGTGGGCAGCGGGAAGGCGCCGCCGGAGCGCGGGAGCAAGTTGGGGGAGGGTTGCCGGGGGGCGAGGCAGGCTCCTCGAGACCACCTGCCCCGAACCTTCCCTTCCCAGTCTGCACCTTCTCACGGAGGGCCTGCGCAGGGGCCGTGGCGAGGAGGCTCAGCCCCAGACGCAGTGCCCCTTCCATCTGGGCACCGGACCCAGAGGCCACCTCAAAGCCCATGGCATTCCTCGCTCAGAGCCCCTGCGCTGAGCCCACGGCAAATTCTCCACGGCCCAGGCAAACGCAGAGCTCGGGCTGCGGAAATCAATGAGCACAGCCCCCAGGTGGCCCCTCCGCCCCGGCCGGGGACGGGGTGGACACAGCGGCCGGCGGGCCGGGGCCCCCGCAGGGTGAGCGCTCTCGTCTACAAGCAGTGCAGCAGCCTTGCCTGGAGCTGTGGCCACAGCGGCCACGCCCGTGGCGTTGGTTCCAGGGCGAGGGGCAGACCAGCCAGCCCCATGGCCTCTGCGGGTCCCCTGCTCGCAGGTGGAGCTCCCCGTTGCCGTGCGACACGCCCAGACTCAGCCCTCGCCCCTGCGTTTCCCGCTCCCCAGGGCCGGGAGCCGGGCAGCACCACAGCCCTGGCGTCCACAACCGCAGCTCCGCGGTTTCGGGGCCGGTGTAGAAGGTCGAGTCGATGTCCCTCCCGCAGCGGGCGCCTCGGCCGGGACCGCTGCGAGGCTGGCCGGCCGGGACCCTAGTCGCTGGTGTCGTGTGGTCAGGCTGCTCACACGGCCGCACAGGGCTGATAGTGAGCTGCCAGGGAGCCTTCGGATGGCCGGACCTGGACGTCCCCTCCCAGTCCCTCCCTGCCGCTGCGTCCTGTTGGTCAAGGACAGGAATGCAGGGCAGGGGGCGGCCAGGAGAGGAGCGAGAAGGATCCGTCTCCAGCCCCCCTTGGGGTCTGGGTGGCTCAGGGCCGGGCCTGCAGCCTCCGTCCCTGCTTTTGCTGGTTGAGGACACCTCCCTGGGCAGGTCTTCTCTGTTCGTCAAAGGAGCGATGGGGTGTAGGGGACTGTGACCAGGAACCTGGCCCTGAGTCCCCCAGACCAGACGCTGCACGGGAGCAGCATCCGACCCACTCGCTGTGCCTCAGGCAGGACCAAGCCAGCAGCCGTCCAGAGCGGGCCCAGGGAGAGCGGACTGCCGGACGGCAGGTGAGGCTTTATAACTGAGATCTGTTCCCTCACCGTGAAACTCTGCCTTTTAAGGTGTGCGGTTCAGACTTGTGGTTTATTCGCAGCCGCCGCCGCCAGCTCTGCAGCGTGTCCGTCTTCCCCGGGTACAAACCCGAGGCCCAGAGCCATTCCTCTTTCCCTCCCCAGCCCCCGGCAACTGCCGGTCTCTGCGTCCCCTGCCGTTGGGGTCATACTCCGTTGTCCCTTCGGGGACGTTGCTGAGGTTCACGCACATTGTGCAGATAGGAACCCTTCACCCCTCTTCCGGGTCGAGGGCTACCCCAAGGTGTGGACACAACACGCTGTTTACCCGCTGATCACCCGTGGGCGCCGGGGGCACTCCGAACGCTTGGGTGTGAGTCTCCTTGCGGACCTCCGTGCTCTCTGCTCGTGCGCGTATGCTCGGGTCCTGAGGTCCCTCTGTCCGCCTTTCGAGGACCTGCCCGCTGGTTTTCCAAGGCGGCTGCGTGCTTGGTGTCCCCAGCAGCCGAGAGAAGGCCTCTGTCTTCCCCACACCCTCACCTGCACTCGGTACGCCTGCCCGTCTGATTCGAGCCGCCCCGGCGGGCTGAGGTGGCCTCGCTGTGGCTTTGATCGCCCCCCTGATGGCTGGCGACGCGCCCGTCTTCCTGTGCTGCTCGGCTGCTCGGGCCTCTGCTCCGGAGACGGGCCGTCCAGGCCCTTGGCCCTGCTCGGTGCCGAGCGGCGGGCATTCCGTAGACTTTGTGCAGACGCTCGGCTCCTGTGCGGTCTGCAAACACCTTCCCCTCCCTGTCTCCTCACCCTGTCGATGGTTTCCTCTGAAGCACAAACATTTGCATTTCGGGGACCCAGTTGTCTGCTTTTCCTTGCTGCCTGCGCCTGGGGTGACACATCTCAGAAAGACGAGGTACCGTCCCCGTAGTTGTGTCCTGGGTGAGGCTCGCGGTGCCTGGCCGCCCTTTCCAGCCGAGTAGCCCGCGCCGTCCTCCGGGTCCAGGAAGGAGGCCTCCCGGGTGGCGGGGCTGCGGCCTGCGGGGCCGGTCCGGGCCCTGGGAGAGTGCTCTGTGACTTGTCAGCCACTCTGTCCCGGCAGGAAGTGAGGCCTGGCACCCCAGGTGCCAGACTTGCAAGTGTCTCTGGGGACAAGTTGTCCATTTGGCAGAGAAAGGCTGCCTCCAGGACCCACGGCAGCCCTGTCCCCAGGACACTGTGTACGCTTTGTGGGTACCAGGCCACCTCGTCTCACGGCTATGACCAGGTGGCCGCGGAGGCCCAGAGTCAAGTCAGAGCTAGCAGAGGCTTGGCCTCTGGGCGGCGAGGACGCGTCCCCAAATCCACGGGCACCAGGACCCGCCCGGTGTGGTCTTACTAGGTTGTATGGTACACTTGGGGCCGGGACGAGCACGCAGAGAAACCGTGTGACAACAGGGCAGGGACGGGCCGGCGCCGCGGGGCTGACACCACGATGTGGGGAGCAGAGCTGTGGGGGACCACGTGGGGGGCGGGGCATCATCAGCCCCCAGGCCTACCCGGGGCGGGGCGGGGGGGACACAGACTCTGCTGCAGTCACGGTGTCTGGGCCTCCGCTCCTGCAGGCGTGAGAAAGTGCTCCCAGACCCCCCAGCTCCCTTTCTGTCCTTCTGTGATATCTGGTGATGGCCCAGGGTGTCAGGACCACCCACTGCCCCCGGCTCAGGAAACACAGCCAGGCAGACGCCTTGTCACTTGGCCCCAACCCAACCCCCGCGTCCCCGTCCCGGAAACAGTAAATTTCCCATCTGTTTGTGGCCCTCAACCCCCACCCTGGAAATACAGCTGCTGGGGGCCTGCGATGTGTGAAACCCTGGCCCGGAGGGGGAGGGGGCTCTGTGTCCAGCAGGGCCATGGCAGGCCGTCGTCCCAGAGCTCAAAGGGGCCGAGAGAGAGGATAACGGTTACAGAGGGGGGAGCTGAGCCATCAGCGCCGGACTCAGGGCCCTGACCCTCAGCAGGGACCTGCACAGAACCCGGAGCTGGGTGTCACCAAGCCCCAGTGGCCCTGAGGCGGTGCTGATGCAGAGGGACCAAGCAAGTAAGCCTCCTTACCAAGACTATAGGTTTGGGCCCGCCAGAGACCAGGGGCCTGGGTGGGGAAGGGGACCCTCCAGAGACCAGGGGCCTGGGTGGGGAAGGGGACCCTCCAGAGACCAGGGGCCTGGGTGGGGGAGGGGACCCTCCAGAGACCAGGGGCCTGGGTGGGGGAGGGGACCCTCCAGAGACCAGGGGCCTGGGTGGGGGAGGGGACCCTCCAGAGACCAGGGGCCTGGGTGGGGGAGGGGACCCTCCAGAGACCAGGGGCCTGGGTGGGGGAGGGGACCCTCCAGAGACCAGGGGCCTGGGTGGGGTAGGCGACCCTCCAGAGACCAGGGGCCTGGGTGGGGGGAGGCAACCCTCCAGAGACCAGGGCTTAGGTGGGTGGGGGGCTGGTGTCCAGTCAGGGTAGCAGTTCTGCAGGCTCCTGGCCACCAGCAGGGACCCCTCCCGTGAGGCCTGAGCCCACAGTCTGTCCTCCTCCCCACAGGCTCGCACTGTGTCTGTACAGGCCGCGGGTCCGTCTTTCAGGCTCGGCGGGACACATATGGTCTCTGTCACCTTTTTTTACGATCCTTTAAAAAGCTGAGAGGCGGTCCTCACGCACAGATGCACCGCGCGGGCGAGCGCTCTCTTCTTTAGCTACTGCGGCCCTGCGCTGCCGTGCCCTCTGCCCACTGGTGCTGCGAACGCCCGCAGCCCTTTCCTGGAGAGGCGGGGGTAGGGCAGGGGGCCCTGGGCTCCTGGCTGTCCTGTGCGGGGACCAGCTCCAAGGCCGTCCCAGCAAGGCCAGTCACAGCACGCAGCAGCGCGGGGAGCCTAGGCGTGCGGGGAGCCTGGGCGGCCCCCGGGACAGAGAACGGGCTGGGGACAGCCGGGGAAGTCTGCGTGAAGCCGCACGTCACGTCGGCGCCCTCGGCCTGGCTTCGGTGCCGCTCTGTGAGACGTGAGCAGGGGAGAGCTGTGCGACGAGCCGTCCACCTGGCCCTTGCGGCCTCTCAGTAAGCCCCAGGCGGCTCTGAAAGCAAATAAATGCTCACTTCGGACGAGTCCTGGTGAGCCCCTGCCCGGGAGGGAGCCGCGGAAGGCGGGGCCCCTGGGGCGGTGCGCTCTGCCTGTCGGCGCTGTGTGCCCTCGGGCGGCACTCACACCCTCTCTGGGCCTGGGGTGCGGCCAGGAGGTGTGGGCTCTGGGAGAGGCTACCCAGGGTCCTGGGGACGTGCCGTGTCTGCAGGTCCTGTGCAGCAGCCACCAGCGAGGGCCTTGGAGCACCCACAGGGTGAGAAGGGGGAGTGAGGAGCTGAATTTGTAGATTTAGCTGACTCAGCTAAGTGGACGATGTCACCGGGAGGCGGCGCCCTGGCCGGTGCCGTCGTGTGGGGCGGGGCAGGTGTCACTGCCAAACACGCGCGTTCTCGGGACGCTGACCTGGGATGGCGCCCGGCTCGTGCTTTCTGGCTCCGCGGCCTTGAGCGGGTCCTTTACCGCGTGAGCCCGCCTTTCTTCGCCTCAGAAGGGGGCGCTCTCCGGGCCAGCTGCTGGTTGGTAAGAAGTAAAACCAGATCTTCTTCGTTGGAGCCGGGAGCACAGAAAGCGCCTGTGGGGTCAGCCGCCCTCCCCGGCCTGCCTCTGCCTTGACCAGAGTTCCAGCCGTGGCCGCCGTGTGCCGGTGACCGCGGGCGCCCCGTGGTCCACGCCGTCGGCATCTCCTTCCCGCGAGCAGGCACCGTGGGCACGTCTGGCGGATTCCCTTGGGTCTGGCCCGTGTTCTTGCGCCGGTGGGCTACGGCCTGCTCTGCTCGGCCCAGGGCAGAGGCTCCCAAGGCCGGGCCCT
The DNA here is from genome assembly GCA_004024745.2 of Catagonus wagneri. Taxonomy (NCBI): domain Eukaryota; kingdom Metazoa; phylum Chordata; class Mammalia; order Artiodactyla; family Tayassuidae; genus Catagonus; species Catagonus wagneri. Next base: position 27,874 of record PVHT021183508.1, read on the forward strand.
GGGCTCAGAACGTGCCCATCGGCTCGTCCCCCTATTTCCTGGGGCCAGGCCGGCGTCCACAGGGTGCAGGACGGAAGGAGTGAACCGTGGCTGAAAAGCCACTGTCCCGCTCGGGCTCCTGTTGCTAAATGTCATGGGGGCCCCTTTCTGTTACAAGCTGAGGCTAGTTCTGGGTGACCAGGAGCGTGGAGAGCTGGGAGAGGCCCCTCGCGGTCACTCGCCCTGTGGCCGGACGCACGACTCCTCTCCCGGCCACGGGCTACCCCTTGTAGAATGAGGGGTCGCTGGGACAGCGTTCCCAGCACCCCTCCGGGCTGGCCTTTCGAAACTCAGGTTCGGTTCCGGGAGGTGGGACCCCCCCCCCGGGCCACGTAGCCAGCCTTCGGAGCCTCCTCACCCGCTCGCGGAGGCCCCGCGGGCTGACGGGCGTTTTCCGAGAGGCTGTGCCGGCACTTCGGCGCAGGTTCCCTGCACATTGACCAGAGGCCCGAGTCCTGGAAGGAAGGCAGGTTTTGGGGAGAGCTTCTAGCGGGACGCCGGGCCAGCACGCCCTCAGGCCCAAGTTGCTGTCGTGCACGCAGGCCTCCACCGGCCCCGGGGCTGGTCCTGACGCAGCCTTTGTGCACCCGGCTGCTTTTTCTTGGTCGTGAGTGGCCTTGCTCTGCCGCCGGGTCCATGTCAGCGTGACGACCTGGCCGGCGGGCACGGGAGCCGGCCGCGCTCCTCCCGTGATGCTTGGACGGGGCCGCATTTGGAACGGGCCGCGGTGCGAGCGCTCTGCTCGGATTTCTGGCTGAAGTGCCGAACTTAGCAGCCGAGAGCATTAGGAAGAAATTTTATTCCATTTCTGCCCTTTCTTTGTTGGTGCCCAGTTGACATCTCTGGGGACGGGAATTCTTGGCTCCGTCCCAGGCGCCTTTCTCCAGATGCCTCTCTCCGCCCTGGCCCGGCCGCCTCCAGACGGGGCGCTGGGCGGGAGGAGCTGACCTCCGTGAGCAGGGAGGGGTCAGGTCTCCGATGGGCCGAGAGCGCCTCTGCCTGAGCCTGCCCGGGCCCTGACCGTGTCACCTCAAAGCCACGGGACCAGCCGGAGTCCCTGCCTTTAAGAAGCAAGGACAGGCGCTCTGGCGCTGCCCACCCTCGCCCCGGGGCCCCGCTCATGCGGTCTCATCGCCCTTGTACATCCCATCTCCACCCAAGGGCTCTCTCCAGCCCCCGGGCCTCTGGGGAACAGCGGGTCAGTTTAGGTCCCAGAGGAAACAGAAATGGGGCCAGGGGCTTGGGGGGGCCGGGGCCAGAGCAGGGAGCCTCCAGCCATGCAGGGGAGAGGGAGGGAAGAGGCCGGGCCCCTCAGACCCCCGTGCACCCCTCAGAGACCCCGATCCGAGGGCCCCATGGACCTGCTGTGCGAGGTCGCAGCTCGGGGCCGCCTGCAGGCAGCCCGGCCCGGCCAACCACGGATGCGGTCTGCGCCCAGTCCTGCTCCCAGGAGGTCTGAGTGGCGCTCCCCTAGCCGGCGACCCTGCCCCCTGCCGGCGTGCGTGTCCTGGGCCTGCGTCGTCGAAGCACCACAGACCTGGGCTGGCATGGCAGGGGGGGCGGGCGGCAGCCACAGGAACGCGCTCCCTCCTGTCGGAGGCCGGAGTCCAGAGTCAAGATGCGCAGGGCCGGGCCCTGTGAGGCACTGGGGGAGGGTCCTTCCCGCCTCCCGCTCCTGCCGCCCGCCTCCCTCCTTCGACCGTCCTCACGCAGCCCCCCGTCTGTCCTCGCCTCCTATTCTAAGGACACGGGTCGTGCTGGACCAGGCACACCCTAACGACCTCACCTTGACCTTGACCTCATCTGCAGAGGCCCCATGGCAGACCTGCCACCTTCGCAGATGGGGCTTAAGACCTGGCTCATCATGTGCCGTCGCTCCTCACCCCCCAGGCTGGAGCCGCTCGCCCTTTGCTTCAAGCCTGTGCCAGGACCAGTCAGATGGGCGAGGGACGCGCGGAGCCAGGTCCAGAAACGGAGGTGCGGCCTCAGCTCGGATCCTCCCAGCACCAGAGGCCCCGGGTTGACGGCACCTGGGCGGCCTCCTAACAGTGCTTCCAGGGTTCAGGGTTCAGGGCCTGCGGTGGGTGGGGGGCCTGTGTCAGCTGTCCTGCCGGGCCGGGGACCCCAAGGCTCCAGGCAGGAGCTGCCAAGGACCCACCCTTGCAGCAGCCCCCGGGGTCTCGCAGGGCAGCACAGGCCCTTGGGCGCCCCAGTGGGCACGATAGTGCGAGCCCGGGACCTGAGCCGCCGCCTCCTGCCTCCCGGCCGCAGGCCTCTCCGACCCCAGTTTCCATCACTTCACTCGGAAAGATCTGCAGCGGCTGCAGCGCTGCCGGCCAGCGCGGCTCCAGCCAGGAGGCGGAGCAGGCGTCCAGCGAGCTGGGAAAAGCAGCTGGCAGCCCCGCGCCTCGTTCGCGCCAGCATCGCGATCGCAAAAACCCCGCCGCTCAGAGAACACGTCCCCATTGGACAGACAAGGAAACTGAGGCTGTGAGGCAGGACCAGGCTTCACAGCAACAGGGCTGCACGAAGGTTCACGGGGCCCGGGCGCTACTCAGTGCAGCGGCATATACAGGCTGCGCACACACACCGCGCATGTACGCTACACACACACGGTGCAGCCACACACCGCACGTGACACACCTGCACACACGCACTGCAGGCACACGCTGTGCACAGACCTGTACACGCATGCTGCAGCACGTATGCACACCACACACCGCAGGACGCCCCGCACAGAAGTCGGCAGCCGGCCCCTCCACCCCCCCCCCCGACAAGCCCACATTCAGCCCGTCCCCTCCTGTCGCCCCACCTGAGGGGCTGATGATATAAACACAGAGCTGCTCTTGGTTACTAAGGAAAAATACTTTCCACATTTAAAGAGCAGCCAGCCAGCCACGGCCCCTCTGCATCTGATCCGGCAGAAACGGCTGCGAGGGCGGCCACCCGCTTGCTCCCTCCCCCTCCACACCGCTTCCTCAGCGCCTGAGCTTCTGGGTGACCTGCAGTGCTGGCCCCGGGGGCTCGCCTGGGCAGCTGGCCTTCACCCCGAGCCTGTCTCCGCTGGAGATGGCCCAGGGAGCATCGAGCAGCTGGGTTCAAGCCCAGGCCCCCAGATGTCCACGTCCTGATTCTGGAGCCTGGGGGTGTGACCACACGGCAAAGGAACCTTGGGATAAAAGACGTCCTGGTGTCATCACGGGGCGGGGGGCAGGTCAGAGAGGAGAGGGGACCGTGGGAGCAGAGGTCAGGCAGACCTGTGGCCACCAGCGAGGAGTGCGGCTCCTCCAGACACCGGAAAAGGCAAAGGAGCGGAGCCCAGAGCCTCCGAGGAAACCAGTCCTCGATGCTGAGCTGCCAGTCCTTCGGTGACAGGCCTGGGCTCCGACCTGCAGAACTACTGGAGTAAATGCGTGTTGTTTTTACCAGACGAGGTGACCTGCCGCAGCTCGAAGGACCCTCGCGTACCCCTCTCCCCACACGGCCGTGTGACCTTCGACAGGTGTCGTGATCTTGCCGGGCCCCGGTTTCCTCGTCCTCCTTGGGGAGCAGTGGTCCCCCCCGTGGGGGCGGCAGTGGCAAAGCGAGGCCGCTGCTCTGGGCGAGCGGAGACGGTGACAAGCACGGGCCATGTGGTTCCGCTGGACGTCACACACCATGGCCGTCGGAGGGCCCCAGGGACACAGCACATCAGGAAAGGGGACCCAAGGCCTGGAGCGCCAGCCGCCCTGCGCTGGGCCTCGGCGCCGCTGGCACAGCAGCCTGCTGCTCTGGGCCGCAGCCGTCCCGTCCCTGAAAGCGGGACAGCAGAGGTGGCGATTTTCCTGGGTGTGCTCTGCCCTCGGGCTCCTTCGCTCCCCCCCCCCTGCTGTGGGGGTTTTTGTCAAGAGGACTGGGATTGAATGACAAGGCCTCGGGCTGCGGCCCGCTGGTGACTGAGCTGTAGGCCCCACCCACCGAGGACGTGGAGGGCTGGGGCTCTAGAGCCCAGCAGGCTGGCTCTGTGCTGGATCCGCCCTCTGGGGGCTGCCGGAGAGGAGGGACGCTGTGGGGGCTTCCGCCCGGAAGCTGTCCAGGCCGGGGTCCCAGCCCAGCACCCAGGGGTCCCAGCCCAGCACCCGGGGGTAAGGCCCAGGCCACACTCCTGCTGATCTGGGGGGGGCAGAGCCATTCTTGCTGGCTGTTGGGCGTCCACAAGCGGGTTTCAAACCTGGTTCTTGCAAGGGTGGCATGTAAACAGACGGGACCCATCCTTCAGGGCGGGCTGTTGGGTGAGAAGGACTGAAGCTGTGACACTGGCCACGACGCAGGGGCCTTAGGAGCCCCACACCGTGCCGTGCGTTGCGTTTCTACAGAACGTGCAGACGGGCAGGTCCGTGGACGCGGGTGAACTGGGGGGGACGGGGCTGCAGGGCGCGGGCGGGCAGCCCTCACGGTTAACCTCGTCGTGACCGCACCGCTCTGGAACCGGAGAGGTCGCACAGCCTGCGGACGCGCCTGACGCTGCCGACCTGTGCGCCTTCCGTGGGAGGGATCGTCCGTCGGGGCTCCCCTCGGGGCGCAGCGGAGACGGGTCCGACTAGCATCCACGAGGACGCAGGTTTGATCCCTGGCCTCGCTCAGTGGGTTAAGGATCCAGCGTTGCCGTGAGCTGTGGTGTAGGTTGCAGATGTGGCTCAGATCCCCCTTTGCTGTGGCTGTGGTGTAGGCTGGCGGCTACAGCTCCAATTTGACCCCTAGCCTGGGAACCTCCACATGCTGTGGGTGCGGCCCTAAAAAGACACACACACACACACACGAATAGGCCATCTCATGTATGTGTGTTTCATGACCGCCTTGTAAAGCCCATGCAGATGTACAGAGATGACAGAGTTATGCAGCTCTAGCGCTCAAGCTGAAAAAACTACTTCTAATTAAGAAACACGAGTCATCACCCTTTGGAGGCTGCTGCCGAAGCGGACTTCCCAGCAGCTGCCGAGCGCCAAGCATGGCGGCCCGGGTCACAGGCATGCGTGGCAGGGCGACACGTGCCGGGCGTGCACTGAGCTCCTTGGGCATCCGGCCTGCTTCCTCGTGTGGCCTCGGGGGACTCTGGGCCCGATTTCCCGGCGTCATCAGGGCGTGAGGTGGGGTTAGGTCATGGGCATGTTGTTGCGACGTGCCTGAGCGCAGCCCACCACGGGAACACACCCGTCACCTCCCAGGCCGGCAGCAGCTGCACCGAGGGTCCTCACCCCCTCCCCCGCCCTCCCTGGGTCGCTCCGTGTCGCAGGAAGATGTCCCCGTCTGGCCACCCCCGCTTGCTGCTCCGACAACCCCCGGCCCCTCGGTGTGGAGCTGGCCCGTGGGCACTGCCCCTACCCACCAAGCGCAGGTCCTGCGGCGGACGAGGGGCCCAGGCTCGGAAGCCAGATGAGGTTGGTTCTCAGGCTCTGGGATGGGGGCCACCGAGGGAGAAGCCAGGCTTCGGGCCGGCCGCCCAGGAGCTTCGGGCGGGGGTGGGGATGGCTGGCGGTGCAGGTCCCCTAAGGGGCAGTCGGGCAGAAGCTGCATGCCCGAGGTCCCGTCTCACTGCCGAGCAAGCTTTGTGGGGTCCAGGCCCCCAAGCTGACACACTCCCGAGAGCCCCACTGGCGGCGGGGGGCCCCGGGCTTTAGAGCCCAGTCGGCCGGCTCCGGCTCTGGCCGCGAACACGGGCGGCTCCTCCCCGTCACCGTCACCGGGGATGCAGGCCGAGGCCGCCCCTCACTTGAGCTGCTCCTCCAAACTCCGCCACGCCGCCCGCAGCCACCGAGGGCCCCGACCTGAGGGAGAACGCCCTCCACGGGCTCACACCCCTCACTCAGGCCCCGCAACGCTGCCGCTCCCGGGGCCCCCGCCCACCCCCGGCTCAAACAGCACCAGCCACTCCTGCTTCCTCTTTCTTTGTATTGGATTGAACCGAATCCCCCGAAAATTCAAGTCCACCCAGGACCTGTGAAGGCGGCTTTATTTGGGAATAGGATTTTTCCAGATGTGATTAGCCAAGGATCAGAAAGAGATCATATTGGAGTCGGGTGGGCCCTGATCCAATAACTGGTGTCCTTATAAGAAGAGGAGGGACACAGAGACACAGAGGGACATGGCCGTGAGCCCAGGACACCAAATCCCCGGGAGCCTGTGGAGGGAGGGGCCCTGCCCACGTCGACTCTGGACTTCGGCCTGCTGGGCGTGTGAGACGGCTCGTTTCGGTCGTTTTAAGCCAGGCAGTTTGTGGCACTTTGTTATCGCACCACCCGTAGCATGAGCTTGCTCGTGGTCCCGCCCCGAGAATGTAGGGTCTGAGACCAGGGGTGGTGTCCGCTGGGCTGTGCTCTCTTCTCAGAATTTTCGTCTTTACTGGAGTATGACCGACAAATGAGCATCGCACGTGTCTAAGACGTCTGACGGGGTTTTGATGCATGCGTGCATCGTGCAGTCATTGGTCTCCTCACCTCACGTTGTTAGCCGTCCTTTTTTGGGGTGAGAATGCTCAAGATCGGCTCTCTCAGGGTGCCCGTCGTGGCTCAGCAGTAACGAGCCCGACTAGTGTCCGTGAGGATGCGGGTTCGATCCCTGGCCTTGCTCAGTGGCTTAGGAATCTCGCTTTGCTGTGGCTGTGGCATAGGCTGGCAGTTGCAGCTCTGATTTGACCCCTAGCCTGGGAACCTCCATATGCCGTGGGTGCAGCTCTAAAAAGCAAGTCAAGACCCGCTCTCCCAGCGACTGTCAAGTATCTAACCCGGTGTTGTGAACTGTGGTGACCGTGCTGTGTGTTAGACCCCGGAGCTGCCTCAGCTTCCAGCTGGGAAGTTGGTGCCCTTTGCCCAGCACCTCCCTGTTTCTCTACCTCTCAGCCCCTGAAACCCCTTTTCTGTTGTTTCTACGAGTTTGACTCTTTCATTTCCACGTATGAGTAAGATTGTGAAGTAATCGTCCTTCAGTGTCCAGCTCATCTCACTTAGCATAATATCCTTCAGGTATGACAACGACAAATGGTAGAATGTCCTCCTTTTGACGGCTGAGTAACATTCCATTGTGTATATCCATATATGAAACGTGCACGCACACACACACACTTCTTTGTCCTTTCATCCAGGGGACTCTCGGGTGGTGCCCACATTCTGCCTTTTGTGAGTAATGCTGCAATGAACTTGGGGATGAAGCTCCTTTTTCAAGACCCGTTTTCATGTTCATGGAGATACACACACACACACACACACACACACACACACACACACACACACACATCTAGAAGTGGGGTTACTGGGCCGTGATCATACCCACTGATAGTTCTATTTTTACTGTTTTGAAAACCCTCCATACTGTTTCCGCTTGTAGCCGCTCCGGTTTACCTTCCAGCCGATAGTGCACAAGTGTCCCCTTTTCTGTACACCCCTGCCAGCACTTGCCATTTCTTATGTTTGACAAGAGCCAGCCTGACAGGTGTGAGCTGGCGTCTCCCCGCACTTGTGATGTGCGTTTCCCCTTCGAGCGTCTTCTCACGTGCCTGTTGATCATTTGTATTTCTTGGTAAAAATCTCTGCTGGTCGCTTGCCCATTTTGTAATCAGGTTATTGTGGCTTTTGCTATTGAGTCATGTGAGCTCCTTGCATATGCTGGATATTAACCCCTCATCAGATGCATGGTTTGCAAACACTGTGTCCCTGTCCGTAGGTGGCTTTCCATTTTGTTGATTGTCTCTTTCGTGCTGCACAAGCCTTTAGTTTGCCACAGTCCCACTTGTTATTTTTGCTTTTGTTGTCTTTGCTTTTGCTGTCATACCAGAAGTTTACTGCCAAGACCTACGCCAAGGAGCTTGTCCCCTGTTTTATTCTAGGACTTCATGGTTTCAGGTCTCACGTCCAAGTCCTTCATCCACTTTGAGTTTAGTGAGAAAAGGGTCCAATTTCACTATTCTGTGTGTCTGTCCAGTTTTCCCAAGATCATTCGTTGAAGAAAGTATCATTTCTCCATTGTATGTTCTTGGGGCCTTTGCTGTGCGTTAGTTGACCGAATGGGCCTGGGTTTGTGTCTGGGCTTTCCGTTCTCTCCTTAACGGGAGTGTGTCTCTTCGTACGCCAGTGCCATGCTGTTTGGTTACTGACGTTTTGTAGCATAGTTTGAATCAGTAAGAGTGCGCCTCCAGATTTGTTCTTTCTCAGGACTGCCTTGGACTTGGGGTCTTCCATGGTTCCCTAGGAATTTTAGGACTGTTGTTTTCTATTTCTGTAAAAAACTCTGCTGTTGAGGTTTTGATAGGGGATGCACTGGATCTGTAGACTCCTTTGCAGAGCTCAGGCGTTTCCACCACATTCCTTCTCCAGCCCTGCACACGTGCCTTTCCAGTTAACTGCGTCCTCTTTGGTTTCTTTCATCAGCGTTTTACAGTTTCAGTGTAGAGATCGTTCACATCTGTGGTTAAATTTCTTCTTAAACATTACGTTCTTTTTGATGCTATTGTAAATGAGACGGCCTCCGTAATCTCTGTGTCAGGTAGCTTGTTACTGGTGTGTGGAAACGCAGCTGATGTTTGTACGTTGACTTTTTATCATGCGACTTCACAGAATTCATTTTTCTAACAGTTTCTTGGTGGGGACTTGAAGCTTTTGTCTGCAGGATTGAGCTGTGTACAGAGATAAGTTCTCTCTTCCTTTCCAATTCTGATGACTTTTATTTCTTTTCTTGCCCAATTAATCTGACTGGGACTTCCGGAGCTGTACTGAATAGAATTGGTGAGAGTGGACACCCTTGTCTTGTTCTTGATATTGGAGGGAAAGATTTTAGCTTTTCATTACTGAGTATGAGCTGAGCTGTGGGCTCGTCCTAATGGGCTTAACTCTTACGTAGAGGGACAGCCCTTCTAGACCTAAATGAGTATTTCTGTCATGAAAGGATGTCGCATTTTGTCAGATGCTGTTCCTGCACCTATTGAGGTGACCGTGTGGTTTGTGTCCTTCGTTCTGGGAATGTGGTGTGGCCCGCGGATCAACTTGAGTGTACTGAACCATCCTTGCGTCCCTGCCGTGAACCCAACTGGTCCTGGTGCGTGAGCCTTCAGTGTGCTGCTGAATGAGGTTTGCTGGAAGAGTGGCCCTTCACATACCTGGGTTTGCATCCATGGATTCAACTAAGGAAGGATGGAAATTTCGATCTGCAGTTTAATTTGAGGATGCAAAACCCATGAATACAGAGAGCCAACTGTTTATTTATTGAAAAAAAACTCCCTGTGCAGGTGGACCCATGTCTTTCAAGGGCCAGCTGTATTCGGCCGAGGGTTTTGCCTGTGTTCACCGGGCTATTATTGGTCTTGACTCTTCTCAGGGTGTCCTTGTCTGGCTTTGGTGTGACAGTGATGCTGGCCTGAAAACAAGTGTGGAAGTACCCCTCCCCCTTCAGGTGTTTGGAAGAGCTGAGAAGGGCTGGTATTAAATTCTCCTCTGCGTATTTGGTAGAATTCACCGTGAAGCCGTCTTGCCCAGGCTTCTCTGTGCTGGGAGGTTTAATTACTGCTTAATCTCTCTGCTCGTTATTGGTCTGTTCAGATTTTCCGTTTCTTCACTAGTCAGTCTTGGTATTCTGTGTGCTCTAGGAATTTATCTGTCTCTTCTAGGTTACCCAGCCTGTGTAATCGCCCCGAGTGGCCTCTTAGGGTCCTTTGTGTTCCTTTGGTGTCAGTTGCAGTGTCTCTTCTTTCATTTCTGATCTTACTTATCTGTGTCTTCTCTTTTTTTCTTAGTCCAGCTGAAGGTTTGTCAGTTTTGTTCAGCTCTTCGATAAACCGGCTCTTGTTGTGTGGATCTTTCTAGTCTTAATTTCTTTCATCTCCGCTCTGGCCCTTGTTGCTTCCTTGCTCTGAGCCCTTGCAGAGCAGCGCTCAGCACGCAGTGGGCCCTCAGTAAATACGGCTGGACTCCGTTGTTGAATGACTGGGTTGAACGAAGAAGTCAAAAACCAGGACAGGGCCTGTGAGCCCCACCCTCAGCCCGAGGGTCTGGCCTGGAAGGAAGTCGGCCTGGGAGAGGGTGGGAGACCCGGAGCTCTGGACCAGCCTGGCCGGACCAGCCGGCCTGCAGATCCGCAGCCACAGCGCCCCCAGGGCAGCGCCTCGGGTCCTGGGGGCGGGCTGCTGATGGCCGGCTTCCTGCGGCTGTGTCCCCCGAGCCCAGGAGGCAGGGTCGCAGTGCAGAGGCCAGCGTGAGCACAGACCAGGGGGCGCTGGCGGTCTGCACCATGCTTCCTGGCCGGCTGTCTGGAAGCGGAGGGAAGCAGCGTCAAGGCCTGGCTTTGTCACTTACTGGCCGTGTCAGGCCAGGGGCCGCACAAGCCATCCCGCCTTGGCTTCCCTCCTCAAACGGAGTGATGAAGGCGCCTCGAGAGCCACGTTTTGAGTATCAGGAGGGCGTCTGTGAAAGAGCTTTGCACCAGGCCGGGCCCGTTGGCACAAATGAAGCAGCAGCTTTACTATCGTGCGCTAGTTTATCTAAACCCGCTTTGAATTTAATTTCTATTTTCAGCCTACACGGCCTCCCAGGGGGCCCAGGTTCCCCGGGTTCCCTCGCAGTGGTTAAACAGTGCCTCTTTTTACGCGTCCTAGAACCGCCTCCGTCGGCTTCAAAGGGGGCCTCTTAGTTCTAAAGTTCCAGGACTGATGGGCCGCTGCGATGGGGGCCTTGCCGGGCGGGCGGCTGGAGATGAGTCAAGTCCGGGGCGTCCGGCGCTGGGCGTCCAGGGCTGGAAGGACTCTCCCGCCCGCTGCTCTGCCGCATCTCCCCGCCGTGCCGCCGGGAACCGGGCACGCAGCCTTCCTCCCGTGGACTCAGGTGCGCCCAGGGGACCAGGCCGCAGGACGCTGGACAGAACCCGACTCGGGTCCACCCGGGCCAGCCTGCCGACCGCCAGTCCCGCCGCGCCTCAGCGTCTCAGCTCTGAACAGAACCAATGGGCCTCCGTCACGGAATCCACGATGCAGCCGCTGGCCGCAGCGCCCACGAGAGCTGATCGGTCTGGTTTCCCTGTGCCCATAAATAACCGCTCAGCTTCCTGGGCCCTGGTTTCCCGCTGCACAAGCCGAGCCTGAAGCCAGCACTTGCCTGCCCGTGTCCAGCCGCCCGCGTGGGCCGGGCCGCTCCTGCTCATCCCCCGGGGTCCGTACCTGGTCGCGGGACCCCAGAGGCTGAGGCCTGACCCAGGTGGGCCACTGCAGGCGAGCGGCAGCCTGTCCGGAAGCCCCCGGAAGCCGAGAAGCCCAGACTGGCCGGTCCTGAGGGCTTGCGGGCCGCCCCCACCGCCGCAGCACAGCCCTGACAGAGGTCGTGGGGACCCATGGTGGGGACAGAGATGAGTTCTGGGCTCGACCCGAGGCCACGTGAGTGCTCCCCGTGGAGGGGGCGGAAGAGGCGCCGGCCGCAGACGCGAATCCTGGCGGCGGGGCTCCAGGGCGGCCGGTCACACGGTGCCCAGCGGGTCCTCCAGACGCGCAAAGTCGGGGCTCAGCAAAGCCCAGCTTTGCAGGGTCTCCGGTGGGCCCCCCAGGGGGACTGCGCCCTGCAGCTCGGACCACGGGCTTTCTTCACCTCCATCAAATGCGGACACGTACGACTGCGAGTCCCCACATGTACCGTGCGTGTGTGTTGGTGCGTATCTGTGTGTATATGGGATCTGTGTGTACTGGTGTGTGCCTGTGTGTGTGCATGTACCTGCCTGTGTGCCTACCCATGTGTGCCTGTGTGTGTACCTGTGTGTGTGTGTACCTGCGTGTGTCCGCACCCCTGTGTGCCTGTGTGTGCGTATGTGCAGCTGTGTGTGCACCTGCCCAAGTATCCGTGTGTGCACCGTGGGGGTCTGTGCACGTGTGCTGGGGGTACTTGCGTGTGTGCGTGAGGCGGCCTGCTGTGTACCTGTGAGTGTGCGTCCACGTGTATGTGTGTCTACACGTAATTCGTTTTGTCATTGTCATCATTTTCAGCTAGCTGCCAGGGGGTCTGGGCCAGAATTTTCCGGGGGGCCGAGTCGAGGGTGAGGGGTAAATGAAGAGGCAAGGTGGTGGAAGGGCTCTGCCGCCCTCCTGGTGGCCCCTGACCCTGACCTGACCACGGGCAGCGGGCTGGTCCGGGGACAGCCAGGCCGACTCCCGTCTGCAGGAGCCACATCCAGCTCGAGAAGCCCCAGGCCCGGGGCTCAGCGGATTAGCACTGCATCCCTACCCTCTTGGCAGTGCTGCAGCCTTGGGCAAGCACCAGAGAACCTTCTGGAAGCCCAGTTTTCTCCACTGTGAATTTGGGGTTGTTTTCAGTAGTGCCCCCTGGCACGTGGTGGGCACCCCGCCAGCCTCCCCCAGAGCCCCTTGCAGCTCCTGGGGGCTCGGGGGTCTGAGGCCCTGGGGAGCGCAGGCCCAGTCTGTTGCCTCCTCCCAGAGCCCCCCACTTTCCCCTGGGCTGGGGGCAGCTCCCAGGCCGCCCTCTCGCGGGAGGCGGGGGCGGGGCAGGCTGGGGCGTGTCCCCAGGAGCTGGGCGCCGTGTGGGCTGCAGCAGCTGCGGTCGGGCCCGCGTGGCCCAGGTCTGTCTCGGGGCCGAGTCACTTTATTTCCCACGCGGATTTACGGGCGGTCGTGTCGCCTAATCCTCCTGCTGCTCGTGCGGTGAGATGTGGCGCGCTTTAACCAGCTCCCAAACTGTGTTAGTTATTAGGTGCGTGCCTCCGCCCGGGAGGTGTAGACAGCGGAGGCAGGAGGGGCCGGCGGTGAGGACCCAGCGAGGACAGAGCTGGTCCGTCCCGGCCGCCTGCTCGCCCCTCCGCAGGCTGAGGTCCCCGCGGTCCAGGCCCCGGCGGGGGGGCCCCTCCGCGCCGCCCGCACACCCCCGGCGCAGGGAAGGTGAGGAGGGCTGGGGGGAGGCCCAGCAGAGGAAACGGGCCGGGTCGGAGCCCTGGCCGCCGACGCCGCAGCTGGACGGCCGGCGGGGCTGCCGCCGCCCCCGCGGGGAGGGCTGCCCGCTGAGCCCTTGGTGGGCCGGGCGCGGGTTTCCTGCGGGAATGGATTACGGGCTGAAACCACACGGTGGGGACGTAGCCACCCACCTGCTGAACGCTGAGGTCCACACGGCCAGCACCCGGACGCCCACGGCGGACCCCGAGGGCAGCGGCGTCACGGAGGCCGGGCCTGTGGCGGTGAATCCGTGCGCGCGGCCTCACTCCGAGCGCCCCCTTCCCGTCTGGCCGTTCGCGGTGGGGTGGGCGCTTCGTCTAGCCTTGCATTTTATTTTTGTCCATGATTTTTTATGAAGTGTAGGTCATTTACAGTGTTAACTTCTGCTTACAGCAAAGCGATTCAGTGATAACACGCACAGCCCTTCTACGTCCCTGTCCACCGTGGGTGTCGCACAGCCCTTCTACGTCCCTGTCCACCGTGGGTGTCGCACAGCCCTTCTACGTCCCTGTCCACCGTGGGTGTCGCACAGCCCTTCTACGTCCCTGTCCACCGTGGGTGTCGCACAGCCCTTCTACGTCCCTGTCCACCGTGGGTGTCCCAGAGTACGGGTGTAGTTGCCTGCGCTGTGCGGGGGCTGTGCGCTAGTCTGCTCATCGCAGACTCCCAGGCCCCCACCGCCTCCCGCTCCGCAGGCCTAAGGCTGTTCTCTAGGTCTCTGAGTCTGTTTCTGTTCTGTAGGTATGTTCATTTGCATCATTTTTTTTCTCTTTTCTTTTTAATGGCCACACCCATGGCACATAGACGTTCCTGGGCCAAGGACAGAATCTGAGCCACGGCTGTGACCTGCGCTACAGCTTCAGCAACACTGGACCCTTGAACCTCCTGTGCCAGGCCAGGGATCAAACCCGTGCCTCCACAGAAACCTTAGCTGATGCAGTCAGGTTCTTAACCCCCTGTACCATGGCGGGAGCTCCTGTATCATTTTTCAGACTCTGCAGATGAGTAATGTGTGGCATTTGTCTTTCTGTCTTATTTCACTTAGTATGAGAGTCTCTGGGTCCATCCACTTCGCTGCAGAATTCCTTTGCTGGCTGACTAATAATGCTGCCTTGTGCGTGCGCCGCGTCGTCTTTCCCCGTTCTGCGGTCGGTGGGCGTTTAAGCCGCCTCCGTCTCTCGGCTGTTGTGGGTAGTGCTGCTGTGAGCACAGGGTGCCTGCCTCTCTGTTTGTCATTGTTCTTTCCTGTCTCTTTCTTACATTAGGATTTTCTCCAGATGCATACCCAGGAATGGGATTTCTAGACCACATGGCAGCTCTGTTAGTTTTTTAAGGGATCTTCATACTGTTTTCCACAGTGGCTGCACCAGTTTACATTCCCACCACCAGCGTAGGAGGGGTCCCTTTTCTTCACACCCTCTCTAACATTTTTTTTTAATACAATAATTTTTTTTTCGCTATAGCTGGTTTACAGTGTTCTGTCAGTTTTCTGCTGTACAGCACGGTGACCCAGTCACACATACATGTACGCATTCTTTTTCTCACATCATCACGCTCCATCATAAGTGACCATAGTTCCCAGTGCTATACAGCAGGATCTCGTTGCCTGTCCATTCCAAAGGCAATAGTCTGCATCTGTTAACCTCAAATTCCCGGTCCCTCCTACTCCCTTCCCCTCAGCAACCACAAGTCTGTTCTGCAAGTCCATGATTTTCTTTTCTGTGGAAAGGTTCATCTGTGCTGTATATTAGATTCCAGATATAGGTGATAATCATATGGTATTTCTCTTTCTCTTTTTAACTTACTTCACTCAGTATAAGAGTCTCTGTTTCCATCCTTGTTGCTGCAAATGGCATTATTTTGATCTTTTTTATGGCTGAGTAGTATTCTGTTCTGTATATATACCACATCTTCTTAATCCAATCATCTGTCTATGGACATTTAGGTTGTTTCCATGCCTGGGCTATTGTGAGTAGTGCTGCAGTGAACGTGCAGGTGCAGGTGTCTTTTTCTAGGAAAGTTTTGTCCGGGTATATGCCCAAGAATGGGATTGCTGGGTCATATGGTAGTTCTACGTATAGTTCTCTAAGGAACCTCCATACTGGTTTCCATAGTGGTTGTACCAGCTTACATTCCCACCAACAGTGCAGGAGGGTTCCCTTTTCTCCACACCCTCTCCAGATTTATTATTTGTGGACTTATTAATGATGGCCATTCTGACTAGTGTGAGGTAGTACCTCATAGTAGTTTTGATTTTCATTTCTCTAATAATCAGCCTATTCAGGTCTTCTGCCCATTTTTCTTTTTTTTTTTTTGCCTTTTGTCATTTTAGGGCCACATCCACGGCATGTGGAGGTTCCCAGGCTAGGGGTCTAACAGGAGCTGTAGCCGCCGGCCTTCACCACAGCCACAGTCACGCGGGATCCGAGCCGCGTCTGCAACCTTCACCACAGCTCACAGCAACGCCGGATCCTTAACTCGCTGAGCAAGGCCAGGGATCGAACCCGCAACCTCATGGCTCCTAGTTGGATTCGTTAACCACTGCACCACGACGGGATCTCCTTTTGCCCATTTTTCAGTTGGGTTGTTGGCTTTTTTCCTTTTGAGTTGTATAAGTTGTTTGTCTGTTTTAGAGATTAAGCCCTTGTCAGTTGCATCATTTGAAACTGTTTTCTCTCATTCTGTAGGTTGTCTTTTTGTTTTCTTTTTGGTTTCCTTTGCTCTGCAAAAGCTTGCCAGTTTGATTAGGTCCCATTGGTTTATTTTTGCTTTTATTTCTGTTGCTTTGGGAGACTGACCTGAGAAAACATTTGTACGGTTGAGGTCAGAGAATGTTTTGTCTGTTTTCTTCTACGAGTTTACTGGTGTCTTGTCTTATATTTAAGTCTTTTAACCATTTTGAGTTTATTTGTGTGCATCGTATGAGGGTGTGTTCTAGTTTCATTGATTTGCATGCAGCTCTCCAGGTTTCCCAGCAATACTTGCTGAAAAGACTGTCTTTTCTCCCATTTTATGTTCTTGCCTCCTTTGTCAAAGATTAATTGACTGTAGGTGTCTGGGTTTATCTCTGGGTTCTCTATTCTGTTCCATTGGTTTGTATGCCTGTTTTGGTGCCAGTACCACACTGTCTTGATTACTGTGGCTTTGTAATATTGCCTGAAGTCTGGGGGAGTTATGCCTCCTGCTTGGTTTTTGTTCCTCAGAATTGCTTTGGCAATTCTGGATCTTTTGTGGTTCCATATAAATTTTTGGATTGTTTGTTCTAGTTCCGTGAAAAATGTCATGGGTAATTTGATAGAGATTGCATTGAATCTGTAGATTGCTTTGGGTGGTATGGCCATTTTTACAATATTAATTTTTCCAACCCAGGAGCATGGAATATCTTTCTATTTCTTTGCATCTTCTTTAATTTCCTTGGTTAATGTTTTATAGTTCTTGTCATATAAGTCTTCACCTCCTTGGTCATGTTTATTCCCAGGTATTTGATTTTTGGGGTGCAATTTTAAAAGATAATGTGTTTTTGTGTTTCTTTTCTAATGTTCATTGTTAGTACACAGAAATGAGGCTGATTTCTGAATGTTAATCTTGTATGCTGCTCCTTTGCTGAATGTGTTGATCAGTTTGAGTAGTTTTGGGGTTGAGTCCTTAGGGTTTTCTGTATATAGTATCACGTCATCTGCATACAGTGACAGTTTCTTCTCTTCCTTTTTGGAAACTTTTATTTCTTTTGTTTGTCTGATTGCTGTAGCTAGGACTTCCAATACTATGTTGAATAGCAGTGGTGAGAGTGGGCATCCTTGTCTTGTTCCAGACTTTAGTGGGAAGGCCTTCAGTTGTTTTCCATTGAGTATTACCTTTGCTGTGGGTCTGTCATGAATGACTTTTATTCTGTTAAGGAATGTTCCCTCTGTACCCACTTTAGTAAGAGTTTTGATCATGAATGGATGTTGGACTTTGTCAAAGGCTTTGTCTGCGTCTTTTGAGATGATCATGTGGTTTTTGACTTTTCTTTTGTTAATGTGGTGTATGACGTTGATTGATTTGCGTATGTCGAACCATCCTTGTGCACCTGGGATGAATCCCACCTGGTCAGGGTGTGTGATCTTTTTTATATGTTGTTGGACTCGGTTGGCTAAAATTTCATCGAGGATTTTTGCATTTGTATTCATCAGAGATATTGGTCTATAGTTTTCTTTTTTTGTGGTGTCTTTGTGTGGTCTTGATATTAGGGTGATGTAGGCATCATAGAATGTCTCTGGGAGTGTTCCTTCGTCAGCCTTTTGGAAAAGTTTAAGGAGGCTGCATGTAAGTTCCACTTTGTCTGTTTGGTAGAATTCGCCTGTGAAGCCATCTGGTCCTGGACTTTTATTTGTAGGGAGTGTTTTTATGACATATTCAGTTTCATTTCTAGGGAGTGGTCTGTTCAGTTAATCTGTTTCTTCTTGATTCAGTTTTGGCAGGGTGTAAGTCTCTAAAATATTGTCTGTTTCTTCTAGGTTGTCAAATTTGTTGACATACAATTGTTCATAGTATTCTCTCATGTTTTTTTGTACTTCTGTAGTATCTTTTGTGACTTCTCCTTTTTTCATTTCTTATTTTGTTTATTTGGGTTTTTTCTCTCCTCTTCTTGGTTAGTCTGGCCAGAGGTTTGTCAATTTTGTTTACCTTTTCAAAGGACCAGCTTTTGGTTTTATTGATTGTTTTCTATTGTTTTTTGAATCTCTATCGATTTCCTCTCTGATCTTTATGATTTCCTTCCTTCGGCTGACTTTAGGTTTTGTTTGTTCTTCTTTTTCTAATTCATTTAGGTGGTGGGTTAGGTTGTCAATTTGAGATTTTTCTTCTTTCTTTGAGGAAGGCCTGTATTGCTATGAATTTCCCTCTGAGCACTGCTTGTGCAGCATCCCATAGATTTGGGGTGGTTGTGTCTCAGCTTTTATAGAGTTTTTGATGATGGTCATTCTGAGTGGCGTGGGTGACACCTCATTGAATTTTCACTTGCATTTCTCTAATAATTAGCAATATTGAGCATCTTTTCATATGGCTTTTTTGGCCATGTGTACATCTCCTTTGGAGAAATGTCTGTTTTGGTCTTCTGCTCATTTTTTTTTTGTTTAATATTAAGATGTATGAGCTGTTTTGGAGTTTTTGTTTATTTGTTGGTTGGTTGGTTGTAACCTTAGCCACAGCTGCAGCCATGCTAGATCCTTAGCTCACTGTAGCAGGCCAGGGACTGAACCCCCGTCCCCACGTTCCCAAGATGCCGCTGATCCCATTGTGCCACAGTGGGTATTTTGGAGATTAACCCCTTGTCAGTAGCATATTTTACAAATATGTTCTCTCAGTCCATAGGTTGTTTTTCATTTTGTTATGGTTTCCTTCGCTGTGAAAAAGCTTTTGAATTTAATTAGGTTCCATTTGTTTATTTTTATTTCCATTGCTTTAGGAAATGGATCAAGAAAGTTATTTATGTCAGAGAGTGTTCTGCCTATGTTTTCATCTTGCAGGGTTTATAGTGTCTGGTTTTATATTTGGGTCTTTAATCCGTTATGAGTTTATTTTGGTATGTGGTGTTAGAGAATGTTCTAGTTTACATGTGGCTCTGGTTTCCCCAGTTTCTCTACTTACTGAAGAGAAAATCTTTTTTCCCCTGTACATTCTTGCTTCCTCTGTCATATGTTAGTTGACCATAGGTGCTTGGGCTTATTTCTGGGCTTTCTATCATGCTGCATTGATCTATATTTCTGTCTTTGTGCCAGGACTATACCATTTTGGTGACTGTAGCTTTGTAGTATAGTCTGAAGTCAGGGAACCTGATTCCTCCAACTATGTTCTTCTTTCTCAGGATTGTTTTGGCTCTTTTGGGTCTTTTGTGTTTCCCTAGAAATTAAAAAAATTTTTTTCTAGCTCTGTGGGGAAAAAAAAAAACGCCATTGGTAACTTGAATAGGGATTGTGCTGGATCTCTAGATTGCCTCTAGTATGGTCACTTTGACAGTAATGATTCTCCTGATCCAAGACCATGCTGTATCTTCCCACCTGTTTATGTCATCTTTGATTTCTTTCTTCGGCATCCTGTAGTTTTCAGAGTACAGGTCTTTTGCCTCCTTAACTAGGTTTATTCCTAGATATTTTATTCTTTTAATGCAGTGGTAACTGGGATTGTTTCCTTAACTTCTCCTTCTGATCTTTCCTTGTTAGTGTACAGAAATGCAACAGGTTTCCATATATTAATTTTGTACCCAGCAACTTTACCAAATCTATTGACAAGGTCTACGTTTTTCTGGTAGTGTCTTTAGGATTTGCTATGGATAGCGTCATATCATCTGCTAACAGCGATAGTTTTACTTCTTCCTTTCCAATTAGGAATCTTTTTCTTTCTTTTTCTCCTCTGATTGCTGTGGCTGTGACTTCCAAAGAAAGCTGTGTTGAATAGAGTGGTTGAGGATAGGCATCCTTGTCTGATTCTGATCTTAGAGGAAATACTTTCAGCTTTTCACCGTTGAGTATGATATTAGCTGTGGACTTGTATATGGCCTTTATTATGTGGAGTGGATTTCCTCTATGCCCACTTTCTGGAGGGCTTTATCATAAACTGGTGTTGGATTTTGTCAGAAGCCTTTTCTGCATCTGTTGAGATGTTCATGTGGTTTTTATTCTTCAGTGTGGTGTATCATATTGATTGATTTGCAGAATCCTTGCATTCCTGAATAAATCCTACTTGATCATGGTGTATGAGCCTTTTAACATATTGTTGGAGTCAGTTTGCTGTATTTTGCTGAGGATTTTTGCATCTATGTTAGTTGGTGATATTGGCCTATAATTATCTTTTTTGTGATATCTTTGGTTTTGTTATCAGGTGATGGTGGCCTCATGAATGAGTTCAGAAGTATTCTTTCCTCTGCAGTTTTTTGGAAAAGTTTCAGAAAGGTAGGTATTAGCTCTTCTCTCAATATTTAACAGAATTCAACTGGGAAGCCATCTGGTCCTGGAATTTTGCTTGTTGGGAGTCTTTTGATTACTGATTCAATTTCAGTACTGGTAATTTTTCTGTTCATATTTTCTATTTATTCCTGGTACGGTCTCAGGAGATTGTACCTTTCTAAGATGTTTCCATTTCCTCTTAATTGTCCATTGTATTGGCATATAATTGCCTGTAATGGTCTCTAATGATCCTTTGTATTTCCACATGCCTGGACCTCTTTTTTTTTTTTTTAAGCCAACATTATGTCTCTGAAATTCACCCACGTATTGGGGTGGGTCATGTCCCACTGTGTGAAGGTACCATGTTTTAGTATCTAATATTGGTTTGTTTTAGTGCAGGAAGATTACAGCTTGCATCACAATGAACTTTCTTGACTATGCCAGTGTACACGTGTGTACACCCAAATCTGTGAGGACTGTCCCCAGAAGCAGAACCACTGGGTCACTGAGTTGCCATTTCCTTGATCTTCTTAGATGCCACCAAGCACATGTTCAGAGTATTCATAGCAAGTTACACTCCACCAGCCATGCATAAGCATTCCATTCTCCCAGCCAATATTTGGTATCATCTCTTCTGATGGTTTGTTTCCTTGATGTTGGTTTTCCCCTGATTTTTGTCATTCTCTTTTGTGTGTGCAAAGGAGCACATTGTGTTTCATTTCACTGTTGACTAAGGATGTTGAGAACTTTTCCAAAAATTGTTGGCCATTGAGATAACCTCTTTTGTGAAGTGTTTGCCCAAATCTTTGCCCACTTATATAAGATGCTGTTGTCTATTTCACATTGACTTTAGAAATATTTAAAATATATTTGAGATACAAGCTCTTTGTTGGGGAAAAAGCTCTACAAATATAATTATGTCTTATATTTTCTTCTTTTTTCTCCAACATTTGATTATGAAAATGTTCAAACATAAAGCTTAAAACAAGTCTGCAGGATCACCCACATGCTTGCCACCTGGATCCTACAATTAACATTGAATATACTTGTTTAACATATCTCTGTGCATATCTTGATCTGTCAGTATATCTTATTAGTTGATAAGTTTCAAAATAAGTTGCAGACATTTGTTTGCATTGCCCCCAGTACTTGACCAATGCATCATTAACTAAGGGTCAGTATTTGCTTATAGTTCTGGGTTTTCTTTTCACGTAAACTTTACATGGAATAAAACGCAGAGATCTTAAGGATGCCATTCAATAGATCCAACAAATATTAGCCCAAATCTGTGCAGGTACAGAACCCTAGGCAGTGTCCTCATGCCCCTTCCCAGGCAATCCATGGGCTACCAGCACCCCAGAGAGACTCTGTACTACGCAAACCCATTTGTAGAAAATCTAGAACAAGCAAAACGGATCTGTGGTAGGAAAAATCTGAAAAGTGAATGACAGTGCTTTTGCATCAACTTGCTGGCTGGTAATGTCAGCACCCTTTCCTGTGCTTACTGACTATTCATATGTCTTTCTTTGTGAAGGTCTGTCTGTTCAAATTGGCGATTTAAAAAAGTTTTGCCCTAGTTCTTTATATATTCTGGATACTAATCCTTTGTCAGATATAGCGTTTGCAAATATTTTTCCCAGTCTGTGGCTTGCCTATTCATTTTCCTAACGATAGCTTTTGATGAGCACTAGTTTCATTTTGTTGAAATCTAGTTTATAAAGAAAATTTTAGTATATGTCTTTGATTTTTATATCTTAAGAAACTTCTGCCAATCCCCGAGTTGTAGAGATATTTTTCTAAATTTTTTTGAAAAGCATTATGGTTCTAGACTTTAAGTCTGTGGCCTGTCTTGTATCGGTTTGGGTAAATAGACATCCAGCTGTGACAGCACCATTTGTTGAGAAGATTCTCCACTGGGTTGCTTTGCACTTTTGTTGAAAATCAAATGACTAAATGTGGGTCTATCTCTGAACTGTTTGTTCTGTTCTGTTGATCTATTTATTCTTTTTTTTTTTTTTTTTGCCTTTTGTCATTTTTTTAGGGCTGCATCCTCAGCATATGGAGGTTCCCAGGCTAGGGGTCAAATCGGAGCTGTAGCCACCGCCTACACCACAGCAACGCCAGATCCAAGCCGTGTCTGTGACCTACACCACAGCTCACGGCAACACCAGATCATTAACCCACTGAGCAAGGCCAGGAATCGAACCTGCAACCTCATGGTTCCTAGTCAGATTCATTAACCACTGCACCATGACGGGAACTCCTCTGCTGATCTATTTATTGACTCTTATGTCAGTACCCTACTGTCTAGTTCCTGTAGCTTTTAGAATAAGCCTTGAATTCAGCTGGTATTAGCTCTTCAACTTTGCTCTTATTTTTCAGTGATGCTTTGGAAATTTTTGCCCCTTTACATTATCATATCAATTTTAGGATCAGCTTGTCAATTTTGAACAAAAGTCCTGCTAAGATTATCATTGGAATCATGTAAACTTAAAGATCAATTTAAGACATCTGTGTAGGATGTAGAAATATGGAAAAAGCTGCCATTCTCACAACAATTTATCCCCATATTTACCATTTCTGATGCTCTTTATTCCTTTCAGAAGATCCGAATTTCTGTCTGGTATCATTTCCCTTCATACTTAAGAACTTTATTTAGTATTTCTCACAATACAGGCTGACTAGTGATGAATTCTCTTGGTGAGAATGTCTTCTTTTCACCTTCATTCTTGAAGGGTATTCTTGCTGGGTATAAAATTCTGGGTTGACAGTTTTTCATTTTACTTTTGGCACTTTAAAGGTGTCCTGCAGCGCTCCCTGGTGGCTTAATGTTTAAGGATCTGGCATTCTCACTGCTGTGGCACTGCTTCATCCCTGGCCCAGAAACTTCCACATGCTGTGGGTACAGCCAAAAAAAATTAACAATGATTTTAAAGATAAGTAAGCAAAGATGTTCTACTGTCTTCTAGCTCTTGTTGTTTTTAGTGAGAATTCAGTGGTAATTTGGGCCATTATTCCCCTGGATTTTTGGTGCTATTTATCCTTGGTTGCTGTGAAGATTATCTTTCTAATCCTTGGTTTTCAGAAGTTTGACTGTGATGTACATAGGTTTAGTTTTCATTGTATTTCTCCCACTTGGGATACAGTGAGTTTTTTAAATCTGTAGATCTGTCTTTCACCAAATTGGGTGCATTTTCAGCTGTTGTTTGTCCAAATAATTTTTTGCCCCATTCTACCCTCCTCTTCTCTGCAATTCTAATGACATGTACAGTGGACTTTTTAATATTATCTCATAGGTCCCTGAGTGTCTGTGAATTTTAATTTCAGTCTTTGTCTCTATGCTTCCAGATTAAATAATTTCTATTGATCTATGTTCAGTTCTGCTGATTTTTTTCTTCTGTCATCTGCTTTCTGCTATATAGCCCACCTAGTGATTTTTAAATTTCAGACATTGTATTTATTTAGCACTAGAATTTCCTTCTTTTTTATAGTTTCTATTTTCTCTCGATGTTTGCTGTCTTTTCACTTACTAAAAACATAATTTTCTTTATATCCTCGAGCCTAGCGAAAGAGACACTTTATGGTCCTTGTCTGCTGAGTCTAGCATCTTGGTCACCTCAGGGCTGGCTTCTGTGAGTAGCCTTTTCTATTGAGGAAAAGTCATATTTTCTTGTTTCTTTATATGTCAGGCATTGTGAGTGACATATCTTAGAAACTCTAGATTCCATTATTTTTGTTCCTCTACATTTCCACGTAAATTTTAGGATCAGCTTGTTGATTTCAAAAATCGTGCTGAGATTTTGATTGGAACTGCATTGAATCCACAGATCCGTTTGGGTTGAATTGACGTCTTTAAACCATTGAGTCTCCCAGTCAGTGAATGTGGTATAACCCTTCATTTGTGTAGTCCCTATTTAATGTCCCTCAGCTGTGTTATGTAGTTTTCTGTATGAAGGTTTTGCACATTTTTAATCGGTTTATTTCTGGATAGTTTATGATGCTTCAAATGGTACTGATTTGTGAACTGCACTGAAGTACCCTGTTTGGGATCCCTGAGTTGCATCCCAGCCCTGAGTGTGGGCTGTGTAATCTCAGGCAGATCCGGACACCAGTTCTCTCATCTGCAGAGTGGAAGCTGAGCCTCCGTCTTGGGTTTTTAACCTTCAGCATCCTGACTCCCTCCTTCTTCGGCTGAAGTCTCTCCGCCTGCCTTCAAGGGGTCAGGCTGGGGTTGTCCCCACCCACAGCTGCAGGGTAGATCCCATGGCTCAGCCCTCCAATCAGAGCACCCGTCCCCTAGTCGCTGTGATGAGCATGAGACCCATCCAGAGGCTGCGACCAGGCTCTCTGGGTTGTCAGCCAGGGCCACCTGCTGCTGGACCAAGAGGGCTTCAGGCTGCTCTGTGGGAAAAGCCCCCTGACAGGCCATGGCTAGCGCTGGCCTTTCCCATTACATGAGCTAAACACTTCCTTTCCAGCTTTGGTCCGTTTGTGCCAGGTTTTCTGTCACTTGCCACCAGAGGTTCCTGGCCAACGAGCAGTCAGCTCCATGGAACTATCTGGCCTTGGGACTGTCCTTGGTCCACCTTGGAACTCTTGGCAAATGAGAGCTCTGATGGGCGCAGGTGGGGCGGATTGAGGGTGCCACGCAACCTATCACAGCAGAAGGTCCGCCTCCACACAGACCACGACGGGGAGCAGTTGGGTTGCTGGGTCAAATCCTAGGCCCTCCATCCCCAGCCTCCATCTGGTCCCTGTGGGTGCCGACGTCCGCCACCACCTCCAGGCTGCTGTGTCTGTGAGACGAGGATGATTCTGACCATCTGGGCGCTCTCGCGGGAATTCGGGTGCTGCGGTGTGTGAAGTGTAAGAGGCTAGCACGTGGTTTGCCCTCAAGACGGCCTAACTCATTATCGTCGTTGATCCCCCTGCACACACCCAGCGGACGAGACGCCGGTGGCTGCTGAAACAAATGACCTCAAACCTAGTGGCTTCAAGCCACACACACTCGTTACCTTGCTGCTCCGGGGGCAGGTGTCTCACTGGCTAAAACCAAGGTGTCGGCAGAACCACGCAGCCTCCAGAGGCCCCAGGAGTGAATCTGGGCTCCAGCTTCTCAAGCGCCTGCCTGCGGCCGGGCCTCGTGGCCCCTTCCTCTGTCTTCGAAACAAGCAGCGAAGCACCTTCCGACCCCTCACGACCCCGACTGTCCTGTCCTCCTCTTACCAGGCCCTTCGTGGTGACACTGGCCCTGGGTGACCCAGGGTCACCTGCAGTCTCAGGATGGCTAACGTAGGCAGCCCTGCACAACCCCTCCGCCATGCAGGGTGACGCTCACTCGTTCTGGGGCTGGGACGTAGACACCTTTGGGGATCATTACTCTGTTCACCACAAATGCTTTCCCAGGAGGCCCCAAAGAGGAGAGGGTTAGGCCTGGGGGCTGGGCTGGCGCTCATTCAACCTGCAAGTTTATTGGAGCTGCTCAGGTGATGACATCCCCGAGAGATGGGGGGCGGCGGTCAGCTCTCTGCTCCCTGGCCCAGCACCCCTGTCTACACTGCCTTGAGGCCCCAGCACCACCTGTGTCTACACTGCCTTGAGGCCCCAGTGCTTCATACCATGTCTGTGCTGACTTGAGGCCCCAGTCCCTGTGCTCGCCATGTGTGCACTGTCCTGAGGAGGGCTGTTGGCCAACTGGAGTCCGTTCGGAGGAGCAGGGCCCGGGTGGCGGAGGCCTGCACTCTGCGTTGGGAAGAGGAAGGAGCTAGAGCGCTGAGCCCTGATAATCTGGGCTGTTCCATCCAGAGGCTGTGACGTGTTTGACCTTGGCCTTCTCGTTTGTTTGTTTGTTTGTTTGATTCTTTGTTTGTTTGTTTGTTTTGAAAGCATTTTATGGAGTCATTTAACTGCAGAAATAGCTCCAAGAGTTCCAGTCCCCATCCTGCAGCCCCAGCATTGACGTGGGACCGAGTTGGGAACAAGGAAGTGGGCTCCCGACCACCCACTGCCCTCCGGCCTCAGACCCCTGGCCGGCCGACGCGCGCGGGCCTTTCTCTGGCTGAGGCTCCCAGCCGGAGTCCCACACTGTGTCGGCTGGTCACCTCCCCTTTGTCTCTTCCCGTCCAGATCGTCCTCCGTCTCCCACGACCTTGGCACATGTGAGCGGAGAGCAGTGGCCAGTTCTTTGGAGGTGTCCCCTGATTTGTGTTTGACGCTTCTCACAGTGCGGCCGTGGCTGTGCGTCTCGGTGGGAATCCGTCGTGTCTTCTCAGAGCGCGGTCTGGGCCCCACCTCCGCGTCCCAGGCCGGGCGGGGTGACTCCCGGCACCTGGTTCCATGCTGCCGCGTTTCCGGGGGCCGTGCGCGACTCTTTTTCTCTGCGTAAACACATCTTGTGCAACCGTGTGGACTCTTGTTTCTCATGGAGCCGCTGATTCTAGCGTCTGTTGACGATTCCTGCCGCCAGCATCTCCCCTGTTTACTCCTGGGCGGCCCTGTAGGCGGAGCGAAGCCCTGCCCCGTGGCCTTGGACCGGCAGGCAGGGCCGCTGCTGTCGGTACTCACTTTGTTGCTGAAGTTGTCCCCAGCGTGTTGGCCTTTCCACACCCGAATTTCAGGTGTCTCCAGGTCTCACGCTCAGAGCGAAAGCAGCTGTCCTTCCGCGGCAGAGAGCTGCTCGCCCCGACAGACCACGGGGCGCTGGGGGCTGTCTCTGCCTGTGGCCCTGGACCCCTGAGGCCCTGTGACAATTCAGAAAGACACGCAGAACACCCCAGTGACAGCATTCGACTCAAGGGAAGTTTGCTGGGGGGCGGAGGTGCCGCTTGGGGGGCCCCTCGCGAACCGTGGGAGCTGCTGTCATTCTTTTAGACCAAACACGTGTCTCACCTGTGACCACGGTCCCCAAACTGGCCCTCGAGTTTCTGTGTTTGCTTCGGAAGGGTCAGAGAGCAGCCTCCGTGCTCCAGGGCGACTCTTCCAGCGCCCGTCGAGGTCTCCACGTTAGCTGCGACACAACAACCATGGTCCCAGCCGCGCGGCGGCTTGTTTCCTGGGGAGCAGCCTCCGGCCTGGCGGCAGCAGAGGGAAAAGGCAGCAAGGAGGGCGTCGGGAGGGGGCCGGGGCGGGCGTGCGGGCAGGCGGGGTGCACTCGGGGCAGCAAAATGTCCCCTCAGGCACACGGTGGTCCCAGTACCGGGAGGGCACCGCTGGCCCGGGAGACGGGTTCTTCCGAGTCCTGCCGGCCGCGAGACCCCCACCCCGGACTGTCCTGCGGGCTGCCCTCCCCTGGCCTCCACTTTCCTTCAGTCACAACGCGCCTGATTTTAACGCACACTGACTCTCCCAGTAGCACAGCTGCTGACAACCCAAGCGGGGCTGACTCTGCTTTCTGGAGGCTAGCCAGGCGTCTGGGGTCCCTTGGGACAGTCGTTGGCCACTCTGCTCCAGACACTTGTCCTGCAGGCACACCTGCCCTTTACTGTGGCTCTTCACACGGGCAGACAGCTCGTCTCCACCACAGGTCTGCTCGCTGTGCCCAGACAGGTGCCCGCCTTTGAATTGGGGCGCGGGGTGGGGTGTTCCAGGACCTTTGCTCTCCTTCCAGGATTGTGAAGACGCCTGGGCGCTTGGGGTCGGACGGGGTGGGAGCCGTGGGCCGCTCGAGCCCCTGCTGGGCTCCCTCTGCTCTTGGCTGAGAGTTTTCCCAGCCGTCCCCCCAGTGCAGGCCCCAGGTGCCCAGCCGGGAAGGATTGGGGCCTGTCTCGACGTGACCTGCGGTCTGCAGACTCTGAGAGAGGGGACCTGTGACGGCTGTGCCTCGGGAGCATGGGTGCGACGGAGAAGCAGAGGCCCAGGGACACCCAGCCAGTCGGCAGCATGCGCGGGTGAGGGAGGGGACTCTGGAGCCCCGGAGCCCGAGGCTCTGTGTTGGCTGCTGTGGGGCAGCCTGGGCATGTGGACACAAAACAGTAGGAAATTACAGTCCCTCAGTTCTGGATTTGAGGTGTAACAGGGCGGAGCCCCTCCAGAGGCTCTGGGAGGGTCCTTCCTGCCTCTTCCAGCTCCTGGGAGCTCCGGCAGCCCTGGCTGTGGCCCACCCCTCCCGTCTCTGCCTCAGTCTTCACATGGTCTTTCCTCTGTGTCTTTGTCTCAATTCTCTCTCTGCTTTTTTTTTTTTTTTTCCTTATCTTTTAGGGCTGCACCCACAGCATGTGGAGGTTCCCAGGCTAGGGGTCCAATCGGAGCTGCAGCTGCCGGCCTGCACCACAGCCACAGCCACGCCATGCCAGATGTGAGTCACGTCTGTGACTTACACCACAGCTCCCGGCAATGCCAGATCCTTAACCCACTGAACGAGGCCAGGGATTGAATCCACACCTCCTGGTTCCTAGTCAGACTATTTGTGCTGCGTCACCACGGGAGCTCCTCTCTGCCTTTTTATAAGGACACTGCTCACTGGATTTGTGACCTACTCAGATGACCCTCATCACCTCAGCTGGAGATGCTGAACTTGGTGACATGTGGGAAGGCCCTTTCTCTAAATAAGTTCACATTCACAGGTTCCAGATGGGTGTAACTAGCGGATACACGGAGGCGCAGTCCACCACCAGCACCACCAGCACCTTGTCTTCTCCCTTTCCGTGTCCCTTGGTCCCCCAGGGGGCCTGACTTAGGATGGGTGCTAAGCAAATGCCTGTAGAGTAAATCAAAGAAATCAGCATAAGCTGCAACTGCACATAGCATTCTCGATTTTTATAAAATAGTATCGTGTATTGAGTCCTGTGCTGGGCCCTGCACACTGTCTCATCTCAGTCCTTACAGCGAAGTTGCCCATGAGTCTCTGAGCCCATTTCACAGGGAGGAAACCAAGTACAGGCGCGCTTAGGCCAAGGTCCCGGAGCTGGTGGGGCTGGGACTGAAAGTGTCGGAGCAGCACCGAAGCCTGAGCTCCGTCTCCACCGGGGGCCGGGTGAGGAGCGGCCCCTGCCCGCTTCCTCTGTGCTCGGGGCACCTGCACAGCTGCCGTGACGAGCACAGTGGAGCTCTGAGCCCCTCGGAGGGGGCGTGCGTCCCACCACTGTGCCGAGCTGGAGCAGGCGCGCCGAGGGCAGCGGAAGGAGGAGGGGCTGTGTGAGGGCGCCTGGGGCTGGCGTCCCCCCGTGTGGCTGCCGGGCACCGCGTCTCCCAGCGGCCTTTGTCAGCCAGACCCGCCATCCGTCACCAGCCATCTGTCACCGGCTCTGCTCCCTGGGGCCCAGGGCTCACGACCCGCCGGGCAGGCTGAGCAGTCCAGTGAGGAGATGTGTTTGCGAAAAGACAGAGCAGCACTGTCCCGGAGCCGTCCCCACGCTGGGGACCGGGAGGCCGCGGCCAGCGCAGGGCCCGCCTTCCTCCGCGCGAGTCCCCGGTGCCGGCACATGAAAGCAGCCCCACCCGGCCCGGTTCCGGCGAGCGTCCTCCTCCCCGTGGTGGGAGAGGAAATGCAATATTATTTTAGGACCGGCCTCCGCATAATAGCCGACTTGGGCAGAGAGAACAATCCGGCGCTTATACGGGACACAGGCGGGCCTGTCCTGCTCAGCCCGCCCCTGCCCCCAGGAGGGGTCTGGCATTGAGGGCCTGGCCTTCTGCACAGATGGCCGAGCCTCTGGGTCGGGCTCCAGAGCCGGTCCCGGCCTCGAAGGACTGGGGGGAGGGGAGGGGAGAGGCCCGCGTGCTGCAGACCGAAAGCAGGGCCGCCCGGCTCAGGGCTCAGAGGCTCCGTCGTCCCCTTCAAGGGCTTTCTGATGCCGTCAGTCGCTGGCTGGGAGCCACCGCGGAGGTGTGGCCCCCGAGGTGGGCTCTGCAGTGGCTGCCCGCTCCCCACACCCGCCTCGATTCAGAGTCAGTGTCCCCACGTGGTGTCCTGCTCCTCTGGCCCCGCTTTGGGGGAGCTGTGGCCGGGGCTCCCCTCTTCGGCCTGGAGTGGGGCTCAGGTCCGGCACAGGTCACCTCTCCCAGAGTGAGGCCGCCTCCTGCCGGGCGCCCCCAGACCAGTCCCCAGCCTCGAACCTCGGGGCTCTCCCTTCAAGAGGACCGTGTCCAGCCGGCCCCAGGCTGGTCCCGAGGCTCCAGGAGCAAACCCTGTGCCTCTGGTACCGAGGCCCGCACACAAGTTCTGGCCGCACACCTGCCGTTTCATCCAGGAGCCCACCTCCCAGGCCACGCCTGCACCCACACATCAGGGCACCAGGTCCAGCCTGGCATGCAGGGGCCTGCCAGTGACACACAAATCCACGCCTTGGGCTCGAGGCCTGCTTGCTTCTTCCCTGGCTCCTCCACGCCCTCGGCATGGAGGCCGGGCCGAGCCCCTTCCTGTGCTGCTCCAAGTCAGGCCAAGGTCTGCCCAGGGGCCAGGGGTCCACCCGGCCAGCCCAGGGCCTGCGAGCCCTCCTCTCCTCACTTCTCCAAGTGGAAGGAGCACAGAGATTGAGGTCAGGCAGAGGAAGCTGTGATGTCGGCCCTCGGCCCATCGCTGTGTGACGCAGGGCAGACCGCTTGGCCTCTCTGAGCCCAGCCCCTCTTGCATGGGGTGCTCACACTCCCGGAGCACTGCCCGAGCACACGGGCCTTCTTGTGACAGTTCCATGACGTGACATTGTTGCAACCCCACCTCTCAGATGACAGGGAGGCTCTCGCCAGGCTGGGGAGGCCGGGGGAGGGGAGCCCCCAGGATGTCAGCCCATCACAGCGCCGGCCCGGCTGAGCCTCTGAAAGCATAGCCGCCTGCCCCATCCAGCCCTTTCCTGGGGACGCCCCCCCCGGGCAGCGTGGCCTTGAGCTCCTGGGATGGGGCCACTGCCTTTAATTTGCAGCGTTTCCCTGTTGCAGAATAACACCTGTTCTTTACACAAAGTTTGGAACCCACAGGAAACCCGACCGAGAAAGTGCCCCCGGTGCCCGGGCCGCGGTGCCCGCGCACTGTCCGCAGGCTCTGTCCCTGGGCGCTCAGTTCTCGTTGCCTTTTCATAAAACTGGCACAGGCATCTCTTGGAACGGCTTTTCACACTGACATGTAAGGAAGGGTTTCTGGGGGCAGAGAAGGTGGGATCCTGGCCCTGTTGCGAGTGTTTGTGGAGCTTGCGTCGGCCTTTACCTCACGCAGGGTGTGGGGGAAGTGGGGGGTCCCTGCCTGGCCTGAGCCTGAAGACTCCCACGGTGAACCCACGACGTGGAAGAAGGCTCCAGAGAAAGCCGTGGGTGTTATCCGTGTCCCGCGCAGCATATGGGACATCCCAGGCTAGGGGTCCAGTCGAGCTGCAGCTGCCGCGTCTGCAACCTGCACCACAGCTCACGGCAGCGCCGGATCCTTAACCCACTGAGCGAGGCCAGGGATCGAACCCGCAACCTCATGGATGCTGGTCAGGGTCTTTGCTGCTAATGCACAAGGGAACTACCGAGGCTGTGTGTTTTAAATCGGACAGTTTGCTAAGAAAAAGCGGCACGCGTTATGTCATCTTGGAGCCTCCGTTCTAGTGGAAGCCGCATGCCACCTGCATCGGCTGTGGGTTTCTTACTCTAGACACCCGCCTCTGTCACCCCCACTTCGCAGTCCCCAGTGCCTTAGTTTTCCAGGGCTTCCAGGTAATCATTGCACATTGGCTGGGTTAAGTTAAAGCAACAGAAGCACGTCCTCCCACAGCCTCGGCAGCCAGAAGCCCGCGATGCAGTGTGGGCGAGGCCGGCTCCCTCCTGCCTGCCCCTCCCAGCTCCAGGGTCACACCGCCCTTGCCCCTGAGACTGTCCAAATCCCCCTCTTTTCATAAGGACCCGGCCACCCACATCCACCATGACCTCATCTCAAGTCAGGGTCCTGGCGAGTCTCTGAGTGTCCGCAGGTCATGGCTACGCGGTCTGAGCATCTTCTGGGGGACACGCCCCGCCCCCACATATGCTCTTTTCTCGGTCAGTTAAAGAGACGTCTCTGCAGAGAGCTCCTGAGAGCCGGCCTGAGCAGGCTCTGTCTGGCCTGAGGAGGACTCAAGGAGGGACCTGAGCCCCCAGCTCCCAGATGCTCCCAGGCTGAGAACCTCAGGGACCGCCACCGCCCCCCCACCCCGTTGCCACCTTCTCTAGGAGAGAAGGGAGTGGACCCTGGGGAGGTCATCCCAGTAGGGGCGTGGAGGCGTCTGTCCCCCTTGGCTGCGTCCCTGCGGCTGAAGTTTCCAGGGCAGAGGGCAGTGTCGCTGAGTGCCTGCAGAGCCCAGCCCTCGCTCGCTATGTCCCGTGTGTGCAGCCATCTTCTAGACGTGAGAACGGTCACTCCGAGGAGGAAAGAGGTCCAGGGAGTTCAGAACGTGTCCCCGGTCACCCAAAGCTAGGGCAGTCGGCTCCAGGGACACCGCGACCTCCACCAGAAGCCTCCTGCATTGCTCAGTCCTTCGTCCCTGGAGACACGGTGGCTGGGGTGGTGGTGCCGCAGCTAGGACGCCCCAGAGCTGGGACCTGAGGACCAAAGGCCCTTCCCATGACCACAGCCCCACGGGGACTCAGTTCCCTCCACGCCCCGCGACCCGCGCCCCACGTCCCCTCCGCAGCTGGACCCGCAGCCCCCTGACCCGTCTCCGCAGCCAGCTGGGACGCCCGGCCCGGCCTCCCAGCTCCTGTGGCCACTCCATCCGTCACGTGCGCGCGTGTTCAAGCGTGTAGTCCCTGCTTCCTAAAAGCCATTTCCCGGGGTGGAGCCAGCCCGTGGAGTGGCCCTCCGTCCTGCCCCGGAGGCCGTGTGACAGAGGGACAGTGCGCTCTCCAGCCTCAGACCCTCCGCCCGGGCCCCGCCCACACACGCCTTCACAGCAGCTCACGGGTCCAGCCACAGGAAGACAGGCTGGGGACGAGGCGAACTTCCTTGGGGGACAGTGCCCCAGCCCCTCGCCCCCCGGACCCGCGCAGAGAACAGTGCTGGGGGCTCGGACCCCTCACCCCGCCCCGCAGGCGGTTTCAGAAGCATCTGCTCGGGAGCAGGCTGACGGCCGCGGGTACCATCCCCGGGTGTCGCTGGTCCTCTTCTGGTTTTCCAGGTAGTGCACGTCCTCTGTGTGGGGTAAGGACAGTTAATCGTATTAATGACGGATGAGGGAGGGAGGAGACTAACGCAGGAAGCTCTTGCCGTGAGCCGGGCGCTGAGCCTCGTGTCGCCCTCGATCCCTGGCACGGCCCTGGGAGGAGGCCCGGGTGGAGGGCGCCGGCTTATCCTGAGGTCGGCGCAACGCGCCTGCACGCCCAGCGTCATGCTCACTCGGGACCCGACGGTGCGCCCAGGGCCTGACTCATGTCCAGCAGTGGTGAGCGGCCGGGCAGGGCTGATTGTCCCCCAGACGCACGGGGAGCCCTGAGCTCCAGGCGGGTTGTGACCTACTCCAGAGCTCCAGCCGTGCTTCGCGGGGCCGAGCTCCGAGCCAGCGTCCGAGCTGGCACCCTGGAAAGGGGCGCCCCGGGGGAGCGCGTTCACGGTCGGGCTGCGGTGGTCAGGGGTCGGGCTGTGGCGCCCCTGAGTGCCGCTCTTCCCGGCTTGTATGACTGCGAGTGACCCTAGCCGGCCGCCCGCGATCCACACGGGGCTGGCTTGCTGGTCTTAGCGAGGCCCGTGCGTCTGCTCTGCTTAGTTTGTGGATCTTGAGGCAGCGACGTACGTGCTGTGGGCGCTGGGGGTCCGCGGGGCTGAGCGCGTCTCTCTGCTGGGACATCCCAGCCGGAAGCCGCGCAGCGCAGGCTTTGTTGAAACAGCGGCAGGAAACGCAAACGTCTGAGGAGGAGGAAGGACCCCCGCGAAAGCCGGTAAAACAGAAATTGTCGGAAACCGCGAACCCAGGAGGACCCTGCGGGAGTCACCCAGGTCAGCCTCCTTGTTTCACGGACGGGGAGACCGCGGCCCAGGAGGAGAGGGGACGGAGGCGACAGACTCAGGACGCGGATGCCCAGCCCGTTCTCACGTGCTCCAGAGACGCAGAGCCCGCGTCACAGGCGGGGAGGGCGGGGACAGGGGCGTTCTCTGAGGGAGAGCGCGGAGGCGGTGCAAAGTCACCGTGACCTTTGTCACTGCCACCACCGTCCTTATCAGCAGCACGTCACCGTGAGCGCCACCACCGTCACCGCCTCGTCACCACCGCTGCCGGCACCACCAATAACGCCATCACCTCCACCACCATCACCGTCCCACTGCCATCACCGCCTCCGTTACTGGCATCATCGTCCATAACTTCGCCGCCATCATCACAGCGCCCAGCACCACCACCACCGTCACCGCCACCGCCGTCACCACCACCGCCGTCACTGCCGCCGTCACCGCTGCTGCCGTCACTACCACCGCCGTCACCGCCATCACTACCACCGCCGTCACCGCCGCCGTCACCACCGCCGACGTCACCGCCATTACCAGCATCACCACCGCCTCCGTCTCACTATCCAGCCCAGAGCCTCTGGCCACATGTGGCAGCCGAGCGCTGGCAGCACAGCAAGCACAGCTGGGAGTAAATTTTCCTTTGGTTCAGTGCACACAGCCACCTGTGCCCCAGCACAACCAGCGCAGCTTGGGGGCGGCGACAAGAAGGCCTGGCTCTCCCTCGGCTGACAGATGAGGCCAGAGCAGGGCCACGCTCATGCGGTTCGCTGTTCTCTCTGGAGGCTCCGTGGTCCCTCCGTGTCCTCCCCAAGGAAAGGGGCAGCCTGGGGACGCAGTCATAGATACACGGCTGGCGCGGGAGAGTGGGAGGTGTGGGGAGCGGGAACTGGGGACCCGGCGAGGAGGAGTGGCCGGGCTTGTGGCTGCAGAAGGGGCGGGGCTGGGAGGCCAGTGGGCGGGACACAGCGAGGAGCCGGGTGCCAGGGCCCTGGGCAGCGCAGCAGTCACGCTGGGAGGCTGGGAGGACCTGGGCCACGAGCAGCCTGGGCACGAGGCCTCTTTGGGGTCAGGGCACAGCAGGCGCGCAGCCCACCGCCCCGTCCGTGCTCCAGTGTCCAGCCTGGACTCAGGGCGGGGCCTGCAGTCCCCAGGGTCTGCTTGAGAAACCGGTCAGCCAGCCCACGTGCTCAGGCCTCCGTGAGGCCACCGAGGCGAGTGGTCAAGCCCCTTCGCTCCACAGTAACCGGGGAGCACACTGCCCTTCTGGGGAGTCAGTGCCCGTGTGGACCCTGGGTGACCAAGGCACAGACAGCAGGGAGGGCTCTGGGCCCAGGAGCTGAGCTGGCCTTCGCTGGCTATTGTGACCAGTGTCTGCGGGGCCCTGGGCCCCGCTCGTCCCCACATACCCGTGGTCAGGGCACCCACCGTGGCCAGGCCCTGGGAAGGCCAGGCCCGGAGAACCTGGCGGGCGCCGGGGGCAGCGGTGCTCAGTCCCGGCTGCTCTGAGTGTGCGCTGGGTCATGGCCGTTGTGAGAGCCTGTGATGCAGAGACAGGCAGGAAAGAAGGACCCTGATGACACGAGAGGCAACGTTCCCCGGTGCTTGATGCCACCAGTCACCCTACAGCCCCTCGGGCTGGGGCAGGGAGACGGAGGCTGCAGGGGGCCAGCGGAGCTGCTAGGGAGAGGCAGGCCTGCATGTGAACCCGGACGCCACAGCACTCAGGCCTCTGGTCCCTCCCCAGCGTGGGCGCAGTCTGGGCGAGGTGGGTGACAGGGGCCCCCCCGGCCTCACCTGCTCGTTTTCACAGGCTCCTCAGTGCAGCACTCTGCTCGTGCCGCTCTCAGCAGGCACGGGCAGCCCTGAGCGCCAGGCCCACTGCGGGCGGGGCGAGCGGCGTGCCTGACGGGGGCCTGCCCTCGGGTGCCGGAGAACTGGTGTTAACACACGCGCGCGTGCACTCGCGCACACACATGCACACACACACGTGCACACCCTCAAGCACGCGTGCCGCACGGGTGTGTTCATGCCTATTCATGGACGCACACACATTCTTATACACACGTTCACTCTTGCATAAGCACACTTGTCACACACGCGCAAACACACACATACCCACACTCAGGAACACGTACACACCCCTCATAGGCACACAGACACGTGCACAGTCTCACGTGTGCACACACACGCACGCACACACGCGTGGTCACACACGCACAGTCGAGGTCAGGTCACCTACCAGCCCACCCCTCGTGGTCCCCTCCCGTCCTGGCCTCAGTGTCCTCCCCGGGGCGTCATGCTGGTGGGCACTGGCCCACGGCGGGGAGGCAGCCTCCTGCGATCCGGGCGGTGCCGGGCAGGGACGGATGT
>PVHT021183508.1:65030-85982 GCA_004024745.2 Catagonus wagneri
GGGGCAGGGACGGACGGGGGCAGGGACAGACGGGCAGGGACAGACGGGGGCATCTGCACAGCCTGTGCCCATGCCCAGTCCGCCTGGACATCCGCTGGCCCCCGGAGCGGGACCCGGGTGCCCAGGCTGGCTCCAGACCCTGACGCACCAGCTCTGTGCCCAGACGGGGGGCCCACGTGCCCCTGCGGGCTGGACATGGCCAGGCGGTCGGAACAGGGAGCACACGGTCAGCCTGTCCTGTCCCTTCAGAGACTCAGCAGGAATGGACGGTCCCCAGCCTCTGCCCCCAGCAAGTCGGAAGGCGGTCTGGGGCCCTGGTGGCAGGTGGCGGGCATGGAAGCGCGGCTCTTCTCTCACATCGCTTCACGGAGGAAGAGCCGGCAGTGCGGGGCTGGCCCGAAGTGGACACGCCATTCCCGGGGTAAACCACCCCAGAGAAACTTGCCACATTTTTCTGGAAGAATGTTGGAAGTTTTGGTGGCCAGGTACGGAAAAAGAAAACCTGCGTACACTGAAGTCATTCATGGCCTGCGCGGCAGGGCCGTTTACACAGGCACAGGCGGTGAGGGCGCCCTGTTCCCAGAGCCACGCAGCTAAAAGGGCCAGTTGTGTCCGCGCTCCGTGGCCAGTCCCCCCGAGCAACACGAAAACACACATCAATGCGCCTTTTACAGCGGGGCCTTCCTCGCGGGCTCTGGAGAAATGCCCGAGCCGAGCAAAATGTAAATTTGTCGTGGTCCCTCGGAGACGTAATTACAGGAGGAAAACAGCAACGGTGGCATTTGGACCGGGACGGCTGGCGGCCAGGCTCGGTGTCGGGGGGCAGCCAGGACGTGGGAGGGGAGGAGGCTGTGGCCTGGGTCCGGAGGCCCGAGGGGGGAGCCGCAGGCCGCTGCCGCCTCCTCCCTGCCCCGGGCCTGCCCCGGGCACTGCCTTTCCTTGTGCCGAGCACGGACATCTCCGGCCCAGGCCCGCGCTCTGCGGCCGCCCCATGAAAGGGCCCATTCATGCCCCAGGCCGCTGGCTTGGGTTACCGCGGCCGGGCTGGTCTCCGCCACCTCTGTTTTCTTTTCATTAGAAGGATTCCCAGATCGAAGGCCCGCAGGAGGCTGAATCCAGGACGCTCAGGCCGAAATGCAGGGGTTGGGGGCGTGTGGAGAGCTCGCACAGGCCCCGGTCCGTTCGGGAAGGAGTCTGACTTCCCACGGCACGTGGGGAAACTGAGGCTCAGACCATGCAGCTGGCAGATGGCGGAGCTGGCGTTCGGACCTGGGTTACCAGCCGCCTGCTGGCCCTGCTGGAAGCAGCCTAGGCAAAACAGGAGCCCTGAGCCAGGGTGCAGGGCAAGGAAGGCTTCCCGGAGGCGGAGGAGCCGTTCCTGGGAGGAGGGGCTGAGGAGGGCTGGCAGTCCTGCGAGGCCCAACCCCTGCCAAGTCATGGGTCCCACGGCCGGGCTGCCCGCACGCGCGTGGCAGGGAGGTGCGCCCGGGCCTGTGACGGGGACCCTCCCTGGGACGCTCCCTCCCCTCCCCCTTCGCTCACACACGTGGCCACTGGAAGCCAGGCAGATGGGCAGAAGCAGTCGTGCTCCCAGCGGCTGAGTCACGCCACCGCCGGTCTGGAATGTCTCCTTGGAAAGCCGCTGCTCGCTCCGGCCCCACCCGCGGGGCCACCGCTCCGGCCTCCCCCCCACCCCCCGCCTCCTCCCCCCACTGACCCACCTTCGCTGGGGCCCCACCCGCGTCCCAGCCGGCCCTGCAGATGCGCAGACAGCCGTCAGAGCAGCTCTTCGGGCGGCTGTTGGGGACTGGAACTGCACTCGGGCAGAAAAGCTAGCGCCGCACATATAGATAAAGCATTGTTCTTTCCATGTCGTGCTTCCTTTAACATCCTCGAGAGCCCGAGTTGGCCCCCGATGTCAGGTGCGAACTGCAGGTAGGCCCTGGCCGGGGTGCCCCAAGGCACCGGGCGCGTCAGGGCCAGAGCGGCTCATCGCAGGCCCTCGTGTCCTGCGGCCACCTGTCCTGCTTCCTGGCACACTGCTACCACTGCACAGCTCCGAGACCCCCAGACAACCCAGCTGCTGTCCGGAGGAGCTGGGCCCGCCTGCCGCCCAACCCCGCGGGCCCTGCTCTGCCCCCGCAGCCCCTCAAATCCTCCCTGGGCAGTGGGCATCACTGCTGCACCTCCGGGACCAACAGGCGGAAACTCGGGAGAGGTTGCTGACTTGCCCGAGGGCACACAGCGGGCAGGCGCAGCACGGGACAGAGGCCCGGCCTGCCTGTGCCAGCCTCCCGGAGTTCACGGACAGTTTGTCAACATTATGCTCAGGACACGGGTGCCCTGGAGCCCGTTTTCTAGAAATCAGGGACAGGGCACAGGACACACCCTGGGAGCTCCTGGGTTCCACGTATGCCAATGTCTGCTGCAGCCGTGCCAAAGGGCCAGGGGCCGCCGAATCCACACGCCCCTGCCCCCGTCAACCAGCCAGGACCCTGGGGAGAAGTGGGGCCCTCGGGGCCGGCCTGGCCGCTCTGGCCACCAAGCCCTCTCCCTGGACTCGGCCAGTCCGCCCCGCGAGAGGCTCTAGCACTGACTCCGCGTCCAGCTCTAGGCTCCCTGCCTCGCTTTCCCCGTCTGGTAAAGGCACTGAGGAGCCCCAGATGGCAGGGGACACTTGCTGGGGACACTCCAGGAGAGCTGCAACATCCGACCTGGCACATCTCGGGCCCAGGCTTGGTCCGAGGCGGGCGGTCTCGTCCCCTGGGAACCCCCCGGAGAAGACCCACCCACAGACAGGGTGGACGCCACTTTCGAGGTACAAGGCTGCCTGGACCGGGGTGTCCACACCCCAGGCGCCGTCGCTGTCGAGCTGCAGCGGCCCTGTGACACTACAGCCCTGGAATTTGCCGGAGTTCTCACCCCTCCCGCCCCGACTCTGGCTTCGGGTGCGCGGTTTCGCTTTGACATCAGGCAGAAGTTAGTGGATGACTCAGGAGCTGACTGGCTCTCCCGGCACAGGGCGCCAGGGAGCCTCTGTCCCTGGGGGGTGGCCAGTAGCAGGCAGCCTGGGGGGTGGCAGGCCGTGGGACTCCAGGCTCCGTGTCTGCACTCCTGCCGGGCCCTGTCCTCGTTAGAAAGCAGAGACTCAGCCGGGAACCTTCTAGCTCTGCTACTTCTCAGCAAACAGGCAAGCGCGCCCCCCACCCCCAGACCCTACTGGCCACACCCCCTCCCCAGAACCCCCCGGGGCGGGGGTTCCTGTTGAGCCGCAGCGCCAGAGAGGGGAGTGGCCCCAGTCCAGTTGGGTGCGGGGAGCAAAGGCTCTGGGACCAGAGCCCTAGGATGCAGGCCCCCCGAAGGCCACTGAGCCGGGGGTTCTTGCCCTCGGCATCACTAATGTCTGGGGCTGGGTCACCTCCGTCCTGGGCCGGCCTGCGGGCTGCAGGAGGCTCAGCGGCAGCTCTGGTCTCCCCGCTGCGCATCCGTGCAGCCACCGATGGACAGGCTCAGGGCCTCATCCCCCAGCGGGTGCACCTGGAGGACTGGAGTGGGGGCTCAGGGTCTGTCCAGGGTCGCCCACCTGGAGGGCTAAGCTCCCAGCTGTGCGGGACGGTGGCCCTGGAGCAGCAGAGGCTAGCCGCCCCTGCCCCGCCCTCACGAGAGGGGAACGGTGGCAGGCCGCCCCCAGGGCTTCGGTGCCGCTTGTCTGCACAGCGCCTGTACGTCAGCACTGCGAGGGCCTCTGTCCTTGCGCACACAAGCGAGAGAGAACACTTGTCACACCAAGGGGCGCACAAGTGTTCCAAGGCTGGGCCTGCACACGCACACACACACACACACACACACACACATGCACGCACACACACAGGTGAACTCTGAAACTGTGGCCTTTCTTACAAATAAGAATAGACCCATTAGGAAGAACGAGGAAGGAAATACCTTCTGGGAACTCTGTCTGAGCCAGGGGACCCCGGCGCTAGAAACTTTAGGAAACCAACTTGATTGAAATACCGATTACCTGGCGGGGGTGCTCGGCCCCTTGCCGCGCCGCCTTCCATGGAAAGCGCGATCCCAGGACCCCGAGGCCCCGAAGGTCGCCGTGGAAACGTGAGCTGAGGCTCAGAGCCCCTGAGTGCCGAGCGGGGCCGGGCAGCGGGGCCTCGGAGCCCCTCGTCCAGTTCAAGTTTTCAAGACAACTGGCAGGGAGTTCGGGAACCTCCTCGGACGCTGTGACGAGCAGACACAGGAAAACCGACTTTGATTCAGTGTGCTTGAGCTGAGGGTGACTTTGCAGGCAGCGCTCAGCGCTAGACCACTGATGCCGACCCACAGGCTGCGGGCGCAGCAGGCTGCCCGCTCGTTTCCAAGCCAGCAAGCAGGGTTCGGGGCCAAAGGCCGCGTTACCTATACCTCGCTTTCCATAATAAAGGTGTTCCTAAGAGGGGCTGAAACCCGAACTTTGCAGTTAGAGCACTCTCAGGGGAACGCTGCTCAAAGGGCTGATTCTGAAAGGACGCCGGTCTGTAAAGTGAAGAACTCCCCCCCAGTTTCACGTAGAGGCAGCCCGAGTCCTGCCTTGGTTTACCTACAGTGGGGAGCAGCTGCATCTGCTGGCGGGTGCTTCCCGCGAGGGCTGCTGCCTGACCTTGAAGAACCCACGTGTCCACACCCAGGCCCGGCCTGTCACTCCTGCCCCTCTGGTGTCCCAGACACTGGGCCGTATGGCTTCAGGCAGGTCCCTTGCCTTTTCTGGGCCTGGATGGCCTCCTCTGTGACCAGACCCCTGAGCAGATGACCTTGTAAGGGCTCTTCCTGCTCCGGGGGCCATGCAGTCCCCACTCCCCACCGTCTGTGCTCCAGCCTGTGGCAGGCGGAGGCTGGAAGGGGGCCCAGAGCACAGGCACTGTAATTTGGGGAACCATGGATTCCCACCGTGGAGGCATGGGGGACCTCAAGCTGAAGTTCCCCAAGCAGGTGCCAAGTGACAGTGGTTCGGCCCCCTGACGCTCCCAGCCAGGAGCGCGCCCGGGGGAGGGGAGTTCCGGGATTGGTATCTGCTGAGGGCTGGAGATAGAGAAGCGATTGGAAACCGCAGGGCACGTTATGCCAGCAGTTTGGAAAGTCGTGCTAAATCCAGCTTTTGCTGCTGAGCAGCAGCAAGCCCCGCCAGTTTTGGGGTGGGCTGGCAAGGGTCCTGGCTGGGTTTGCTGGCTCACATACCTTTCCCATCAGGACCCCCATCGCCGGGGAGGGTCCCAGGAGACATTCACCTCGGAAGAGCGGTCTAAAAATAGCGGAGGGGGGGGGGGGAGTTGGTAACCGAAGCTGCCGGGTGCCTGGGGGCCGACCCGCGGGCCCTCCGCAGCACCCAGCCGGCCGCCCGGAGCTTGTTTGGCGAGGACTTGGCCCGCGCGGCCCGACCTGAAGCGGGTGGAGGTTGCTTCCCTCCTCTCCCCACCCCGCCCCGGAGGGGCCGAGCGCTGCGCGGCCCGGGCGGGCCTGCGGTCAGGGATGAGGACTGCGCCTCCGCGCCGTAGAGCGCTGCGCGCGGGCCGGGCGCCGGCGGCCGCGGCTGCCGTTCCGGGAGCTCGTTTGCATCCGCCAGCGCGGCGAGCGGCGCGGGGCCCTCGGAGCAGGAGGTGAGTGTGGACGCGCCGCGCCCCGCGAGCCCCGGCTGGGGGCAGCGCTACCGGCTCGGGCGTCTCCGGAGGGACTCCGGGCTCGGCCCTGGGGGCCACCTGGCCGCCCGCGCCCCTCCGCGCCCCAGCACCCTCGGCGGCGCGCCCCGGGCGGACCCTCCCGGCCCTGCGGCCCGGCTGCCCCCACCTCGCTCTCGGGCCGGGGCATGCAGCGCCGCGGACATCAGGGCGCGCCGGGGGCTCGGCGGGGGCCCCGGCCGGGCCACCCGGCCTCAGCCCTGTCCGGCGCCCTCGGCAGAGCTCAGAGCAGCTCCGCGGGACACTTTGCAAAGTGCAGCCCAAGTGCCCCAAACTGCGTGCCCATCGGGGCCGCCGAGTGGGGGGTTTCGGGGAGCTGGGGGCCGCCGGGCCACACTGCGGGGAGCGGGGACGCATGGCTGGGGATTCCGGCGGGAGCGGGGGCGGCCAGGGGCGCGAGCAGCCGGGGGGGGCGGCCATTCATTGCGGATCCCAGCAGCGAGTCCCCGAGCGGGGCTGCCGCCTCCTCCGGGTCGCCCCAAGGCGCTTGGGCACCGCGGCGGAGGCAGCGCGCGGAGCGGGGTGGGGTCTTTCCGGCGGGGACTCCGGGCCGCTGTGTCCCCGCTGGGGAGGCCACGCGGCGCCCCCGCCCGGCCCTCGCCCCTTGCTGGCTCGGCGTGCCCGAGGGAGCTCGGCCAGAGGGACCCATGGGGACGCGGCGCCGCACGGCGGCAGCCGGAAGGGAAGGCCGGCCGGGCTCGCGGGGACTTCCCGCGACCACCAGACCCTGCCTCTGACACAGGTCGGAGGGCCAGGCCCTTGGGCGCTGCGGAGGTTGTGGGGGCTCCTGCCCCCTGCGCCCCGGCAGCTGCTGAGGCTGTTAACCCTTTCTGGTCTGGCGCTTGAGCAGATGCTCTGGTTCTACCGGGGACTGTGCCACGTGTTACTGCGTTTAGTGCTCCTACGGGGAGGTAGGTGGTGCCTCCTATTCTAGATGAAGAAACTGAGGGCCAGAGAGGTTCAGTAACTTGGACAGTGCAGCACAGCTAGCGAGCAGCAGTGGCTAGGAGCCCCGCTCCGTTCCATCAGACTGATCCGCTTCTTCCTCCTGCTAGAACAAATGCATATTGAGCCCTCCAGGTGCCCACACTGTCCCATGTGCCCTGGGACCCGGCACAGCCCGGCCTTCCTGACAGGGAGCAGGACCAGACAGGGAGCTGGGGACAGCGGGGCGGAGTCACGGTTGGGTGAGAAGGTGGTCTGGGGTGGGGGGGGGGCGTCCTCGCGTGGCCCTGCCCAGCCTGGCAAGTCCAAAACCGCGGGAGAGGGCTGCCGAGAGCCCTGTGAGCGGGAAGAGGGGCGGTCCCGTCAGCGGCAGACAGGAAGGCCGTGCGTGCCTGGGAGGAGCAGGTGAAGGGCGCGAGGACGCTGCAGCTGGCCCCCAGGCTGGCCCCCGCCCCTGCCGAGTCCCAGGGTTTTAGGGTCAGAGAGGACTTCGAGGTCACGAACTTCAGCTCCCTCATCTGGGCTTCAGTCTCCACCAGATCCCACCTCCAGGTTACCGACTCTGCTTGAATACCCCCGGCAACGGGAAACTCACTCCTATCACAGTGGCCAGGTCTCAGCCCTGAAATCACCGAAGGGTTCTGAGAAAGTTTCCTACCTGACATCTCTGTTGCCTCCGGTCCTGTCATCCTGGGCCGCACACTCGTCGGGGTGGCTCCCGCGTGGTTGCCTTTGGAGAAAGTTAATGGAGAGACTCTGTCCCCTTTTGGCCCAATCCTTTCAGGGCCCGCAGCCTTTTCCAGCTTGACGCTCCCAGCCAGGCGCCGTCCTGCCTCCCTCCCTGGGTGAGGCTCGGTGGGTCTCTGCCTGTCTTCAGCTTTGCGAGCACCGGGGTGGCCTGGAAGCAGAGACCTGCTCTCACGTCCTTTCTTCTGGAAACTTGCCACCGTCGATGGTGCCAAAGCCGCGTGTGCTCCTGGACCTCGGCTCGCTCGGCGGCTTCCTCCGGAGCCCTGAGACTTCCGAGCCGAGCCCCAGCCCATCCCTTCTGGTGTTAACTCTCAGAATTCGGTTACCGTCTGCTTCCTTCTCCAAAAGGAGGGCCCGGGGTGGGGGCAGTGCGGATGGAGAGGGCAGGCTCCAGAAGCAGCTGTCCAGGGACCGTGTGGGCGCGTCACCAGGACATAGCGGGACCCCGCGGGGCATCGCGGGCGGGACAGGCCGAGGTATGGAGCGCCAGAACACAGGCGGGCACGTGAGCGTGCAGACGCTGCCACGGTGTTTGCCCTGGG
Organism: Catagonus wagneri; assembly: GCA_004024745.2. Classification (NCBI taxonomy): domain Eukaryota; kingdom Metazoa; phylum Chordata; class Mammalia; order Artiodactyla; family Tayassuidae; genus Catagonus; species Catagonus wagneri. Next base: position 72,988 of record PVHT021183508.1, read on the forward strand.
GGTCGCGGAGACCCCTGGGATCTCTGGGAAGGGTCTTAAAGGTGCCGCAGCATTGAAAGGACGCACAGTGCCCTCTGCAAGTCCCAGACAGAGGCCACTTGTGGGGAACCGTCGTGCAGCCAAGGCAGGACGCAGCCGGGTCCCGGCAGACCCCCTTCTCTAGGCCTCCCCAGCTGCCGCAGCCCACCCCCGCCCGCCCACTTTGCTTTGGATCATTCTAGATGTGTGGTGGGGAGAGGGCTGGGAAGGTTTGCGACCAGTCCGTGCCCCTGCCCACTGCAGGGCTGGACCCCGGCGGTTGAGGACAGCCACCGTCCAGCTCTTCTCTGCCAGGACAGCCCTGCCGGCCCATGCAGCGCCCGGACGCTGCCCCCCTCCCGCCTGCGCCCGGACACCTGGCGTCCTGTCTCCCTCCTCCGCCGTTGCCACGCGGTCCCACCTTCGCCGGCAGGACGCCCCTTCCTCTGCGGCCCACGGCCCCGCACCCCGCCTTTCACGGTCTCCGGGCAGCCCATCCCCCGCTAGGGGTCTCTGGTGAGCATGAAGGATGAGCCTGTGCTCAGAGCCTGTGCCGCTGAGCCTGGTGCAGCGCGCTTGCGCACCCTTGCCGGGGGGCTTTCTAAGGTCTATTGGCAGCCTCGCTCTCTGATGGGGTTGCCCTGTTTTACACACTGAACTGTGCATGGGGAGAGTGGGGGTGGGGTGACTGTGAGACACCCTTGCGTTTGCCTGGGGCCTCCCCCTGGCTAGTTTATCGTCACCTTTCATCTGGTGACCATGGCCAGGGTGCAGACACTGTCCACAGTGACTGGTCGCAATCTCATACTTCGCTCGGTCCCACTGTTTCCCTTGGGAGCTGGAAAGTTGGGTGTGTACAGCTGGGCAGGTTGTTCACTGCACAAGTGCACCCAGCCTGTACTCTGCACATCCTGGGTCTGTGTCCACCCTGGGGGTAGCTTGTTCTGTGCACCCAAAGATCCTGGAAGCATGAGTGGTGGCCCTGCTTTAGACACGTGTGCCGTGCACGAGCTGCTGTCCTTGCTCCTGGGGAGACCACACAGCCCTGCCATGTGAGCACCCAGAGGGCTCCTCTTCCAAGAGCCGAGCCTCGGTCGTTTCTGACCGGGGCCCCCTCCTCCCTCCTCAGGTGTTGTCAAGGCTTCAGGGCCCTCAGCCTTCTGAGTCCGCATCACCCTTGCAGATACCCCTTGGCCGAGGTGTGCCAGGCCACCGTGGGGGAGGGGAGGAGGGCCGGGGCCTGGCCGTGGTCAGCACTGGAGGCCTGCCCCTCGCACGCCGGCCTGCGGTCGCCGGTCCTGACTCCCAGTGAGAGAAAGTGAGATCAGTGGCTGCTTTGGCAGGACTCTGGGGCTCTGACCCCGACATCAAACTCCAGGTTTCCTGCTTATTACTCATCCCAGCTCTTGCTGGGACTGCGGCAGCGTCTGGGAGTTACATCCTCTCTAAACGGAGCCAGCTCTTCCCAGGACGTTCCAGATATAAGCTCTCCTATGACCGTGGGGGGGCTGGGGATGAGGTGAGGAGGGAGGGCTTGCTGAGGGACCCCGGGGCTTACCTGCCGCATCCTGACGCCACCGTCCCAGGCCCCTCCCGCCCCGTCTCCCCCAAGCCCAGGGCAGCGCCTGTCCTCAGCCCCAGGACCGCCCACCGCACCTCACCCTCCGGGCTGGGGCGGGAGTCCCTGGAGTGAGAAAAACTGGGTTTGGGGGGAAGTCAGAGGCCTGATCAAGTCCCCCTCGGTCTCCCGGGAGCCCTGAACAAGACGGGGGCCCCGTCTGCGTTGCGGAGAGGGCCGGCCGAGGTGCACACACATCTGCTGGTCCTGGGCTCGGCCACCCCCCATGGCCAGAGGCCGCAGTGGTGGAGGAGGGAGGCTGGCCGAGTGGCTGCCCAGGCAAGGGCAGGGGGTGCGTGCGCCACAGGCCCGCGAGACGGGGTGTCGCCCAGAGCCACCCTCAGCCCCTGCGGCAGGCGGGAGCGAGCGGCAGGAAGGGGACATTCCATCCCCCGGCCGTCTGCTCACAGCCTCTGCCCTGACTGAGCTGCTTACAGGCCGGCATCCCAGCCAGCAGCCAAACAGAACCCACATTCAGGAGCGGCCGTCGAGTCTTCCCGAAGGCCTGGGCACAGCCGCCCTGTAGAATGTGACCGTTGCATTTTCCGCATTCCTCAAAGGCCGCCAGGCCAAGGCGGCCGTGTGCAAACAGGCCCCGCTCCTCCGCGCGTGGCCGCGGGCGCTGCCCTCTGGGGACACTGCGCAGTGGGGCTTCTTTGGGCTCCTGGCAAGAGGCAGGGCCGGAGTGGTCAGTGTGGCGTCGCCAAGACACAGCCGGACAGGGCGAGGGGGCCGGACCGGGCCCGGTGCTGCAGGAGGTGGCCCCGCTGGCGCAGTCGGAAGAGACATCCCCAGCGACGAGCAGAGTCCATGGTTCTCGCCCGGGGGTTACAGCCAGAGCCCACCTAGCAGAGAGCAACCAGAGGGCCCAAGAGGCGGGCCCCCATGCTGGGCCGCCCCAGGCTGGTTCCGGCCACCTGCCGCGCTTGGACTCCGCACAGGGAGAGAGGCGCGGGGCTCTGTGCCCCAGCCGCCGGGTGCTGGGCTCCCCTGCGCCTCACGCCTGCGTCCAGTGCCATCTGTGGAGGTCACCAGCCAGGCTGAGCTCCAGGCCTGGGCCACCCCATCCTCCATGTGGGAGCTCCCCTGCTTAAGCCCTTTTTCTAGGGAGACGAGGGCTTGGGGGAGGCGGCAGCCCCCTCACCTGGACAGAAAGTCAGGGCGGGGATTCAAACCCACGCTGATTCTGCCGCAGCATCTTCATCCCACAGGGAGCTGCCGGGGAAGGGGCGCTCACAGGGCTGGGGTCCCTGCACGGTCGCGCTCCACACTCAGCAGGCGGGCACTTGGCATGGCGGGTCGGCTGAGGTTGCTGTGTCCCCTTGCCCAGGAAGCAGGGCCACTGGGGCTGTTTTACAGATGAGGAAGCAGAGGCACAGAGAGAAGGAGCAGGCCTGTCACAGGACCCCGAGGGCCAGGGCACGGCCAAGGGCCAGCTCAGGCAGTGCGTGCGTCCGGCTCACGGCCCAGCCACTAAGAATTTATTAAAGCACCAGTGTGGCTGTCCCCCGCGAGCATGTCTGAGTGTGCGCCATGTGCTCTGGGGGTGTGCACACACGTCTGCGTGTCTGGGTGTGCGTGCACACGTGTGTGTGTGAGTGTGTGCCCTGTATACTGAGGGGCCTGCACATGCATGTGGTGTCTAAGTGTGCACTGGGGTTGTGTGCACGGTGTGGGGTGTGCACGGTGTGCCTGTGTGTGTACATATGCTTGGGAGTGTGTGTATGATATTGTGTCATGAGTGTGTGTGTGTACATGTGTAATATCATATAACCAGAGTATCAGGTAATTTTAAATGTTATAGAAGCTATGTTTAGAAACAAAAAAGGAGGGAGTTCCCATTGTGGCTCGGCAGTAAGGAATCTGTCCAGCATCCATGAGGATGCAGGTTCGATCCCTGGCCTTGCTCAGTGGGTTAAGGATCCAGCGTTGCTGTGAGCTGTGGTGTAGGTTGCAGATGCGGCTCAGATCAGGTGTTGCTGTGGCTGTGGTGTAGGCCAGCATCCGTGGCTCCGATTCTTCCCCTAGCCTGGGGACTTCCATATGCCGCAGGTGTGGCCCTAAAAAGGCAAAAAACAAAAAAAGGAAACGGTGAGATTACTTTTAATGTAATGTGTCCAAAATGAGCCGTCACCCTGATACCGAGTCAGCATAAAACCAGCACCTGGCGTGTGCTGGTGGCGCCGCGCACTGCTTGCTGGTCTCTGCCCTTCGGCTGTGGCTTCCCTGATGCCACCCCTTGCCTGCTGCCCCCGCCCTGTCCAAGGCCGCCTCAGCCTTCCTGCTGCTTCCTCCAGGAAGCCTCTCCAGACCGCTCTTCTCGTCTGAGCCTGTCTCTCAAACCGGGCTTTGTGACCCTGGGTCGGACTCCTGTCTCAGAACCACTGAATCAGAGGAGGGCATGGGGGCGGCAGTTTGAGCGCTCCTGGGGACTTGACCCACATCGAGGTTCGAGAGCCTCTGTCTTTGGTCCCTAGATGCCGTGTACTGCGACGCTGGGTGGAAGCCGTTCCCCAGCACCTCGTCCCTGCTCGCCGCCATATTATCGCTCATGCTACTTTTCTCTCCTTGGGATGTTTGGAAAACTCCTACTCATCCTTCAAAACTCACCTCCAGCGTTGCCCTGCCTATCGCCTGTGAAGGCTCCCCTCCCCTCCTGTGCACGGTGTTTCCATGTCTCAGGTCCCTGGCGCACTGTGACCGCTGCCAGCTCCTGTCGGAGCTCCCGGAGCCTGGCCAGGCCCCAGCGTGGAGCAGCCTTCAAGCGTGGCTGGAGAACAAAGCCGGGCGTGCGTGGGCGGGTCGGTCTCCGCAATCTCGGTAAACATCTGGCCGCAGGGCCCGGCAGGAAGCTGACCTCGAGGGTGCCACTCGGCTGGCAGCCGTGCCCGTCTATAAATACATGCTAAACTCGGACCAGCCCGCATGCATTCCTGCCCTCGCCCGGAGGGCCCTCCCAGCGGAAGGCGGGCAGCCGGCGGCCCTCCACGCCGGGCCTGGCGGTCACTCCCTGCGAGTGGGAGCGTGCCCGCCCCAGGTCAGCCCAGGGCCTGGGGGTCCGATGGTTACGTGAGCGCGCTCGCCGGCCGCCCGGCACCCAGGCTGCATTTAGCTCCGAGAGAGGCTCGCGGGCCGGCAGTCTGCTTTTCTTGGATGCCTAGGCTGTGTTTATGCCGCGCTGGTGCCCGGGGAGTAATTAAGTCTCAGAGGCTCCCGGAGAGGCCGCCTGCCGTTGGAAGCTCAGCACCGAGGCCTCCTGCGCAGCGTGTTTGGGTGGCTCAGAGCTGAGCCCGCGGGGACCCGGCAGCCCCCAAGCCGGGCAGGGTGAGGGCTCGGGGGGCGGGGCTGCTTCAGCATCTCAGCTCCTGGACCTTTGGTCCCCACACCTGTCCCCACAGCACGGTTTGGCTTCCCGGCACAGGCATGGGGACCTGGAAGGCCTTTGCCGGCCACGGGTCGGGCCCGGTGCCCAGCAGCTGGCCTTGCTCCCCCGGAAGGTGGAGCGGACGCCTTCTGGCAACCAGGAGTCTGGGGTGTGTGCCCTCAGGAAAGCCGTCGGGCCTGACGAGTGGAGCAGGAGGCCGTGCCGTCGGGGGTGGGGGGAGGGGGGCGCAAGCCGCGAGTCTGCTCCCGATTTTCTGGCGGCCGCACGGGGAAAAGAAACAGGTGGCAGGAGCTTTCATGATGTATTTTCTTTAACCCGGGGTGCAAGCAGCATCTCAGCGTGTGGTCTGTAAAAGCCGTCACAGGGGCATTTCACACTCCTGGGCTCCTCGTCGAAGGTGGGGGGGCGTGCTCCGCCCCTGCTCCCCTGCAGGCGGGTGAGCCGGCTGTGCCTGGTCGGTTCGTGGCCCGGAGGCCGGCGGTGGTGGGGGGACGGCGAGCAGTGTGTGAGTGAACGACAAATGCGGGGACTTGGGGCTCGGGCACCCCCAGCACCGTGGTTCCCACAGTGCCCCTTTCCTCCTGCTTCTGCAGGCAGCTGTGTCCAGCCGGGTACCCCATCTCTCAACGCCCCCCACACACCCTGTATCCCCTCCCTGCTCCCCAGGGGGCACCCCAGCCCGGCAGCCTCAGGCTGGCTCAGCCCTGGGACCCCTACCCGGGGGCAGATCTGCAGGCAGAGCCTTGGAAGTCGTGGCAAAGAGGAAGTTTCTCTCGTGACCATAGAGGACCAGCTCAGAAGCCCTGGCGGTGGGCGGGTGCACCTGTATAGGACATGCACCCACTTATTTAGTACTGCAGGGTGCTAGGAACGTGAGAGCATGTTAAACACACCATTGTGTTATGTACAGATGTTGCAGAAAATTGCGTTTGCCATTTCTGGGTACCGCGTGCCAGGCACTGAGCTGGGATTTCACCCAGACGACGGGCGTTCCTCTCCCTGTGCCCTCCGGGCAGCGACGCCAAGATCCTTGGGCGTTTCCATCGTAGCGCAGCAGAAACGAACCTGACTAGTATCCAGGAGGACGCAGGCCTCCCTCGGTAAGTTAGGGATCCGGCGTTGCCGTGAGCTGTGGTGTAGGTCGCAGACGCGGCTCAGATCCCGTGTTGCTGTGGCTGTGGTGCAGGCTGGTGGCTGTAGCTCCAATTTGACCCCTAGCCTGGGAACCTCCATGTGCTGCAGGTGTGGCCCTAAAAGGTAAAAGAAAGAAAGGAAGGGAGCGGGGAGGAGGGAGGCATTGCAGTCCCCGTGTGAGGCCCGAGGCTTCGGTGACGCCCCAGAGGCCGCCCCCGGTGAGGAGCGGGGGTGGGACCCCAGATGTCAAGTCAAATCCAAGTTGTTTCCGCGCCAGCGTTTGCTCGACGCTCAACCTGCAGCCCGCGACAGCCGCAGGCCACACACGTACCCCTGGCTCTGGGCTTGTCCGGCAGCCCCACCACGCGGCCCCACCAGACGGGCCAGCGCTGTGGACACCTGTCCCGGGCGGGCTCTGCAGCCTCGGGCACCGCGGCCGCCTCACGCCCGCCGAGGCCCCGCCCGGGTGCCCACGCGGGGCAGGGTCACCCACAGGGGCGCGCGCTGTCAGCTCATCCCGTGTCCGCCCACGCCCACTCTGGGCCTTCCCCCGCCACCCCACAGTCGGTGTGTTTTACGTCCTCTGACGCGTCGAGTCTCTTGAGCGCAAGTGACAAAACTTGAGCGCAAGTGACATCCTGAGGGCCGGGATGACGGGCCAGGAGACGCCTTCCAGGTCGGCCTCCCGCCCTTGCTCCGCCGTCGCTGCCCTGGCCTCGTGGGGGACCCCCCGGCTCGGGCCTCTGCCCACCCGCCGGCCCTGCAGGAAGTCCGGAAGCCCCCTCGGTGGCCCCAGGCCCTGCCCGTTGCCCAGCCGGCCCTTCATCGCGGGGTGTCCCACCGCCCCCGCTGTTACCGAGCAGGGAGGACCGGCAGGGCGGACGGCCGGGCTCAGAGAAGGCGGGAGGCAGGGCCGTACGGCTCCCTCCTCAGGTGGCGTTTGCTCCAACTTGTCGATGTGAGTCCGAATATTTATTTATACAGGCTTCCTGTGCATGTGTGTGGAGATGCATAGATTATAGACAGACGATAGGCAGACAGATGGGTACATAACAGACAGACAGACAGCTGACAGAGACGGACAGACGGACAGACAGATGGACGGGTGACAGACGATAGACTCTGCCCGTGAGATTTCCTTTTTACGTGAACCAAGGTTCCAGCCTAAGGCGACCTTGGCCCCTCGCCCCAGACGTGCCGGTGTCCAAACGTGTGGAGGGGGCCGTTGAGGGAGGAACGTGTCTTCGCCCCCCTCAGCCTCCGGTCTGGGGTGCAGGCCCCTAGGGATTGGGGAGCCTGGAGCTGGGGCACAGGTCCGAGGCGTCTCGGTCCCTGCCAGGGAGGTGGCGCGCTCCCGTCAGCACGCCGCACCCAGCAGCGTCAGGGGAGAACAAAAGCCTCAGGAAGCGCTTCCCGCAAATAAGGAATGTGCTGGAGAGAGCGCTGTCCCTCCCTGGGACCGGCCTTTGATCCCGGCCTCCAAGGCGGCGTCAGAAGGGCCCCTCTGTGCTCCTCTGGTCGCTTCTCTCCATGATCCCCCACTCAGGGCACATCCGGGTGCGAAGACGCGGTGCCTCGGGGGGCAGGACGGGCTGAGCAGCGGCCCGGGGGGGCGGGACACTGGAGAGCTTGGGCCCGCAGTCCTGGCGGCGGCGCGGGCGTCGGGGATGGGGCTGGCGGTCGGCTGGGACCCAGTTTGTCTCCCACAGGAAGACGGTCCATTTCGCGCGTTCTGGGACAAAGCTGACGGCGACAGCATGACAGCAGCCGCCGCTGCTCTGCGCTTACCGTGCCGAGGGCTTGAGCCGTGTCCCGTTCGCTCTGCCCAGCACCCCACTTACCAGGGAGGAGAGCGGAGGCTGGGAGGCCGGGACTCGAGCTACCACTGCCTGGTAACGGGCCGCCCCAGCGTGGGCACCTATCCCGGCGCAGGGCGTCTGCTGGTCCTGCCGGCCCCTCGGGGGCAGCACTGGACGGGCGGCCTGGCGGGCGGCTGGCCCCAGCTGGCTGGGCTCACGTGGCTGGTGGTTGGCAGTGTGGGCAGAGGCCAGCTCACCACGCCCCGGCCAGGCAGGCCTCTCCCCTAGGTGTTCCATCCCCGGGGCTCCTAAGGAGGGGGCCCGGGCGGTGCCACAGGCCGCAGGGGCGCTGCGACCCCCAGGGCAGGGCGCTCAGGAGGGCGGCCACCTCCAGTCCCCGCCCCTGTTAGCGTCGGGGTGACACGGCCAGTGTCCCCCAGGCAGTTCTCCCCACCTCTGGACCCACCTCCTCTCTGAGGGGCGGGGCTCCGTCGCCGTGCCAGCTCGGTTGGCCTGAGGGCCGCCCGGTGACGGGGGCGTGCTGGGGCGCGAGGAGGCCCGGAAGCCGCCCCCGCCAGCGCCTGCCGTCCTGCCACCGCTGGGGAGCACGGAGCCGTCAGCCCTGGTCAGGGGAGGGGTGCCGGGGACGAGCCTGGCCTCGGGGTCCACGCACCCCAGCACCGGTCCGCACCGGCCCGCGATGTGACCTTTGAACCTCAGCATCCTCATGACCCCAGCTTCTGCCCGGGCCTGGCAGCTCGAAATTCAGCCGGTCAGGGTTCTTCAGGTGGTGAAACGGAGGCCCGGGCTGCTGGCAGAGGGGCCGTGCTCGGGCCTTTTAGGGCAGCTTCTGCCCTCCCAGGAGCACCCACCGGGGGTGGGAGTGAGCGCGGCCGCCGGGGGCCTCGCAAGCACTTTGCTGATGGCTGCTTTCTGGAACCTCCAAGCCTAGCAGCCTCCTCGGGGCCCGGGAGCAGCCTCTCTAATCAGTCTCCGCTCGGCTGTCCAAACACAGCCGCAGCCACGGGAGGGCTGGCTCGGCCGGGGGTCAGCTGGTGGCTGCAGTACAGGGGCCACAGTCAGAGCCCGAGGCCAGCTGGGATCGCCCCAGCTCCTGTGCCTCTTGGCATCTTAGTACCGGGCAGAGTCCGTCCGCTCTTCGGCTGGTGCCAGGTGTCGTCGAGGACCCCAGCACAGCGGGTTCTGCAGCCGGGGCTGCACCACCTCAGGAAAAGGGGCCAGGGACCGGGCAGGGACAGGGAGGGGCGTGGAGACCTCAAGCCAGTGTCTCCCTCTGGGCACGCAAGGGGACCCACTCGAGGGGACCACAGGCCGCGTCGCAGATCAGGCCCGGCTCCCCCACCTCAGCGCCTTGCTGGCTCTTTAGCCCGTGATACCCTGAGATGTCCACAGACTCAAGCAGAAAAGGGACCCAGACCTCACGTGGCTGTGGACGCTCCCTCTCCGCACAGGGCCACAGAGCTGACCCGGAGTGCGTTCGGGGGCAGGACACGTCCCCTCCCCAGCCTTGGGGCAGAGCTGTCGGCCACAGACGTGATGACCGTGCTAGAGGCGCCCGTGCTGTCCGGCGCCTGTCCCGTCAGGCCGTCTCTCACGGCGGGGGGGGGGGGGAGGTCACACGGGGGTGCAGGGGGCAGTTTTTTACAGCAAGACATTGCAGCACCGTCAGCCCTGCCATGAGCCAGGAACTAGAGTACAGCACTCAGGGCCCCAAGACCGAAATTCTGGTCTTTGTAGTGGATGGATGGTTGGTTGGATGGCTGGATGGTAGGTGGATATGTGGGTGGATGTGTGGGTGGATGGTGGGTTGATGTGTGGGTGGCTGGTGGCTGGATGGTGGCTGGATGGTGGGTGGATGGTGGGTGGATGGCTGAGGAGATGGTAGATGAACAGACGAGTGAGTAGGTGGCAGACGGATGGCTGATGGATGGATGGTGGTGGGTGGACGGATGGGTAAGCTGGCACTTGGATAGCTGCATTTTCTAGGAATTGTTTTGGGCAGTAAACACGAGGGTGAACCCTTCACCCTAGACCCTGTGCTCAGGGACCTGAGACCCAAATTCTGGTCCCCATAGTAAATAGATGTACGGCTGGATGGGTGGATGGGTGAGCGGGTGGGTGGATGGCTGCATTTTCTAGGAATTGTGCTGGGCAGTAGACACGAGGGTGAACCCTTCAGCGTAGACCCTGTCTTCCAGGAATTTGTCTCCCGTCCCCCTCAGGATGGGAGCGTGGACGGAGGACTGCGAGCAGCAGGAGTGGGCCCTGCCCGCAGCAGGGGATAAAGTCCAGAAGCACAGTGTCGGGTGTGGATGTGTAGCGTTTGAAGGGCCCTGTGGAGGCGGACATTCTGAACAGGGACACCCCGGCCCCGGGCACAGTCCAGCTCCTCTCATCTGTGCCCCAGAGCCACCACTGTGCACCGCCTCGTCTGAGCGCTCGCCGCTCTGCCAGGAGCCGGGACGGACCGGGCCCTGTTCCGCGCTGGGGCCTTGTTCAAGCAGGCTTGCCCCGTTCGTCTCCGTGACCTGGTTCATGTTCCCGGTGGGGAAGCCAGCTGGGCGGGGCTGGGGCCACATGGCCAGCGGAGCTTTCCTGGGGTCTGCGGATTCTCTCGTCTGACCCGCCCCGGGGAAACAGAAGACCCCATAAAAAGGCCAGTTCGCCCTAGGGAGATAAAGCTGGAAATGCCAAGGGCCGGCCACACATACCAGAGCCGAAATGTGTGGGAGATGGGGGTGCTCCGCCTTTACGAGGTCCAGATGCGGGCGGGGGCTCGCGAGCCGCCGTGGAGGGCAGTCCTGGGCTGTGGGGTCGGGCGGGCGTGGGCCTGCGTGGCTCTCCCCAGCGCGCGAAGCTCTGTTTGCTTATTTATTGTCTCCCGGGACCCTCCCTGCTTCGCAGACCCTCCCTGACTTTTACTCTCACCGGGATGCAGTCTGTAGTCTAAAGAGAAGCCGAGATGGGACCGCCCGGGGCCCACACCCGCTAAGGGGCCCCCCTCACAGACCGTCCTCCTGGCACTCGCAGTGCAGACGGGTCCACGTGCTGGGCAGTTCTGGGACCCTTAGAAAAAACAGCTGGAATTTTTGTGGTGGTGGTTGTTTTATAGTGTAACTGTTTCCACGTCTTGATGGTGGGCTTTTTGAAACAGAAACGGGGCGGGGAGAAAGGCATTCCCAGCCCTTGCCGGTCGCCCGCTGCGCCCACCGCTTACTGCCCCCCAGCGAGCTGGCCCCGCCCGGCCCGCCCCTGCTCTTTCTGGCTGCATTTTTTTTCTGTCTTTTTTTTATGGGCCCAAAGCTGCGTGCGGGCTGGGGCGTGTGCAGCCCGGCGCCCCCAGGCCTCCCGCCCGGCACTGGGGAGCAGGGGTGCTCCAGAGGTCCCACTTGGGCTCTGTTCGTTAGCAAAGCAGTGCCTGCTTCGTGTCAGAAACCCAGACGCAGGCGCTGGAACAGTGAGCAGGCCCGGCGCCGCGCCGCCAGGCCCTCCGCGGACTTCCGGATCGGCTCTGCGTGCCTGGGCTCCGGCTCCCCGACGGCTCCTGTTTGCTCATCACCGGAGGGACCGCGGCGCGTGCCGTCAGCACCTCACTTCTCCGTGGGGACAGTGCGGGGCGGGCATCTCGGCTGCGGCCTGCTGGCTCCCCGTTAATCCCCGCGACGGCTCCGCAGGGCGCCTGGGCTGTGCCACGGTGGTGATGACGGAGCGGGTCCTGTCCGTGCCACTGGGAAGGCCAGCTTCCTCTTATTTCCTGGGATCTTTCTCTTACTTAAAAATTAGCATAAACATTGTTTCAGGGGAAAAAACAGACTGTGCTCACAGGCTCGGAGAGGTGGCCTCTTAGCTCCTGCGGGTTCCTGGGCTGACCCGGGTCTTGGCTCCCCAGCCTCGGCCCTGGCGCCCACGCCAGCCCGGAGGAGCAGGTGGCAGGGGCTGCGGCCTGGCTGTCTCCGGGCAGAGCAGCTGGCCCAGAGCTACCTGTGCATGTGTGTGCCAGGGCACAAGCCTGAGCGTGCGCATGCACACCGGGCCCCCCTGCACGTGTGCACACCCAGGGGCACACTCCTCCAGGTGCCCTGACTCCTGGCTCCCAGAGCCCCGCTGGGCAAGAGCCTTGGGACAGGTACCATCTGGTGGACACTTGAGGACAGGGGAGGGGCCCGGACCGGGGGTCACCAGCTGCTTCTCTGAGCCCCAGACCTCCGAGGACCAGCTCGGCCGAGGCCCCACCCTCCCAGCAGAGCCCGGGGAGGGCAGAGATCTCATACCCATTTTTCCGATGGGGAAATGGAGACCCAGAGAGAGATTTTTATAACATCACTTTTAAAATATCCAAATCCTTGTCTTACATCCAGGCCTGTCTCCGCGTCGTCTGGGCAATGGCAGAGGGAAATTTTATATAAAAATAATAATGAGGAGTTCCCATCGTGGTGCAGCGGAAACGAACCCGACTAGGAACCATGAGGTTGTGGGTTCGATCCCTGGCCTTGCTCAGTGGGTTAAGGATCCGGCGTTGCCGTGAGCTGTGGTATAGGTCGCAGACGTGGCTCGGATCCCGCGTTGCTGTGGCTGTGGCAAAGGCCAGCAGCTACAGCTCCTGTTAGGCCCCTAGCCTGGGAACCTCCATATGCCGCGGGTGCGGCCCTAAAAAAGCAAAAAGCACTAACGAAGTAACAGCGCACACTCACGGAGGCGCGTCCTGAGCTCGGTGTGGACGTGCGCTGTCTATGGAGCCACACAGACCCGGTGAGGCGGGGCGGTTGTCAGACTCATCTGCCGGCGGGAAAATGAGGCTCAGAGAGGTTGGGTCGGTTGCCAGAAGTCGCTCAGCAAGAAGAGGCTCTGCGCCGAGCGCGACGCGCGCTTCCTTGGCCCCACTCTCCTCAGAGGCGCTGCCTGGCCTGTGGCCCCAGCTGGTGAGCGGGGCCGGGACCCTTCCATGTGCGCCGACCTGCCCCAGGTCTCTGCTCGCCCTGCTCCCGTGGGCGGCGGCCGGGGTGGGTCCCTGTCCGCTTGC
>PVHT021183509.1:0-86487 GCA_004024745.2 Catagonus wagneri
AAAAAAAAAAAAAAAAGAGCAACAAAAACCCCAAACAGTTATTACAATGGCAATAAGAACATATATCAGTAATTACCTTAAATGCTAATGGACTGAATGCCCCAACCAAAAGACATAGACTAGCCGAATGGATACAAAAACAAGAAAACAACCAATGGATCACTGAAGAAATCAAAGAGGAAATTAAAAAATACCTAGAAGCAAATGACAACAAAGACACGACACACCAAAATCTCTGGGATACAGCAAAAGCAGTTCTAAGAGGAAGGTATATAGCAATACAAGCCTACCTCAGGACACAAGAAAAAGCTCAAATAAACAACCTAACTTTACATCTAAAGCAGCTAAAGAGGGAAGAAGCCAGGTCATGGAAACAACCTAAATGCCCATCAACAGAGGAGTGGATAGGGAAGATATGGTACATATATACACAATGGAACATTACTCAGCCATTAAAAGGAACGGAATAACAACATTTATAGCAACATAGATGACTGTAGAAATTATCATACGAAGTGAAACCAGTCAGACAATTAGACAGCAACACCCAGTGCTACTGCTTACATTTGGAAACTAAAGAGACACAATGAACTTCTTTGAAGAACAGACAATGACTCACAAATTTTGGAAAACCTTGGTTTTTCAAATAAGACAATCTGGGGGGTGGGGGGATGCACTGTGGGTTTGGGACACAAAATCTATCACATTGACTTATAATCTTTGTACACCTATAACTGAAATAAAATTCATTGTTAACAAATGAAAAAAAATGAAGTATACAATCCACTGATTTTTCAGTATAAAAAATAAATAAAAACACGGGATTTAAAGAATCTTGACAAGGAGAAGTGATAACCTGTCTTTGAGGAGGGGAATCTGTCTAGCAGAATAAACTAACTTTTAAGTAGCAAACCAGAGCAGTCCGTGGGCAGTAATTAGCAGGCATTTCCAGATAAAGGAAAGTGGATTTTCAGGTTGCTTCTCTCTGTGTGGTGACAGCGGGAGATGGACAAAGAGAAAGTCATTCATTTGGATGAAAAGTTAAGTTTTCCCATTGACGAAAGATGCCATTTTTGTCTTTCTGTATGAATATTTAGTCTGTTTACATTTAATGTGATGACTGATATATTTGGGATTTCACCTAACCGTCCCCTCTAAGTTATTGTGTGTTTTTAATTTATTCTGATTATTCTGTATCACTTTTTCTGTCCTTTCTTACCTTTATAAAATGATTATTTTTATTATTTTATACTTCCATTGTTAGTTTGAAAGTCATCAGTATGTTTGTTGTGCTGTTAGGTTACCATGGAAATTAAAATATGCATCTAGGAGTCATCAAGCTCCAGTAGTTCTAAGAAGAGAGAGAACCCAGTCAGCTAAATATGCAGAAGTTTCGAAGAGGTGCGTCTTTAAAAAAAATCTCCAGGAGTTTCCATTGCAGTGCAGTGGGATCAGAATCTGGCATTGCCTCTGAGGTGGCACAGGTTTGACCCGCAGCCTGGCACGGTGACTTGAAGATCTGGCATTGCTGAGGCTGTGGCATAGGTTGCAGCTGCAGCTCAGATTCAATCCCTGGCCCCCGGAACTTCCATATGACATGAGTGCAGCTGGAAAAAGAAAAAGAAAAGCTCCCGATAGCATAGAAGTGTGTGAGTAGGTGCTGGATGTAATTAGTCATTAGGAAGATGCAGACGTAAACCACAGCGAGTACCAAGCACAGTCACCAGAGTGGCTGAAATAATTGTCGTCTTCAGCTGCAAAATTTCATTTATCTTCCAGTTTAGCAATTCTTTCTTCAGTCAGATCTAATCTATTAAGTTCTAAGTTCTAGTTATTATATTTCTCAGTTCTAGAACTTTTCTCTACTCCTTATTATAGTTTCCACTGTACCAAAATTCTTCATCTTGGCTTTCATGTCACTGAATATTTTAGGGGATTATTGAAAGTTCATATCCTGAAAACTCCGTGGCTCTGTTTCTGTTGTCTGTTGTTTCTCTTGGATTTGTCATCTGTCCCAGCTCCTTATCTGCCCTGCTGTTTTGATTACGTGCTGGATGTTGTTCCTGAAGAAATGCAGCGCTAACTGGAGGCTCAGGGCGGTGTCGTCTTCCTCCTGAGAGGGTCTGTATGAGCTCCTGGCAGTGGCTGGAGCGCTAGGGCCGCCGTTGTCACTGTGGCCTCGTCAGGGCTGGGGCCCCAGTGCGGAGTCCCCTGTGACAGCACAGCAAGAGGGGCGGCGAGGCGGGGGCCTTGGCTGTGGGAGACCGGGCGACCCTGTGGGGGACGGGTCCCGGCTGGAGGTGGGGCCGGGCCGGCGACTCCCAACGCCCTGTCTGACGCCGTGCCCCTGTGTCGGTCTGCCTGCCGCGCAGAGCCTCAGGCTCCAGCCCAGACACGTTGATCAGAGCCTGCGTTTAGCTGGATCCGCGGGGAATTCACGTCTGCACCAGGGTGCTGGGATTCTGTCCTGAAGGAGGCGGCTTCGTCCGTCCGGTGTGAGCGGGAGGCAGGCCGGAGAGGCTGGCTGCGGCCACGGCGCTGTGCTCGGAGGGAGCCCCTCATCCGTGTGTTCAGGAGCTGTGGGCACAGGATGCGTGTTCCGCGTGTGAGCCGGAAGCGCTGTGTTACTAACAAGCTCTCAGATGACGCGATGCTGCCGGCCCAGGCACCACACCTTGCGTAGCGTGGGGCATCTGTGATGAGGAAATGCGGTTAGGCACAACTTACACAAGACGGAAATCCAGAGGAGCTGACCGAGCATGCGGTGAAGAGCTTTGACCTGAAGGTCCCGAGTTCAAGTCCTGCCTCTGCTCTTTAAGGGGAACGTGACCCATATATTTCTGCCCTGGGCTGCAGCTCTTCTTAGCACAGCCTTGTGGAGGTGTAGTTTCTGTGCTGTACAGCTCACTTGTTTCAGGTGTACGATTACGTGTTTTAGGGTGCTCACAGAATCACGCTCCCACCGTCCCAGCGGTCACAGAGCCGCATCGTCATCCCCAAAGGAACCTTGTCCTGTTAGCGGTGTCGTTTCTCCCTGTCCTGGCCCTGGGGTGGCACCCCAAGGTGCTTCCCTGAGGGCTCGTGATGGTGAACCACTCCCATGCTCGTGCCCGTTTGTGTGTCTTCTTTGTCATTTCATTATTGAATTTAGGATTTTTTTTAATACTTTTTTTTTTAGGGCTGCACCTATAGCATATGGACGTTTCCAGGCTAGGGGTCATATGGGGGCTGCAACTATGGATCTGCGCCACAGCCACAGCAACGCCAGATCTGAGTGACATCTGTGACCTGTGCCACAGCTTGTGGCAATGCCAGATTCCTAACCCACTGAGCAAGGCCAGGGATTGAGCCTGTGTCCTCATGGGTACTAGTCGGGTTCTCAACCCTCTGACCTACAGCAGGAACTCCCTTTATGTATTCTAGATGAAGGCCTTTGTCAGGTATGTGGTTTACAAGTGTTTTGTCTTTCACTTTCTTTTGTTTCATTTTTTCTTTCTTTTCCTGCACCCACTTCATGTGGAAATTCCTGGGCCTGGGACTGACTCCGAGCCGCAGCCGCAGAGTGCCAGACCCCCTGACTCGCCGCCAGGCCGGGGGCCACCCGCGCCTCTGCAGCGACCTGGGCCATTGCGGGTGGGTCCCTAACCCGCCGAGCCACAGTGGGGTTCCCTCTCCTCACTTTCTTGATGATGTCCTTTGCATCACAAAACTTTCTAACTGGGATTAAGTACAATTTATTTTTAAATTTTCTTGCTGTGCTTTTGGAGTCACAGCTGAGAAATCATTGTCTAATCTGAGGTCACGAGTGTTCGCCCTTGTACCGTCTGAGACTTAGAGTTTCAGCTCTTGCCTTTAGGTCTTTGCCTCCTGGAGTTAATTCGGTATAAGCGGCTTTACAGGAGTCCACTTCATTCTTTTGCGTGTGGGTGTCCTGCTGTCCACACCCTTTGCTGAAAAGATTGTCCTTCCCTCGGCGAGAGATCTTGGCACCGTGTTGAAAGCCCACTGACCACAGGTGTGGGTGTGCGGGTGTCGGATTCTAACCTTTAGACTCCGGTTAACAGTGCCTGCTTCGTGGGTTAAGCGAGGCGGGGCAGCTGAGGAGGGACCCCCACGCGGCCTGGCACCCGAGACACCCAGGGTAGCGCTGCTCGTGCGGACGCAGGAGGGGGGTGTCCACCCTGGAAGGGCCGCCCGGCTGCAGGGGCACAGGCTGGGGGCGGGGCGGTGCGTCCCTCTGCGGCCTCTCATTGCCATGCCAACGCAACCTGGCCCCGGGGATGGAACCACTCTCTCTTTTCCTGGCGATGGACCATCATCCCAGGTGAGCGTAGGGAGTTGGAACAAAACGTCCTTGGTAACAGGGCCTCAAAGGCTGGGAGCAAACAGGGCCCCAAACGGCGGTTTCCAGGGAGCCGCCCTGCCTGGATTGCTGGGCCGGGCCCTGCTGCCCGGGGAGCAGCTGCAGGAGGCCCCCTCCCCGCGGCGCTGGCGCACCCTGCGGCTCTCAGCCCGAGCGAGGGGCCGGGGCGCCCAGCAGCCGGCACTTGGGTGTCCGCTCGACTGGTACCCCTCGGGCCCACGTCGGTCTCGCCCCGCGTGGGCTGGGGCTGGAGCGGAGACACCGCCCTGGGCTTGCCGGCCGCGTCTGCCCAGAGGGCCCGCTGCTGTGATATTCCCTCTTGCCACTGCCTCCACGGGGCACCTCCAGCGGGGGTGTGAGGTGGGGCCCCGTCGTTTCCAGGGCGCTCGGGGAGGGCCAGGGTTCTGAGCAGCTCCCTCCCCCCAGCACCCTGTGTGCACCCAGCTCCACTCCGTGCCCCAGATCCAGCAGAACCGGTCCCCCAGTGCGGCTGACGGTCGCTCTTCGTTGGCGGCTCACGGGCGGCCGCTCCCGTCAGGCTCCCAGGCCTCCTGCTCTCGGGGTCCCCGAAGCCCCCTGTCAGTGTCCTCACCACGCCGACCCTCGTAGGGGTTAGAAATGTGGGCGTGGGGCGCTGAGGAAAGTCTGACGAGGCCCAAAGAGAGACGCCCGGACCCTGCCTGTGGGCCACGCTTCCTGACGGGAGCCCCTGTGCCGGCGACGGGCGTCGGCCTATCGGCTCACGTCCTCTTCCCCTCTGTCTCGGGGCCCCGGCCCGCGGCAGGCCGGTCAGCATCTCTTGGTTCTCGTCATCACTGTGTGACTGTCCGTTCCCACAGGAGTGGGGACTGGCCCTCCCGGTCCCTGCTGAGTGCTGGCAGCCACTGGGGCCTCCAGGGCCCTGCTGGGTGACAGGCTGGTGGGCGGGACGTCTGGCCCCGGACCCAGTCCCCCTGCTCATCTGACCCACCCACCCGCCTGCCCTCCCTCTGCCACCAAGGACGTTTCCAGCACCTGCTCAGAGGCGCCCGGCTCCGTCCTCCAGGGTAGGGCACAAGCCCTCTGCCGCCTCCGCCCGGCCTCACCCGCCTGGGAGCCGGTCCTGCCTCCGCGTCCCGTCGGTCCATCCCGGCTCCCCCGCAGGCTGGGCCCCCGCCCGCCCCGTCAGGAGGTGGCCTCGTCCACAGACGCCTGGACGGCTTGGCCTGGAGCTGAGAGCAAGGTGCTCGCTTTCCAGTGTGACGCCGGGCCGGGCACTTACCCTCTCTGGCCCTGTGCTGCGGGCACTCGGGCACCGCGGTGCCGGCCCTGGGAGGCCCGTTCCCATCGGGGCAGGGGTGGGCTCTTCTCGAGCTTCTGGGTGACAGGCCTGTTTACTGACCGTGTCCTCCACTGTCCACGAAGCACCAGTGCCTGGACAGGGCCTGGGGAGGGGCCGCCAACGGAGGGCGCGCCTCGGGACCGTGCACCTCGGGCCGGGGGGCCTTGTGGTCTTGTGTCTCACCAGCTTGTTGAGATGAAAACAGCAGCTGAGCCTGTATTTCCAACCTTCCATTTTCCTTCGGAGCAGAGCTGCATTCCTCCAAAGCCTCTGAAGATTTATCTTAACATTCTGCCTATAATTTAAAATTATTTGCCATATTCTAGGGATGTGTCATGTTTCCTGTTGTGCAAGAGCTTTCCCGTGCTCACGGACGCGAGCCCAGTGTCTCTGCACCTTGTCCGAGCGGTGTGACGGGGGAGGTGGAGCCCACGCGCTGCTCTCCCTTCTGACCCGAGACGGCAGACGCCGGGCTGCAGGCGTTGCTGGGTGAGAGAATCGAGCTAGGATTTAAAGAGTTAAAAAAATGCATTTATTTTTAAGGCGAGGAGGCTGCTGCCCTGCCAGCCTCTGGCTTTTGGCCTCCATGCCGTCCCCACCCATGGCCACCAGGAGGCACGGAGCCCCAGGCCGCCAGCCGCCGGCGGGGCAGCTGGCGGTGTAGGAAGTAACAGAAGGGCTTTCCCTGATTCAGTTTAAAAGTTCAAAGGTGAAGGTACAGTGATTCATTTTTGTGGTGATAACACAATTTCAAATTCTGGCGGAACATACATCATGCTAAAAACAAAGTTTTTGCCAAATCTATGGAGCAGAACTATGCTTGGAATCAGCAGCGCTGCCCAGCGAGTCCTGACGCGGTGGAGCGTCCTCCCAGCCACGTGAGGCGGAGGCCGTCCGGACACGGGGACAGGTCGCGGGGCCAAGAACCCGTCTGATGAGGCTGATGTTAAATCAGAAAACAAAAGGTGCTTCGGCGGGGCCATCCCCAGAAGGTGAGGCCGCCTGCGTGCCTGTCCGTCGGGCCCCGACGCCGGGGCGCCTTTGTGAAGACGGTGGCCGTGGTGGCCTGGGGCTGGCCTGCAGACAAAAGCCCTTTAGGCGTGGGGTGTGTTGAATTCAGAATCCATGGAAGCTTTCAGTTTTCAGTGTCGAATGTGCCAGAAAACTTCGATCTGCGAAGCCGTTCGTGAAGTAGAGCCACCCCAGGGCGGGCTTGCACTCGGGTGCAGCTCCCTGCCTGCCTGCGGGAGCGAGGGCCGCCGCATCACAGGCTCGGGCCGGCGGGGACTCAGGAGCCGCGCTGTCACGTCGCCGAGGAATGTCCTGGACCGGGGAGAATGCCCTGAGCAGCTTCGCGTTTCAAGTTGGATGTATTTATACGCTCTGCCCCGACGGAATGTACTTGAGATGGTCTGAGATTTTTGAAGCATTTAAATTTGGTGAAACAGTTGAAAAGCATCGTAAATAGAGACAACTTGTTTGACGAATTTCGGCTTGTGAAATACTTGTTGAGGAGAAGTTCCCGAGCAGAGACAAAAACCCAGACCCCGCCCAGAAACCCGGGCTGAAGTAGACACGGTTTCCACACGGGCGGATTAGAACTGAGAAAATCCTCCACGTGGCCAGACTTGCTCCTGTTTTCCAGGCCTCACAGCACCTGTAGGAAGAGAATTTTCTTAGTAAAATATTAACTTTACAGACTCGGTCAAAGGAGTCAACAACTATGAATTCTTTCTGCCTGGAAGTTTGACACTGAAGGAGTCTGAGGATAATTTATAAAAAAACAAAACTGAGGAGTTCCCGTTGTGGCTCAGTGGAAACGAATCTGACTAGGAACCATGAGGTTGCAGGTTCGATCCCTAGCCCCGCTCAGTGGGTTAAGGATCTGGCGTTGCCGTGAACTGTGGTGTAGGTCGCAGATGCGGCTCGGATCCCGTGTTGCTGTGGCTGTGGCGAAGGCCAGCGGCTACAGCTTCTGTTAGACCCCTAGCCCGGGAGCCTCCATATGCCGCAGGTGCAGCCCTAGATAAGGCAAAAAGACAAAAAATAAAATAAAGTTTATGAGTATAGAGCAGGGCAATGACTCTGCTTATTTTTTTAATGTCCAGATAATCAATGTAAAGATTCTTTGGTTTTGCTTTAATAGACTCTGATGTGGAGTTGGAGTAATTTATTTTGATAATAAATTTTAATAGAACTATTTCAAAGACCCACCAGTAAAGAAAGTAGAAGTGTCAGCCGGTAGAAAGGCATTTCGGAAAGCCTGTGTTTTAGACACCTGACTTCCCGACCCTCTCCTGCCCTCTCCAGCAGCTCGGTCCGCTCGTTAAACTGTCGCCCGGACGGTATTTTTAACAGCCCGTTGTTGGCAGTGACGGTTTTGTTTCCCTTGTTCCGTAAGGAGACAGATGATATCTGCTTTGTTTTCGTACAGTCTCTTTAATCCAGCTGCACAGAACACTTAGTGCCTATTCTCGGCTCTTTGAAGTTGGACGGATGGATGTGTGACTGGGTGGGTTAGTGGATGATGGACGGATGGGTGGACGCTCAGGTGGGCGGGTGGATGGACGGACGAGTGGCGGGCAGACGAGTGGAAGGGGAGCGGTGGGTTAATGGACGAACGGGCGGGTGGACAGGTGGGCGGCCGGGGCTGGATTGAACTTGGCCATCCATGAGAGCATTGCTGATTCTTTGGAGAGAGTTTTCCTCCTTTCTCAGTCTGAAGCGTGTCCCCCTGGTCTGTTAGAGCGCAGTCTCCTTACTGGCCATGTCCTTTCTTGCATTCCATGCCTCTGTGAGCCCTGGTCAGCAGGGGAAGTGGCGAGAAAGCAGCAGCTAGACGTTGGGTTTCCAGATGGTGGTTCCTGGAAAAATCTTTTCTGACTGGACCGTGCATTTGTCCATGGGAGGCCGGGGTGGGCCACAGACCCTCAGTGAGACAGGACCATGTTCAGCACCAAGTGTGGCTTTTGGGATGGCTCAGGCCAGTCGGCTGGCCCACGAGACCGGCCGCACACATAGTCCTGTGGTCCACAGAGAAGCCCGTGGACCGGAATGTTGCATCCCAGGGCATCCATGTCCGGCCACTGAAGCCCTGCCCACCTTGAATCCCTCCTCCAGGGGACCTCCCATCGCCTCTCGACATAGAGCACCTCTCTGCCTGCTCTGGGCGCCCTTTACACACACTGGGAAGTTAAACTAATTTTACCAGTAACACCCACGTCCCCACCGCCTGATTCCCCCATTAACGTGCCAGTGCGCTCCCTTCCTTGGGTGTCTGTCCGTCTCCCACCCTCTCTGCAGATCTGCTTATATCTGTGTGCCTTTCAAAAAACAACTGCAAACACCAGCATGCTTCACCCACAAACACTCGAGCTCACGTTCCATCAGCTAGAGTTCAGAAAGTAAACTTTAGAGTTCATAGAAAGTAAACTTTCTATGTACAAACTTCAGATGTACCATTTGCTGAATTTTAATATCAGCAAACACCTGTGAGCCCCTCCCCCATCGGGATGCGAAATTTCCCACCGAGAAAGTCCCCCCTTCCCGGTCAATCCTTGCCTGCTCTGCCTTGAGGCAAACACTGATTTTTTTGGTCGCTAATTAGCTTCTCCTCTCCCAGAACTTCACACAAACCAGAGTCGGCATTTTTAACCACCAGCCTGCGCTGCCGCCAGGGCGAGGGGTTTTCAAGGGCGGGGTCCTCCAGACAGTCCGAACCGGTAGGGTGGCCGTCAGCTGCCCCCTGTCGTCCGCCTGATGGAGCCGCGTGTCGCAGAGGGAGGGAGGTGCATTCTCTGTCCGAGCGCAGGGCATCCGCAGTCTGCAGGGCAGCCGCGGGCCGGGGAGCGGGTCTGGTACCGGCTCGAGGCAGAGGGGTCGCTTTGGGACAAGGAGCTCCGCTTGCACAGGTGAGGCCGTGCGCCTTAGAAGAGTGACCTTACGCGGAGCCAGCTGATGGCGCACGGCAGCCACACGGACCGAGTCCACGGTGACACGCACGCTGGCTCTTGACCAGGCGGCGTGCGCCGGGGCCCGGCCGAGCGGACACGCACAGCCAGCCTCACGCCGAGACCTCCCTGACCTGGTGAGGGTGGGGAAGGCGGTTTCCACGGGGGGGGTGGGTTGAGCGCCGCCTCGCCACCGTCACAGGGACCAGACTGGGGTGGTGGCGCCTGGGCCCGGCCGCAGCCCGACCACGGGTAACGCAAGGGCTTCTCCGGGCCGCTCTCCACGAGCCTCCTCCCAGCAGATGATCTGATTATGTTCTAATGAGAATAATATTTGCTTCGAGGATGGATGAACCCAGCCGTGTTTCCCATCAGCCACGTGTCTTCCACGGTCCCCTCCCTCCTGAGGACTCTGGCAAACCTGTGATGCCGTTTGGCCCCAAAGGCCCCCTCGCTGGGCCCCTCCCCTCCCAGCCGCTGCGATTCGCGGCCCGTGGGTGTTTCCAGGGCAGTGGCAGCTGCGTGGAGCTGATTCGTATCCAGGGCCAGCATCGAAATGCAGTTTTGTAAAAGCAGTCGGCACGCGGGTAGCCTTTCAAGTCTCTTTTAAAAGCCTCCTGCTGACCCTGCTGTTTGAGCCAAGGCTTAACGGAGCCTCGGCTTCAAAAGACCGAGGTTTGGGTCGAAACGCAGAAGCTCTGGTGTCGAAGTGGGCACCAGATTTGGTCAGACGCTTTCTGCTGATTTTAGGCTGAGCAAAGCCAGCTGGTTGGGAAAGACGACTCCGGCTAAGCTATTAACTGGTTTTTCCCTTTTATTTTTCAGACTGACCACAAGCCCTCAGCTGGGACTCCACCCGGGGACCTGCTGCTGTGACAGGTAGGACTCGGTGCTCTGCCCCTCCACCAGCCCGCGATGGCCCAGGGTGTGGCCGCGTCACTTGGTCCTTTCTTGTTAGTGTTTTCTTCTGCCAAAGAATGGGTGTAGAGAAGTTACGTTGTTTCCTTTTTCTAGAACTTCCTTCCTTCGTTCATTCATTCTCTTATTCAGTAACATTTATTGGACACCCGCTGTGTAACAGGTTTGTAACAAGGGTTGGGCATGAGTGATGCGAAAGACACCGAGCGCGCCCCTCACGGGGGCCAGGCCAGCAGCCGTGTGAGAATACGATGGCAGCTCGTGCCGGAGGGAGAGGCCGTGAGCAGCGAGCTGTGGGCTTCCTCCGGCAGGTGGCGGAGACAAAGGTCTGAAGCTTGAGAAGGGAGGATGTGAGGTGGGGGTGCGGGGAGGGGCAGAGGGACGGCGTGTGCGGGGGCCCTGAGGACCGGGGGGGGTCTGTGTGGGGGAGGAAGACGAGGGGGCAGGGCCAGACCGCGCCTGGCTCAGGGGCCCAGGACAGGGCTTGCGTTCTGTCTGGAGAGCGAGGAGCAGATGTTGGCACGTCAGCAGGAGGAAGGGACTTGGTCCGGTCGTCGTGGTTGTTGAAGTCAGGCTTGGACGTGGTCCCACCCTGTAAAGCCTCCCTTCGCGCTGTTCTGGTTTTGGCCAGGTGCATGCGGTGGTGTAACTGCCGCAGCCGGGCTGCGGAGTGGTCCCCCCGCCACGCGCCACTCCCAGAGGTCCCTCCCGACCGCCAGCCCCCGCCTCACTCCCGTCCCTGGAGATGAATTTTGCCTTTTCCGATGTCCCCAAGTGGAGGGATCGGATGTCCCCTTGTGTTCTTGTTCGTCCCGGGGCATCTGACAGGCACACTGCCGCAGGTATTGATAGTGTTCCCTGCTCGGCCGGGTGGCTTTCCGTCCACCTGCGGAGGACAGCCGGGCGATGCCAGTCCCGGGCGGGCGTGCTGAGAGCTGCCAGGAGCCCTCGTGCAGTAGCTGGTCTGCTCCTCTCCCCCCAGCGCCCAGCTGGGGCTGCGTGTCGTGCGGATTTCTGGGCTGTACCGTCGGATCGGACGCGCGGCCGTAGGACGATGATCCAAGGCGTCTGCACCACGAGGTTCTCCCTCCGGCAGCGCCAGGAAGACGCAGTGGCACACGTGCGCGTCCGACCTGGGCCGTCCGGGCGGGCCTGTGGAGCCTCCCTGGGCTTTGGTTTGCGTTTCCCTCAGGATTGACTGCGTCGAGCATCTTTCCATGGGCTTCCGTAGCTGCAGGCGGGTGGGGGAGGGGCGCCGGCTGGGAGCGGGGATCCGAGTCCTGGTTCAGCTCAGCTGCCAGTTCACTGTGGGACCCTGTGCGGGGCGCTTCCCTCTCTTGCCTCGATTCCTGCAGCCGTTCGTGGGGATGTAATGCTTCTGCCGTGCGGGCGGAGGCCAGGGTCGCGGTGTGCTGCCGTGCAGGCGGAGGCCAGGGTCGCGGTGTGCTGCCGTGCGGGCGGAGGCCAGGGTCGCGGTGGGGAGGTGCCGTAGGGGTGCAGTCCACCACGCGGTCCTTGCTCTGGCTCCGGCAGGCTGAGAAACACCCGTCCCTGGCCACTCTCCACGCAGCCACCGTGCAACCGGCAACCAGGCGACCGTGGTGAATTTGTCCGTGGCCTTGCCGGCGAGCAGGTCACTGTGACGCACGCGGCTGCTGTATTTTCTGTGCCGAGGGGAGGGAGGCAGCTGGCTCACAGTGACACCCTTTCTGGAAAGCACTTTGCCATCGCCGTCCTCCGCCGCCTCCGCCCAGCCGGCCCCTCCCGCAAGCTCTCAGGCGCCTCCAGGCAGTGCCATTGCCACTTTTCTGGCGAGAGCCTTCAAGCCGTCCGGACTCCCCTCGCGCCCGCCCCAGTCACCCGGCTGGCCCAGTGGCGCCTTTCTCAGAGAGATGCAAAACCCTGCCGTCCTCTGGGCCCGAGCCCCTCCTCTCTCGCCTGGTCAGCGGCCAGGGTCTCCCCCGCCCCCCACCCGTCCTGAAGTTTCTTCTCCAAAGAGCGGCCAGAGTCGTCCTGCGCCCCTTCTCGGAGCCGCCCACCCGCTGCCCACCCCGCACCGGCATCCCGGCTCCCGCCACTGGACCTTCGGCCCAGACCCCTCCGTGCCAGGCTCCGCCCTCCGCGTGGCTGTGCCGCAGGGCCTCCTCCTCGGTCACCTCTGTCCCTGCCCCCCGACGTCCGTTCGCGGGACGTTGTGTGTGTGTTCAGCCTCTGTCTGGAGCCTCTGGAAGGTCACCCCGGCCGCGGCGGGTGTGCGGGTCGGATCCCAGGACCCGGCCTTGGGTACGTGGGCCTGTGAGCCCCTGCTGGACGGAGGGCCCGTGGCCGATGGCGGAGCTGCAGCGCTTCTGCTCACGTGGAGAGCGGGTGGGAGGGCGGCGGGTTTTCCGAAACCCCCAGGGGGTCAGCGGGTGGCCCCGGAGGTCTCGTCTGTCCGGTGGTGAGTGGGCTCACACGTCTTCTTGAGCCGGGGGCTCCGGATGGGGTGGATAACGGGACCTTTGGCGGGAGAAGAAAGTATTAAAACTTATATGAATTCTTGACTCAGTCTTTTAAAATTTCAGGGTGTATATATTTAACAATATTGGCAATACAGTGACAGGACAACGTGTGCACACTTGAGCAAGCAGACAGAATTATTTACAGACAGAGACACGCAATGAGAAACTAGAAAGACTTGGTCTAGAGCCGTGCTTCCGGACTGGGGGCGACTTTGCCCCCAGCTAGGGATGTCGGGAAAATCCAGAACGCCTGGTGACACTGGAATTTTCGTTAAACAAGTAGGGTTTTTGAAGAGTATAAATGTGTCCCGAATGTTTTCTGGGACCGACTTACACTGAGAGTGGCCGGCTGCTTATCGGAAGTACAGTGGACTGGGCGCTCCGTGTCTTTGTTTGCTGACTCTCACGGCCCTAACAGGCTGCTGGCCTGAGGGCGTGCTCCTGGCCCCTAGTGGGAAGAGGGGTGCTGCTGAGCACCCCACGGTGTTCAGGACGGCCCCTCCCAGTACAGAAGGAGTCGCCCCAAGTGTCGTTGTGTCCAAAGTGGGACTCTTGGGGGGCGCTCGGTGGTGGTGCCGGCGGCTCCCCTGAGCCTCCTGATCTTTCTGGTTGTCCGGCGCCGGCTCTGCTCCGGAAACCAGAGGAAGCCCGGCGCCCCCGCCCGCTGACCGCTCACTGGTGGCGGTGTTGGCGGAGAGGACGTCAGGAACTGCTTGAGGGGTGGTCCCCGTGGGCTGGCAAGGACGCGGGGCCCGGCCAAGCAGTGGCCGTCGCGAGGAACTCACTCCCTTTGCTTTCTTTTCCTGTCTTTGTTTTCACCCCAATCCGCCCCCAGTTCTCCGTCCACATAGGGTGGAAGGTCCAGCAGGACGTGTTTTCCCGAAGGCCACGGCCGCCTCTGCCCACCGCAGACCCTCCTCCCAGACGGGCTCCTTCTTCCTCTGTCCGTTGTTTCTTCTGATTATTTATTGTCACTAAATGTAAGTGTCTGCTTTGATTGCTCCTAGAGTCTGATCTTTTACATTTTGAAATGCATTTTGTCCGTCTGACAGCGCTCCTCGCCCCCGCCCCTGCGCCGAGCGGCCGCCGTGCGAACGGCAGGGTTCGGTGTGCGAAGCAGTGAGGTTTCCGGGGCCGGTGCCGTCCACGCCGAGCCGCGCGGTGTGTTGCCTTCCATTTCTGTGCTTCAGCCATTGCTCGTTTTCTCTGGGAGCGTGTGGTTTTCTGTGTCGGGTGCCCTGTTTTTGCTCCCAGCCCTTTAACGCAGCCCCGGGGCCTCCGTCTGAGTGGCGCGCGTCCGGCAGGAGACGTCCCGTGTTGGGGGCTCTTTCCCCCACGCCCTCCTGTCCCCTCCTGTCCCCTCCCAGGCCCTCTCCACGCTCCTACCCCGCGCCCCTGTCTCGCCGCCCCGGGCGGAGGCACCCTTTTCTGGGTCTGTTTCTCCCCTTGGCCTCACCCTGCCCTCGCGGCCTCTTGGGAAACAGTACGTGGCAGGGACGGTGTTGACGCCACGGGTCTGGGAGTGTCCTCGTCCCCTCAGGGTCTGCAGCGTGTCTGCCCGCGGAGTCCCGGCCGTAGCCCAGTGCCCTCCACCTGCCAAAGGCCCCTCCTCGTGGTGCTGCCGCAGCTGGGGTTGCCGCTGAGAGACAGATGCCACCTGATTCCTGATCCTTCGTGGTGTTCTGGAAACTTCTAGGATCCATCTTTTCTGAAGTCTCGTGGTGCCAGGAACTCAGCAGAATCTTCCACTCTGAAGATTCACAGACTCTTTTGTGGGAAGTTAGCTTTAATTGTAACTTCTTTTTTTTTTTGTCTTTTTAGGGCCACACCCACAGCAAATGGAAGTTCCCAGGCTAGGGGTTGAATCGGAGCTACAGCTGCCAGCCTCCACCACAGCCACAGCAATGCCAGATCCTTAACCCACTGAACGAGGCCAGGGATCAAACCTGCAACCTCATGGTTCCCAGTTGGATTCATTTCTGCTGTGCCGCAACAGGAACTCCTCTATCTCCCTGTTTTTAATTCTCTTTTTCCCTTTAGCTGTTCAGCTTTTTTGGAAATTGTCTTAAACTCTTTCTTCCCAATTTTCCAGGATGTTTTTGGTTTTGTTTTACAAACACGTTTTAAACGTCCAAGATGTTTTTCTTATTATTTGAGTAACTCTTCTCTTCTCAGAGCACCCTCTTCTTCTGTCACTGACAGCGCTTTTCTCCCCTGGCAGATACTAACTCTCCCCTCGGGAGCCCTCTTCTCTCCCCTGAATGTTCTGTTTCCTGAGAATTCTTTTTATTTTCCTTCTTTTCTCTCAGTTTGGGGTTTGATCTCTCTCTTTGTTGTGAGGGTCCCTACTCAGTGTTGGGGTTCCTGGCTGACCGCCATCCTCAGGACTGCGTGTTACTGTGACCCAACCCAGGCCTGGCCAGGGTCTGCCCGGGGGGCAGCAACCAGGAGCCAGCTGTTTCCTTTGAGGGCTCCCGAAGCCAACATCTGTCACCTGAGGTCACCTGAGGTCACCTGGGGTCAGCTGGGGTCACCTGGGGTCAGCTGGGGTGGGGGTTCTCCGGTTTCCCGCCGGGTGAGGAGGCTGCCAGCCAGTGAGTGGGGAAGGGGCGCAGGTCCGGGCCCCTCTTGCATTAAGCCTGGGCTCCCCGTCTCGAGAACACCCCTGCCGTGGTCTTGGCTGATCGGACGTGGGGAGGGGGGGACAGAGGGGCCACCCAGCGCTCCGGCCCCCTGTCTTCACCCACATGCCCACCTCGGACCTCCTGCGTCTTCGCTTCCTGAGCTGCTGGCAGGCTCCCTGTGTGAGCAGGGCCCCCCTCTCTACAGGCGTCGGAGGCTCGGGCCCCCCAACACCTCTCTCAGCTACTCAGACCCCCGCCTGCTCTCCCGTGTTCCGTCTTCCGACGGCCGACACCACCTCTCGCCTCCACTGCTCCGGGCGGGCTGGCACCGTCCTGTCCTCCGCTTTCGTGCGGCTGTCGTTAAGGGGCCGAGAAGAATGGAGTGCGTGTGGTCAGCCACGTTTGGCTGGACGCTGCCGAGTCCTTTCCAGCCCTTCCTTTTCGATCTAAGAGAGGGTCTCAGTGCAGCTGTGCCTCTAGCATCTCTCAGCTGCTGGCTCTTCCTCCTGGAGAAGGGGATGGCCCAGGGCAGCAGCAGCACCTAGCGTTTAATCGCGGTCTGTTATTTCCCTGCCTCCCTGACGGTCGGGTTTTTTTTTTTTTTTTTTAAAACAAATGATGCTGATTTCCTCCTGGAGGCAGTGATGCAGATCTCTTTTTAGAATAAATGTAGGTGTTTTTAAGGAGTGAACTGATTTCAGAGAAGCAGGTTAAGAGAAGTGGATTAAGGGAGCAACAAGGAAGGTTGTGGAGGTTTGGCAAAGTCGTGAGGGAAGTGTGTGACCCGCTCGTGTTTGGGCACCACCGTGACCCCGAGGCTGGGCAGGCCTGGGTCCCGCCCTGGCGCCACCTCTCAGGGTGTCAGGCCCACCTGCCACCTGTTCCAGGAATGCCGTGAGAATTGAGTACGAAATGGACATGAAGTGCTGAGCTGGGTGCTCCCGGAGCTGTGGGGCAAGTTTTGGGGAGCACTGCCCTGCGCGCTTGGCGACAAGCCCCATCCGCACGCCGGCCCTGCTCCCTCGGGGAGGGTCAGACTCCCAGTTTCTGCTCCAGATACACCCACCTCGTGATGGGAAGAGCCGTGGGCCAGCCACTGTCAGCAAGCTTGGTATCTCATCACCTCTGCTCCCTGTGGTCCTCAGGTCGCCTAGGAGAAAGGGCCGCAGTCTATGTTTAAGTGAGGTGATTGCAGACGGCCTCTGAGCTGGTGCGAGACCGCAGCCGTCCTGCTTTGCAGAGAAGAGCCCTTATCCCGAGACTTTGTCCTTTGTTTTATTGGATGAAATGGTAATGACAGTGGGGATAATGGATTTCAGGAGTTTTATTTAAAGTGTAGAAATAAGAAATTGTCAGCTCTGCAGTAGACCAGGAAAACTTCTCCTGAAAATGTTATGGACTCTTGGCTTCAGAACCTGAGTCCGGTCCGTGCGGGGTAACAGGAAAGGGAAGGGCCTGAGAACCGGGTGGACGGGAGCAGGCAGTGCTCTCATGCCAGACGTCAGACGGTGTGGGGAACAAACCGGGCCTGCGGCTGCAGCGGCTCCTGGCAGCGGGGGTGGGGAGTAGAGGCGCCGGAGGGGAGAGGCCTTGGGGCCCAGGCAGGCCACAGTGGCAGGACGCGGAGGGCAGAGTCTTGGGGGGAAGAGAGCCCCGGGGAGCCGCAGGGGCCCAGGGTCGGGCTGAGAGCTGGCGAGTGCACACGCGTGCAGAAGCGCAGGCGGCTGGGGAGAGAACCGCCCGAAGGAGCCGGCGGAAGGAACAGGCCCTGGGCGGTCTGCATTTGCGGCAGTCGGGGCGGAAGGGCCTGACTACGCTGGGCGTCAGCAGAATCCTCCAGGCGGTTTCGGAACAACGTGGGAGCTGAGTTTTAGCCTGAGCCTGTTCTGGCCGCACCCTCACGACGCTTGAGCCTCAGAAGAGCCGAACCAGTTCCAGGTAACTCAGAGCTGCACACCAGAGTGCAGCCCAAGAGGGGTTAAGGGGCACCCCAAGGGCAGGACGCAGCGGTGGGCGTTCACAGTGCCTGGCGGTCAGTCAGAATCAACCGTGCATGCAACAACAACAAAAACACAGAAAATTCAGACCCAAAATCAGGGGGAGAAAGTCAGCCAACAGGAAGGTGCCCAGACGTGGCGGGGACGATGCAATTCACAGACCAGGGTATTAAAACGGCTGCTAGAAATGTGTTCCATACGTTCAAGAGAGAAGGATGACAAATAAGAAGAAGAGAAATGAAAGAAAGAAAGAAGTCACAAATGGAACTTTGAGTTGAAAATTTTAAATCTGAAGTGAAAAGTATGCTGGACAAAATTCACAGCAAACATTGCAGAATTGAAGATTAGTGTGAGTATGAAGCCATGGAAACTATTTGACTCAGAGCAGTGAGAAAAGAAAAAAAGACGTAAAGAACAAATGACAGAACCGTGGTGGCCCGTGGGCTGACACTCAGTCCGCGAGCCCGTGTGTCGGGGGGAGGGTTCTGGAGAGATGGGGGCGGCAGCACAGAACCTGCTGTGAAGAGATGCCCGAAAACTTGCTGAATTTGATGGAAATTAGAAACCCACAGGTCCAAGGAGCTAAAGAAGCCTTCTGTGGAGGAAACACTGAGAAAGCCACATCAAGGCATATCACAAACAAATTGCTGAAAACCAGTAATAAAAAGAAATCTTAGAAGCAGGCAGATAAAAATGACCCCTTGTGGACAGAGGGACAGAGCCGTGCGGGACGGCACACCTCTTGCAGAAACCGTGCAATCCGGAAAGCAGTGGGGGAGTATCTTTTAAGTGCGAAAGGCGGGGAGGCTGTCAGTGATTTTGTTAGACAGTGAAGATGTCCTTTGACGCTGGAAAAAAAAACGAAATTATTTCAGACCAACAAAAACCAGTAGAATTCATTGTCAGCAAATACGCTTTACCAGAAATGTTAAAGGGAGTTCTTCCAGCAGAAAAAAAAAGGGAAAGCATCCCAGATGGAAATTTAGATCTGCACAAAGCAGGGAGGAGGGCCAGAGACAGTAATTCTGGAGGTAAATGTAAAAGAGGGTTTTTCTCATTTTTACACCTCCTGCAATGGTATTTCACTGTTTAAAGCGGGAATAATAAGAATATATTTAGGGGTTTATGGTTTATGTGGAAGAAAAACCTATGACAATAATAGAACAAAGGAAGGCTGGGGGTCATAGGGGCGTGTTGCTGAGTGGTTCTTACAGCGCGTGTGACGTGGAATCACATTATTGGAAGGTCGGTAAGTTAAAGCTGTATATTCCAACATCCAGAACATCCAGTAAAAACAGAAAAGTTAAGGTGTAACTTATAAGCCCATAGTGGGGATGAAGGAGGGTGATTGCTGTAAAACCCTCAGTCGGTCTAGAAGAGGGCACGGCAGTAGGAAGGCGCGGGAAGGCAGGCGGGGCAGGCGGGTCCCCTCAGACCCCGAGGTGGACGCGAGCCCAGCCGTGGCTGGACCGCGCTAACGCGGACTGTCGGCGCTCGGAATGGCGACGGACGTCGCGAGGCAGGAGGACACAGGCCCACGTGAGTGCTGCCTGAGAGAAGTGCGCTTTAAGTGGAAAGCCACGGATGGGTTAGAAGTAACGGGGAGGTGCCGTGCTAGAACTAACCGAGAGGCAGCTGCAGGGGCCCTGCTGACAGCAGGCAGGGCGGATGTGTGTAAGAGTGTCTCCAGGGCGGGCACGTGTGCTCCTCGAGGTAGAGGCGCCGGCTCATCAGCAAGACACGCGTCTGACCGCGTGCGCCCGGCAGCGGCTTCCAGGCACACGACGGAAGGACTGACAGAGCTAAAAGGAAAATTAATAAATCGCGATTGTCGGCGGCTTCAGTCACGGGCAGTCAGGGCTCAGCCCCCGGAGCGGGACCCACAGGAGCTGTGTTCTCGTCAAGAAGACGGGACGTCCATTCACGCAGCCGTGGAGGCTGCCAAGCAAGGGTGGCGACATGTCGCCAGGGCGCAGGCAGTGCTGTTCCGCATGGAAGGGTTTCTTCTTTTCCGGGGAAGGCTCAGCCCGGCCTTTACGCCTGCTAAGTTGGAAATTATCTCCTGCAAGTCAGCTGGTTAGGGACCTGTGCGCCAGCCGTCCGCAGCAGCACCCCAGCACCCGGACGAGCGTTTGACTGGGGAGGGAGTCCCAGCAGCGCGGCCGCGTCGGGAAGAAGCGTCACAACCCTCCCCCGGCAGCTGAGAGAACAGGGAGGGAATCAGGACGCGCAGCTCTTGGGAAACGCTGTCAGTTCACTGCACCTAGTGGCAGCTGCGGAACACTGCCCAGCAACGGCGGGACAGACGGGGGAACTCATCAGCCGGGCCATGTGCCGGGCCGTGAAAGAGACCTCAGTGTATTTAAGAGTAAAACCATGAAAGCACGTTTTCTGACCCCGAGAGGATTAATTTCAGAGGCTCAGGAGGCTTCTCCGAGACCAGCCAGGTGGGAAGTGGTGGAGCGAGGGTGCGAGCAGAGCCCTTATCGCCTTTTAAAGACGCCCCACTTCCTACTAACCCAGGCTGCCCCCTCGGTCCCCAGGTGCCGGAGACGCCTGGCACCTGGCACCAGCTGTGTTGTGTCAAATGCTTGTGGTTGCCGGTTACTGGTGGTCCCGTGGCTGCATGGACGCTTGCGAGTTCAGGCTCACGTTGTTATCACCCGGGGCCTCGTGTGCTCCACCCCAGGCGCCGGGATGGACTGACCCTGCTGGCGTGTCTCTGTGAGAACGTGGCGGGTGCGACACGGCACGTGAAGGGGGTGGCTGGGGAGCCGCTGGCCCGCCTGTCGAGCTGCAGAGGCGTGGGAGAAGGCGCTTTGTTCTGAGACGCGAGGAGCAGGTCCAGGGCCGTCCCGTCCCCTCCCGACGCTGCCGGCACCTCTCTGACCGAACTTGGGTCGGTGGGGGCGGCGGTGCCCGGAGCCAGGCGGGGAGGTCCCCACGTCACTCTCTCCCCCACAGCGTAATGGGGCGGGTCCTGCTCCAGAGCGCCCCGAACTCGGGCCTCAGATCGAGAGCCGAGAGAAGCGTAAGGTGGGGAAGCACTTTCTTGCTGGCGCCACGACGCTGTGCCCTGGCAGACTCCTGAGCAGCCTGCTGTCGGCCCGCTGTGCGCCCACAGGTGACCGCGCGCCATCTTGCTTACTCGTCTGCTTTTGTAGTGAGTTTGGGGCAAGAGCAGCTTGGAAGAAAGAGCCGCTTAAATCCAAACAGATGTTACACGCAGTGCGCGTCTGACCCGTGGAGGATGAGATGGTGCGCTGCCAGGCGCTGCCCTGAAGGCGCTGGCGGATCGCGGCCTAGCGCATTCCCATGGGGCCTGTGGCAAAGAAGGTCTAATTTTGGAACCACGTGAGCTTTTCCGAGGCCATGGAAATGGCAAAGCAGAGGAGGGGCCTTCCTGGTGCTTATCTGGTGATTGACAGGTGATAATGTTTTATTGGGGCAGAAACATTTCCGGACTAATTTATTCCTTCAGTCCTCTGGGTTAAGAGGGGGCGCTGGGGCGGGAGCGAGAAGGGAGCCCGTCGCGGGGGCTAAGTCGAACGCGTTCGCCAAACCACACACGCCGTGTGCCCACTTTCCTAACGAAAACGAAGCGTTGACTGAATCACAGCGAATGCACAGTGTTTACTGAGGGATGGAGGGTCGGACTCTGTGTGACTTGTGGAATTTCCTCCCTCCTCCTGTTTTCCTCTCCCCTCTCCCCAGCCTCGCTCCCCGCTGGCAGATGGACTTGTTTTTCTTGCCATGTGAGTCCATCGAAATCGGAACGCCAGCTCGACAGGAGGCCACATGTTCTCGGTGCCTTGGGGGGGGTCGCTGTCCGGCCCGGCGCTCGGCACCCAGCCAGCGGGCTGTGCCCCCACGCTCCGCTTTCACGCCTCCTGCCAAGGCCAGTCACCGTCGTTGGGACAAGCCGGGCTTTTTTATTACAGGGAACCAAGACTGGCTCCCTGAATTCTCTCGGCGTTTAAACCGCTGCCTGGCACACGTCTCACGGAGGTGCCTCAAGGCTCGGGATCCTCAGCCTCCGAAGGCTCCTCGGGCTGTAACTTGGGCCGCAGGGGAATTTGGTGCTTTCTTTTCTCTCGGAGGAGTTTGTGACTTTTCAGTCCTGTTCCACGGACTGAGCCCTCGAGCCGTCCCCCGCCGCCGCCTCCCTGTGCCGCGTGATGCAGAAGTGGAGGGGGGGTGGGCCTCGGGCCTGGGTGGGAGGAGAGAGCGGACTTGGGGAGCGACAGTGGGGGAGGGGGGTTTGGGGGGCTGTGCGGGGGGCTGTGAGCCCCGGGGGAGGGAAAGCCAGGGCGCTGCCGTTACGGCAGGGCTCTGATGCCGCTGGACGGCACCAGCTCCCATGACGGGCGGGCCCCTCACGAGGGCATCCACATGGCACAGGAGCATCACAGCCTGCTTGCCACCCTTAGGAGGGCACCGCAGTTTGCCACCAACGGGTAGAGCGTGAGCGGAACTTGTGTCCCGGTCTGCCTGTGCTCAGCGCACCGGAGCCCGTTTTTACAGAAGGCGTTTAGACCTGCGGCGTCCCCAAAGCAAACCGAGTCACGTCTTGTGAAACGTTCACGGCCGCCTAGTGTTTGCGTGGACTCAGGTCCCCGGCGTTGGTTTGCCCAGGAGGAGACGGGCCCCACCAGGCGAGAGGGTGAAGGCGCACTGCCTCATCAGGAGCCGTGCGGGGCTGGAGCTGCTGTCCTCTCGCGGCCGAGCGGGGGTGCTGACCGCTGTCGGCGGACGGCGCCTTCTCCCTGCCACACGCAGACCCACTGGGCCAGGCGCTTACGGCTCATCGGGACTTTTCCTTTAAACCGCATCCTCCCCGCATGGCACACCATCCTGCGAGTTTGGTTGGCAGCCTGTGTGTTTGCAAGTGTGTTTATGGCAGTGGTTCTTGTGTGGAGGGGAGTGGTACTGGACCTGCAGCCTCAGCGTCACCTGGGAACTTGTTAGAAATGCAGGTTCTCGGGCCCTGCCCCAGATTTGCTGAGTCAGAAACTCACGGGCAAGAGGCCAGGCCACCTGCCTTTCAAGAGGGCCTCCGTGTGATTCCGAGCCCATCTGAGAACCTCTGCCCTTTAAGTCGTGAGTTTTATGGAGGTGAATTACATCTCAGTAAAGATTTCACACGTACACAGACACGATTATGTGAAGCAAAAGTTGTAACAATGTTTTGTGGGGTTTATAGCATGTCAAAGTAAAAATATGACAACGATAGCAGACAGGATGGAAAGAGGACGTGGGAGCATAGATGTGAAATGGTTTAGCATTATCTGAAGACAGACTTTTTTCTTACTTTTTAGGGCCACACCTGTGGCATATGGAGGCTTCCAGGCCAGAGGTTGATTCAGAACTATAGCTGCCAGTCTACACCACAGCCACAGTGACACAGGATCCGACTGCATCTGTGACCTACACCACAGCTCACGGCAATACTAGATCCTTAACCCACTGAGCGAGGCCAGGGATCGAACCTGCAACCTCATGGTTCCTAGTCAGATTCATTTCTGCTGAGCCACAACGGGAACTCCATGAAGATAGACTTTGACAAGTTGAAACTATATGTCTTAAGCTCTAGTGGAACCACTTAAAAATAAAAGAGGTATAATTAATAAGGCTATAGGAGAGATAAAATGTAACCATAAAAAATACTCAATCCAGTAGGAGGAGCAGAATAGTAGCAAAGTTTTAAGAACAAATAAGACAAATAGGAAAACTAATAGTAAAGTGATAGATTTAAATTCAGTTCCCAGTGAAAAGGCAGACATTATAAGACTGCTTAAGAAAATAAGACCCAACTATGTGTTTTCTCAGAAAGTTTATGAAGTTCCTGTTGTGACTTAGCAGTAACGAGCCCAGCTAATATCCATGAGGATGCAGGTTCAATCCCTGGCCTCACTCAGTGGGTTAAGAATCCGGCGTTTCTGTGAGCTGTGGTGTAGTTTTCAGATGTGGCTCAAATCTGGTGTTGCTGTGGCAGTGGCGTAGGCAAGGAGCTGCAGTTCCAATTTGATCCCTAGCCTGGGAACCTCCATATGCCACACGTGTGGCCCTAAATAAGAAAAGGAAAAAAAAAAGGGATGTCAGAGAATGTTACCAGAGGTGAAGACGGACATTTTATAGTCAAGTGTCAGCTGCAGGAAGTCATCACACTCGTAAGTGTGCACACATCCACACGAGAGAGGAAAAGTGAAGGGGAGCCAGAGCCTCGCTGCTGGCTTAGGGGCTGGGGACCCGGCACTGTCATCGCTGTGGCACAGGTTCAGTTCCTGGCCTGAGAACTGCCGCATGCCATGGGCACAGAGAAAAGTAATAACAATAGAAATTTTAAAAATAAAAACCAAAAGTGTAGAGTAGGAGTTCCCGTCGTGGCGCAGTGGTTAATGAATCCGACTAGGAACCATGAGGTTGCAGTTAAATCCTTGGCCTCGCTCAGTGGGTTAAGGATCCGGCGTTGCCGTGAGCTGTGGTGTAGGTCGCAGACGTGGGTCAGATCTGGTGTTGCTGTGGCGTAGGCTGGCGGCTGTAGCTCCGATTAGACCCCTAGCCTGGGAACCTCCACATGCCGTGGGTGCGGCCCTAAAAAGCAAAAAAAAAAAAAAAAAAAAGGCATACGGTAGGAATAGAAAAGCCCACAAATAAAGCTGGAAAGTTCAGCACGCCCATGTGAGTTAAGGAACGAGCAGGCAGAAACGGTCCGGACGTAGAGACTCATCACAGTATGTGCATCATCCACGTTCATCCAGCTGACGCTCATCAGTCTCCCCAGTATCAGCAGAAGACACTTTTTTATTTTTTAAGTATACACGTAAATGTAAGGCTGGATGTTAGAAAACTCTTAGAGCAAAGCATAGGCAGAACAAACTGACGTAAATCACAGCAATGTCTCTTTGGATCCATCTCCTAAGTAATGTCAATAAAAACAAAAACTAACCAATGGGACCTAATTAAACTTAAGAACTTTTGCACAGCAAAGGAAACCATAAACAAGATGAAAAGGCAACCTGTGGACAGGGAAAAAATACTTGAAAACAACGCTACTGTGGGAAACAGTACAGAGCGTCCTTAAGCTACATGTAGAGTTGCCGGATGACCCAGCAGTCCCAGCCTGGACATGTGTCTGGAGAAAACCATCATTCTGAAAGATACAGGCACCCCAGCATTCATAGCAGCACCACTTACAATAGCCAAGACGTGGAAACAACCAGAATGCCATCTACGGAAGACTAGCTAAAATGTGGCGCGTGTACACGGTGGAGTGTAAGGCGTCCGCAGTCTCTGCTGTAGTCCGACATACACTCGACACGGGGCCAGCAGTCCTGCTCCTCGAGGTCACTGGAGAGAAATGAGAGCTTGAGTTCCTACGGGATCTGTGTAGCTGTTTCTTATAGCTCTATTCGTGCTTGCCAAAGACTGGAGCCGACCCAAGTGCCCGTCAGCTGGTGCCCAGATGGACAGACAGCAGGGCGTCTGGACCATGGGAGGCGGTCAGAGGTAAGGAGGGTGTGCCCACGTGGGTGTCAGGGGCGCCGTACCACGTGGCCCAGACCAGCCCCAAAGGCTCGTGCTGAGAATTCACACTCCGGAGCTTCTGGACAGTGAGAGCCCAGGGACAGTGGAGAGGGACCTGAAGTCCCCCAGGTGCAGGGCCCGTGTGCCAAGGGCAGGTGTTTTGTGTCTGTGCTGTGGCAGGGTAGCCTCGCCTGGACACGGTGGAATTTACCGTGCGAGGGTCCTACCTCCTGAAGCCTGGATTTAGTTACAGCGTGTGTGTGTCAGCAGAGGCCCTGGCTGAAGGTGCTCACTTAAAGGTGCTCCCACCTGTCTGTCTGGGAGACCGGGGAAGTCGTCCCCCGGGTGCCCGCGCTGCTGCCCAGAACCGGCGCTCTGCCCAGGCCGCGCGCCCGAGGTCTTCCTTCCGCCTTGTGCCACACGCTCTGCGCCCGCCTGCGAGGCTGCCCGAGGCACTGGGAGCGAAGGGGCCCAGCTTGGGAGGCTGTCTGTCATCACGAACCCGGCACAAAGGTCGGAGGCCGGCGGCGGTGGGGCAGGGGCCCAGCGTTTGTGGTTCTGTCCAGCTGACTGTTCCTGGGAGCTCACCCGTTAGTTCCACGGCAGCTCCTTTTCCCAAAGTGCCAGCCCTGCTCCCCCCTCTGCCCCGCTCAGTGCCGCATGGGAAGCAGGGCTCGCCCCTTACGGCTGTCGGACCACCGTGCCGCGTGTCCACAGGGGTCAAGGCCGTGCCGGGTGGCCGTCCTCCCTGCCCATGAGGGGGAGCTGCGGGCCTCCTGCTGGTTCCGTGGTCCTCCACACGCCACTCCCTCCTAGGACCTCGTGTGGCCCCAGCCTGGTAGCAGCGGCAAAGGGGGTCTCCCAGCCACACGGGAAGGGGGGATCGACACGTACCGAGGAGCCGCGGCCGGCCCGCCGCTGGAAGACCCCTTTGAAAGTGGGAGGAGCCGGCTCCTGAGCGGACCTGCGTGCCTGGAGGTGCGGCCGGGCAGAACGCAGTTTAGCAGGAGACAGGAAGGGAGAGGGCAGCTTTTCTTGGCTGTGTGGTCTCAGTTTCCTCTGCTTTTGGCTTCGGGTCTGTTTGCCCTCCCCTCGCTGCCGAGCCCAGTGCCGGTGCCTGGGCCATGGTCCCGCTGCAGCGGGCACGGCTGGCACCCACATCGCCTCCCCGGCTCAGGTTGCGGGCACCTCTCAAGTCTGCAATAGAGCGCCCTGTTCACACAGGCAGAATGACCAGCGATGAAAGAAGAAACCCGCCGGCGCAGAGACGGCGTTCTGGGCTTGTGGTTCTGGGCGTGTGCAGAGTGCCCGAGGCCTCACTCCACGGCGCTGCTGCCATAATCTGTCCTTAAGAGCTGCCGATGGCGTGTGGAGGGTCACCCCTCTCGCTGGCCCTCGGCTCCTGCCTGCCTGGGCTGGGTGTGTGCCGGGCGTGCACACACATGCAGGCCCACACGTGAAACACACACCTGTGCACATGCGCGGTGCTCACGCTCGTGCATACACACGACTTGCGCACACACACGTGGGCACGCGCTCGCGCCCACGCTCTCGCAGGGTCGCCCTGGGGTTAACTGAGACGGTGCGGCTCTCCTGGACTCTTAGAAGTGTCCCCGCCCACAGTCGCTGCAGCTCTGCTTGTTCTTTGCTGTTACGATGGTGATGATGAAAGCGGATCAGCTTCCAGGGCCCAGAGGCGGGAGGCGGGCTGGCTGGGACCCCTCCTGCGAGGACCGGCTCCATCCCAGGCCCCCATCCCACATCCCAGGGCGCCTCTCCCGGTGGGACGAGGGATCTGCTGACGGGTGTCCTGGCTTGGCCTCTGCCCCGTCCTTATGAGTCAGCCCATGATGGGAGGCCCTGCGCTTCGCCAGAAGCCCCTGGAAACCAGAGCTGCGGCTCCCCAGTGGCCTGGGAGTGAGTGTGTTTGCAGGGAGGTGAGCCAGGCTTGTGTCACGCGCTGCCGAGCTGTTTCTGGCCCCAGCAGCTCGTGAAGCGTTAGCTGTGGGGCTTGCCGGCTGCCTTTCTCCCAGAGTGCACCGGCTGAAGAGCCAATAGCTCGGAAACAAGGGCGAGCCCCGCCACCCCCCGAAACATGCCAGGGGCCCCGTCTGACAGAAGGTGGCTCAGCACAAATGCATGGGCTGCTGGCAGTGCCGGCCGGGTGCAGGGCCTGCGTGTGCCCGGGGCCCCTGCTGGCAAGTGCAGCAGTGGAATGCACTCGGTCCTGGCCGGGCTGGCCGTGCGGTGGCCCGAGGGCTGCCCTGTGACCGGCAGGGCGGGACTGGCAGGGCGGGGCGAGTCCAGAGGAGCTGCTGGTCCAGCCGGCTGTCAGGAACCCTGGACTTTGGACATGCAGTGTGACTGCCCAGGGTAGGGCTGGGGTTCCCGGGGGACAGGGCGTGGGGGGTGGTCTCCGTCACGTGGAGGAACCGGTGGATGTCTGGCCCAAGCTCAACACCAGCCGAGGCCTCTGCGCGAGGCGCCTGGGCACCCAGCCCAGCACTCCCTGTGGGAGAGCCCTCGCAAGAGGAAGGTGTGGGTGCCCAGCGGGCTCGTGCTGGCCTGGCGTTGCCCGTTGGGGGCCCTCAAAACTGGAGCCTCTCTGTGCTTTCCGAGGTCGCTGAGGTCCCGGCACACTTGGTGCCCCTGGGCCACGTGGGGCCTGGCGTCGCTGCAGGCGCCCGTGCAGCCTGAGAGCCCGCGTTGTGTTGACAGACGAGCTGGCTCCGGGGCAAGCAGGTCGTGGGAGCGCGGGGGAGGTCCTCAGGTC
Organism: Catagonus wagneri; assembly: GCA_004024745.2. Lineage (NCBI taxonomy): Eukaryota > Metazoa > Chordata > Mammalia > Artiodactyla > Tayassuidae > Catagonus > Catagonus wagneri. Next base: position 27,975 of record PVHT021183509.1, read on the forward strand.
TCTTTCGGGCAGTGCCAGGTCGTGCCAGTTAAAGTCACCAAGGAGCACCCTCCTTGCCCGTCCGGCGAGGCGTTCTGTGGGAACTGATTACATATCACCACCCCAACAACGACCCCCTGAGTTTATTGAGGGTTTTTCGGTCTTGACAACGTCTCTGTAAATTGAACCTCAGAAATGCTGAGCGAATCCCAAATGTGGTTTATAGAAGTTTGAAGTAGTCCAGCCTAATTCCAGATTGCCTGCGTTTTTTTTTTTTTTTTACGTCTGTGAAATTAAAACCAGACAGATGCTTTATTAAAATGCAGTGCCCAGTGCTCGTTTTTCCCATGGCTAGTGTAACCGGTCCCGACTTTGTCGGTTCCCTGAGTGTTTATCTTGGAGCGCCTCAAATCCGTGCGTCCTCTCGCCTCCTCCCGTGGGGCTCCCTGCCCCCTTCTCCCCAGCAGGGTCTTGGGAAGGGGCCTGGGCCAGGAGGTGGGTGGGGGTTGCGCCCCTGGGGTCTGTTTCCCAGACCTTCCTGCTGGGACCGCGGTGCCCTGCCCCTCGCCCTTTCTCCCTCCATGACCCCATTTCCACGTGGTAGCTCTGGTCTGGCCCCGGGCTGATTCCCACACGTGTTGTTTCCGAGCAAACCATGAGCGGTCACAGCCCCCGCCGCTTTGCCCAAGCTGCTGCCTGTCCCCGCCGCCCGAGGACCCTGCCCCCACCTCACGACGTCCACTCCTGTGTCGCGGCTTCTGTGACCCCTCACCCCGGACGCCGAGACGCGCTCCCTCCCCAAGCCCCCGTGTCACTGTGTGGCCTCGGTGTCTTCCCGGGAGACCACCTGCTGCCCGCTCCGTGCAGAGCTGGACGTCAGGCGTCGTCCTGGGCTTTCCCTCCAGGGCTGCTGTGCTGACAAGGACCCTGAGGCCGTGACTCACCGGCCGGGGAATCCTTGTGTGCGGGCGTCAGCGCACGGGAGGCGGGGGCCGGTCCTGGGAGGCGTCTGCCGACACCGCGGTCTCCTTGGTGCAGAAGCCGCTGCCGCGTCAGGACCCCTGGGGCTTGTCAGGCACGGACCCGTCCTGGAGCTGCTGACGGGAGGCGGTGGCACCGAGGGCGGCCTCGGCCTCCCTGCGACCCCGCCCTGCCCAGACCTAGGGCACGAAGGTCTGCATTAAAAGCGTCCCAGGGCCCCTGTAAACCGGAGTTGGGGGGGTCTGGTCAGTCGCAGCTTCCTGGTCCCGGGACCCCACGTCCGGTGACGCTAGCAGCCCCTGCACGTGCTCGCGGCACCAGTGCCTGGTGAGCCAGGTGGTGCCTTGTTTTCTTGTTCGCAGAGGAAGACGCTTCTTCCCCAGCCTGGTCCCGGGGCGGGGGGAGGTACCCTGCTGAAGACCCTGGGAGGGCGCTGCGTGCACAGCAGCCCCTGTAGAGTTTCTGGAGGTTTGGGGAGCTCACCCTCCGCCAACGCCCGTGGGGGCGGCCGCCCCGCACTTCCGACGGCTGACAGCAGCCCCGGGGCAGAGCTGGCGGGTGCACACGGTCCGCTTGGGTGACCGCCCAGCAGCGGGGCCCGGGGGTCTGGACCTCGCGTTTGGGGAGGAGCGGGAGTGGAGGGGCTGGGCCTCGGGCGCGTGTGCGCAGCCGGGGTCCTCGCTCCGCTCGCTCTGCCTGCTCAGCCTGCACAGCCGCTGGTCTGGGCGAGCACCGTCCCTGCAGAGGGCGCCTCGGGGACTCTGACCGAGCAGGAGGAAGTGGGTTCCGGGACTTGCCAGAGCCTCGCGTGGCGCCCGACTCCCACCCCGAAGTCCACGTCGCTGCGGGATGGCTGCTCACACCCGAGGCTTTGGGCTTTGGCTTGGCTGGTGGGTCTGAGTCCACATGCACAGCTGGTGTAGTCACCTCAGACCAACGCCGTCCCCCTTTTCTGGGGATCTGTTTTTCCTTTGGTCTGCGTCTTTCTGATCAGTGCGGACTCACGAGTGGACAGGCCCTCGGGAGGCCAGCTTCGGGTCCGACAGACGCGTCTTTGCGGAGAAGAGAGCGACCCTTGGGCGCCTGCCCAGGGAGCGGCCAGACCAGCACCCATGCCCTTTCGCTCCGCGGCCGCCATGCGCCAGGCACCATGCGGGCGTTGTGTATACTGCTCACTTCTCTTTTCGCGGAGCAGAAGCAGCGACAGGTTCGTGAGACTGACAGGGGCTTGCGTTACCTGGAGGCGGGAGAGGGAGGCCGGGACCGCGGCTGCGGGCTGGACGTCAGCCTTCGTCCTGGGGGCTGTGCGGAGCCACTGAGGACGCCAGGCCGGGAGCGGCACAAGCAAAACTGTGCTTTACAAGCCTCCCCGCTGGGTTTGGCAGGGCTGCGTGGAGGCCAAAGGGGGCTGGCACAGAGCCAGGAGAAGGACGGTGGGGCTCTTATAGGGCAGTGTGTGTGCAGACGTGCAGAGGGGTTTGCAGACTGTTGCAGGCGTAGCTCCCTGATGCCTCATCTGGAATGTCAGCTTCCTGTTGCCACTGCCGCAGAGGACCACGGATGCGGGGCTTTAAACAGCAGAGAAGTGTCCCCTCCCAGACCTGGAGGCCAGAAGCCCCCAGATCTCGGGGTCGTGGGGCCAGGCCCCTCTGGAGGTTCCCGGGGAGGGTGCTTGCTGCCTCTTCCGGCTCTGGGGGCTCCAGGCCTCCCTGGGCTGGTGGCTGCCTCCCTCCACCTCTGCCTCCTCCGTGTCTGTCACCTGGGCTTATGAGGGGGTCCCCAGCTCACATCTGTTTGCACGTCGCGTGCTGGTTATAGGTTGTGGGATTGGGACCTGGCATCTCCGGGGTCACGGTCCAGCGCCTGCCGCATGGCCAAGGGCTCGCCTCAATTTGCCGGCTCACTGCCAGCTGCACGTGGCGTCCATGGTCTTGGGCCTCATCCAGACCTGCCCTGGGGAATTGCTTCATTGTCCATGACCTCCGACCCTCCTAGGAACCCACAGTGGGGCAGGCAGCTGCACTCCTGCCTGGACAGAGGAAGAACAGGCTCAGAGAGGGTGAGTGACTTGCCCCAGGTTGCCCAGCCAGGTGCTTACACGTGCAAGGTGTGCGCTCCGGTGGATGTTGAGGGAGAGGCCTGGAGGCAGACCAGCCGGCCAGCGGCGGGGGAGGTGTTGCAGGAAGCCAGGCAGCCCCCCGTGTTCCGGAAGCTGGAGAAGCTTACCGCTCACGGTCCTCTTGCTGCGAGGACAGACACCCAGCCTGGCTGCCCCCTCACGAGTGGGAGTGCTGACTGGGCCCAGACTTCGGAGCTCAGAGGCTGCGCCTGGTGGAGGTACCGCGTCCTTTCTCTGGAGGGCCGGCCTTCACAGCAGCAGGGGGTCTCCGGAAGGTTCTGGCTGGGCACAAGCGCCCTTGTCCAGGGCTCACAGCCACATCCCAGGACCTCATCTCGGGGCCCTGACTCAGCCCACCGCCCCTTGGACCCGTTCTTGAGCCCAGGCGACAGATGTGCTGATGGGCTGGATCCTGGGACCCTTCTGGGAGCTGGCCAGCTCTGCCCAGACCCCGTGACCTGAGGAGGGACAGGACGGGGTGGGGTGGGGACAGCTACAGCTCAGAGCCGTCACCAGGAGTCGAGGCCTGGACCCCAGCCAGCAGGCCATGTGACGGGAGGTCTCTCGGCCCTGCGCCGTGTGGGTCCTGAGACCATGGCTGGCGGAGCCTGTGCAGAACCCGCCTCTGACCGCGCCGCGGGCGCCTCCCAGGCCTGCCGTGGGGTCCGCACGCAGCCGCCTGCGGGGTGCACGCAAAGTTGCGGCCACACGCTCAGCTTCCACGTAGCCCTCCCTCCTGAGTGTGGGGACAGAAGCGCATTTGCAAACAACTCTAAATGTTCAAGTCTCCAGTGACCACATCAAACGTGCACTGGGGAAAACAGGGGGGAGGAGTTTGACGTGACTAGAACGGCACGTCTGCAGTCAGCTCGCGTTTCTCTCCGACACCGGGACGTCCTGAACTTTATGGGGAAAAGCCTCAGCTGTTCGCGCTGTCGTAACCGCCCCGCACGCGGGTGTTGGAGCCTTCACGTCACACGCGGGGCGGGGGTGTTTCTGGGCCTCGACCAAGTGCTGGGCACCGCGCCGAGCCCCGGGTGCCCGCTCTGCAGTCCTCAGTCGCCGGCCCTGAGGGGTACGTTGGGGCTCAGAGAGGTCCAGAGACTTGTCCCAGGACGCCCAGCAGCAGGGGGCAGCGCGGGGCCTGAGCCCAGGGAACACATCTGTGCATTTGGGGCGTCTCTTCTTGATGGAAATGTTTTCATTCTGTGTCCCCGTGTGCTGCTCCATTAGAATGTCGTCACGTTCCAGACAGGCTCCCATACGCAGAGGGGACCGCGTACAGGACGGACGAGTCTCCGGCCTCCTGCAGACGCTGGCGGGAGCTGCGGGTTCTGCTCGCGGCGGCTGTGAGGGACTCTCCCGCGTGAGCGCTCTGGGCCGCCCTGACCCGCCCCCAGAGTCTTTGGGGAGGGCCATCACGCCCCGAATCTGGGCGCCGCGTGCCCCCGTGCCCTCCGTCCCTGCACGCCTCGGTTCTGTGCTGGGACCCCACTTCCCGGAAGAGCGTGGGGGTGGCAGGGCCCACTCTCCCGCACGGTGGGTGCCGGCCCCTCCGGTTCCCACATGTTGACCCCGAACTGGGGTCCTAGCACCGGGAGGGCTCGGGCCCACAGCCAGGTCTGCCAGGTCCCCGGGTGGCCCCACGCTGCTGACGTGCAGGACATGCGGTGGCTTCGGGTGGGTGTTTCTGCTCCGCTGTGTTGTCCCGGCACAGAGCTCGTCCTCTCCACGTGGTCAGCACCCTCACCCCAGGGCGGGGCTCCCGGCGGCTCTGCGGGCCCCAGAGGGCGGTGGACGTGAGGTTTGAGCCTGGCTTTCCATGCGCGGGCCCCGGGCCCACACCCCTGAAGGGCCGACATCCTCAGCCTGGCGCAGGCGGGACCGCGAGCCCCAAGCTACCCCCCCCCCTGCCCCGGCCGTGCTGCTTCTGTTCCTTTCCAGCCCTTGCGCTGCCTGGAGCCCGCAGACCCGCCTGTGCCGCGTGAGGCTGCTGTCCGGACCCCGGCTTCCGGCAGGGTCTCCGTGCCCACCAGGCGTTTAGCGGCCCGGGCAGATGGGCACAGGTCACACTGGGGTCGCTGCGGGAGGCAGCCTTGTCGTCACTGGAGCAAACGTGCCGTTGTGCCCCCCACCCGGAGGACGAGGGGCTGGCGCCCTCCTCGCTGGGGTGGGGGTGCCCTGGCAGGCTGTCCTCCTGTTGTGAAATCAGTTTGCTTGGCCACAGTGTGGCTGCTGTTGTCCAACTCATGCTTCGTCATGTCAGGGTTTGCGCCAAGCACAGCGTGGCGCTGCCTGGCCTGCAGAGCCAGGGAGCGTGGACGACCAGCTGGCGTGGGTCCGAGAGGCCGTCCAGGGCAAGGAGCTGCCGGGGGAGCATGCTGCCTGCGTGGGCGCGGGCTCTGAGATGTGTCTGCTCTTGCTGGGAAGCTGTTGCTGGTGGGCTGGGGACAGTGAGCAAGGTGCCAGCCCGGCCCGGAGACCTCGCTGGCTTTTGCTCTGGGTCCTTCCCTCCACCTGACTGCAGGCCCTGAGGGCTCCCGTCCCCTGAAGTCTCCTGTCCTGACTCCCTGGGCCCGTGGAGCAGTGTCGGGGCTGGCCCTTGCAGAAGAGGTTTCAAACAAGAGGCCTGCCGTTTGTGTGGCTAGAGCCAGTGTCTGAACTGCCCTCTCGGAGTACCTGTGATTGTGAGAAGACGGCCGCGCACAGGTACCAGGTCATCAGCAGGATTGGTGTCCCTAAAACTCAGTCCAGTCCTGAGAACTGCAGGTGCCGAGGCCTTGAGTCGCTCCCTCCCAGCGCGAACACCGGCTGTGGTTGGTATGGGGAGCAGGATGAGGACGAGGGCGCTGGGCGGGCCGAACCGTAATGAGGGGTCCTGAGTGCTCCCCCAAAGGTTCCGTCCTGCCAAAACCCAGCGCTCAGCAGATGCTGCTGGAACCTCGGGACGCCTGTGGTCTCAGGGGCGAGGCATGAAGGCGGGCCGTCCTGGGCTGGCCGGCCGCTCCCCAGAGGCCTGGGGGCCCCCGCTCGTCCCCTGTGTCCTTCGCTGCTCCTGCGGCTTCGTCCTGTAACTCCAGGCAGCAGGCCAGCTTCTTTCTTGAGAACACTAAGGTGGCCCGGGTTCCAGCCGGGCCTGGGGGCTCCCAGGCCGTGAACAGACCAGCAGCATCCTGCAGCTGGCAGGCGCTGGATTTGGGTTCTGAAAATTGGACTTGAAACCATAAACTGCCACGGCACTGTGACCGCGTCTGACCTCTGGCCGAGGCGTGATGCCGTCACCTCCCTGAGGCCTCCGGGAAGATTAATTGACAAGCTGCATCTGAAGGTACTTTGAGCGCTTTTGAAATAGATTTATTTTTCTTCGTTCTGTCACAGAAGAGAGAACGCGAGGGCCAAGGGGGATGAGTCAACAGGAGTGGGGAAGGCGACTGGGAGAGAGGAAGGGGTGGGCGTCGGCGCAGAGTCGGAGTCCCACCGGCGTGTCCGGGGCGAGGGGCAGCCCTCGCTCATCCGTCCGTCTGTCTGCCCCCCCAGATGCCAAGACAGGGTAGTGGGCCCTGTTGACAGTTCTGAAAGGAGTAGCGGTCCCTGCTGTCTCGGAGTGTAAGCACAGGGGAGGTAACGATGGTGTTTGCTGGCACGCTGCCGGTCAGCTTGGTGGGGACTTCTGGCGGGAGGGCGCGTGGGGCTCAGCACCCCCTCACGGCCGCCTGTTACGGCCCGAAGGTGGGCAGCCCCCGGCATTCAGATGTAGAAGCCGTAACCCCGCGTGGGGTGGCGTTTGGAGTGCGGCCTTTGGAGGGTAGTTGGACGTGGTCGTGATGATGGGGACGGCGGTGATGGTGTCGCTAAGGCAACGGCGGCCACGGGGGGGGGGGCGGAGGTGACTGCGGCAGGGGTGATGCTGCGGGCCGGTGCCTGGGCAGCAGGGGCTTTGATGCGGCCCCTCTCAGGCTCTCGACCTCGATTACCTGGTTGCCTCCCCTCATCCGTCAGCAGGTTGGGGATATTGATCGTCCTCCTCCGCGAGGGGGACGTTAGGACCCGGAGAGGAAGCAGCGTGCCCAGGCCAGTGGCCAGCAGGTGGCACCGCAGTGGCCGCAGCAGAGCTCACTCTCAACCCCCTCAGCGTCCCGCAAGGAGGAAGGGGAGCTGGTCTCATGGCGCGGGGCGTGGGGCGGGGACGGCCTGCGGTTTCACACTGCCCCCTTCCCGGGCCTGTGTGATTCGCTCTGGGGCAGATTGAAGCCATCTTCATGTTCCAGTCCAGCGGTGTGTCGGCCTTTCAGGAGGCTTGCGTGAGCCCACCTCTCCGGGGCCGGGGCCACGCGGCCGAGAGCGAGATCTAGGCTCCCCCGAGCTTTGCGAGGCGGTAGAGCACAGCGTGCGGGTTTCTCAGTGAGGGAACCGGGGGGCGCAGACGCGCACAGAGGCTTGGTTGGGAAGAGCCTGCTGCCCTGCCGGGAGGTGGTGACCTCGAACCTGAGCCCCGGCGGGGGCCGGCTTGGGCGAGGGGGCCTGGCTTCCGGGCGTGGCGATCTCGCTGCAGACTGTCCGTTCTCAGAACACAGCTGGCCTATGTTGCGGTCACACACAGATCTCGGCAGTAAATGACGTGTGCGAGGCTGTGTGTTGAGACGAGTGTGATCTCTGCAGGGTGTACAAACAAACCTCCCAGCCTCGAGAAAGTGGGAGGAAACCAAGGGAGGGCGGCAGGCTGCCTTCCTGGTCCCGGGCCACGTGTGGTATGTGGGCCAGGCGGTGTGGCTGCTGCAGGGCCACAGAGTGGCTTTTGAAGACCCTCGATCGGCTCACACTGATGGTTTTTAGTAGGAGGCTGCAGACGTGAGGATTTTCCGGAGGAGAGCGGCTGGGCCGGGTGGACTTGGAGGCTGCGCGCTGCGGTCCAGGAGTGAGGCTGCGGGCTCATTCTGGAAGGCAGGCCTGCTGCCCCGCGTCCCCGGCCCATCCCCAGGGCCTGCTCGCAGCGGGTGACCGCGAGGGGCGAGCCCAGTGAGCGGTGGCGGCCTGTGGAATTTCATTTAGAGAAAGGGTGGAAGTGGGCAATCGCTCTGAGACGTGGGCGGCCCCGGAGCCGGGCCGTGGAGGAAGCCCCCGCACGCGGCTCCTGGTTTCTGTGCCCTGAGCTGTCGGAACGGACTCTCTCCCGCGGGATTCGTGTTCCGAGCGGGCTGCCCGGGGACCTCCGTGGGCGCGGGGGTGGGATGGAGCTCCCGAGCGGATGACCTGACGGCAGGTGCTGGTCCCACGACGGCTGGCCCGGACGCTGGGGTTGCCCGCCAGAGGAGGCTGCAGCGCCGTCCCCAGCCTCTCCAGGCGTCTGCGGCCAAATCAGCAATATGCTGCTGTCACCTGAGGTCTGTGCTCTGACTCACCCCGTGTGCGCAGCTGCATCTGCAGTGTTGGCGCCCCTGAGGCCGGCCCTGCCCTTTCAGGCTGGGGGACACTGAGGCCCAGCGCAGGCTGTGGCTTGGACGCCGAGCACCCTCAGTCCCAGCCGTGCTTCATCTGGACGGCACCCAGCCTCGTCGGCTGCCAGCCCAGCGGGGCTGCCTGGGGTGGGGGCTGCTACCCCGATCAGGTGAGGGGCTGGCGGAGGGGGCGGCCCCCCCAGCTCTCTCTGACTGCGAAGGCCCAGCTCTGCCCACGGCTTTAAACAGGAGAAGGAGGGCTTCGTGGACTAGCGTCCACTGAGAATTAGCTGGACAGAGGCCACGGAGAGTGGAGGGGTGTGAAGCAGTCACCTGCTGTGGACCCCGAGGCCTGTCGCACACTCGCTCTCTTCCTGGGTTTTCACGACGGCCCTTTGCCTTCTGGTGTCACCCGCCTGTCCTAGACAGGCAGGTGAGGCTCAGCGAGGGCAGCCAGTCCCCAAGGCCACACGGTGGGAAGGCAGGCTCGGGGCTTGAGCTCTGCCCCTGGGTCCGTGCCTCCCCCGTGGCCACCCTCCCTGCCCATGCCTCTGGCGGGACGTGTCGGAAGGGACGTCTCGCTCTTGAACGACGGTTCCTTCTTCTCCGGGTCGCGGCCCACACAGGCCTCCGGAGCAGAAACAGCTTGTTCATAGCTCGTGTCCGTTTTCTGCCTTGGGGCTGCCGCCCGTCTAGTCCTGAGGCACTGGCCTTGGACGGCGCCCTGGGTGTCACAGGGAGGATGCAGGCTGTTCCCTCGCTCGGGGCCTCTGGGTGGGCCGTGCTGGGCGGGGGCTGCCTGGGGCCCCGCGTGGAGCAGACATGTCAGGGAGAGCTTGCGGGGGTGGGGAGAGGTGGCCCAGACCAGACCGCGGGGCCTGCGTCCTGTGCAGAGAGGCGGGAGCGGCTGGGCCCCGGGCAGAAGCCGGCGGGGGCGGCCCCTCGCGCTGACCCCCCGCGTCCAGGTGCTCATCTTCCTGTGCCCGCTGCCGGGCACACAGCGGTGCGCACCCGTCACGGGACGCAGGGCACAGAGCCAGTGTCTTTCCCAAGGGCGCGTGGGCCAGTGTTCGGGGTGACGTGACCAGCTTTGCCTTTCAGAGAAACCCGTTCCCGCTGTGTTAGTTGTCACTGCCGTGTGACCTAGGGCCGTGGGGGATGGGCGCCGCCTCAGCTTCTGTCCAGGAGCTGAGCGCAGCTTAGCGGCTGGCACTGGCTTCGCGGCTGGCACTGGCTTCGCGGCCTCTCAGTCACACTCTTGGCTTGGGCTGCAGTCACTCAGGCCTGTGGGGGCCAGAAGGTCCACCTCCAGGCTCACACTGGGAGAACTCAGGCTGGCTGCGGTCAGGGGCCTCGGTCACCCGGCCCATGCACTCCCTGCAGGGCTGCTGGAGCTTCCTCACAACCTGGCCGCTGACGGGCCTGGAGCCGTGGGTCCGTGCCTTCTGACCTCGTAGGTGGTAGCGGTCCCGCCCACAGCCTCTGTCCATTGGAGCCGAGTCTCCAGCCCAGCCCACACCTGGGGAGGGGGAGTTAGGCTCCGCCGTTCGAAGGGACAAGTGTCCACGGCTTCGGAGCTTCTTTTAAAACCAGCGTGTCCGTCAGATCTGGGTGGAGCCCGGTCTTCATTCCTCCAGGACATACTTGGTGAGCACCCGCCGCGTCTGTCCCGGGTTCCGGGGACAGCGTAGATGTGGGTGGCCGTGGTGTGGTGACAGGGCAGCGGTTGGTGGGCAGCACGTGGGTCTGTCCCGCTCGTGGGCATTAGAGGGTCGAGACCAGGCAGGATTCTGTCCCAGGAGGGACGGCAGGGAGCCCCTGACAGGCGACGTCAGCGTGGGAGCCTCGGGCGGTCCCTTGGGGGCTCCGGCTGCCGGGTGAGGGGCGGCTGGGGGCTCAGCGCGGCCCTGGAGAGGCGGCGGCGGGTCCAGAGCAGCGCCGTCCGGCAGCGCGTCCTGTCGTGGAAGCGCTCTACTGTCCGCCAGTCTGTCGCCTCCACGCACGCGTGGCCTTGACCAGTGGAGACGGTCTTGTGCGGTCGAGGAGCCGAACTTTAAATGCATTTCATCACCTTCCTCTAAGGAGCACCTGTGGCTAGCGGCGGCCAGAGCAGGCGGTGGCGCCAAGACGCGGTGGCGCGGGCACAGGTGCAGCACGGCAGGGGGTGGCCAGGGCCTGTGTGTGTCTTGAGGGGGGGACTGGCGGGCACCTCGATGGGTTTTGTCACGAGCAGATGGTTGCCAAGCGCCCAGGCCGCTGGGATGCGAATCCGGGGTCCAGTCCCCGAACGTGCGAGTCTCGGTCTCCTAAAGACAGGGGTCACTGCTGTACTGGCTTCCTGGGGGTGCCGTGAGCGCACACGTGCTGGTGACAAGCCCGTGGCTCAGACCCTGTAACTGTCAACTCGGGGCAATCAGCACGTGGCTGGGGAGAGAGCGCCCTCTTTTTTCTCATTCTGCTTAGCAAGGAGACTTGCTGCCTCCCGGCCTCCTCTGGGTGACCGGTATTGGCTGAGGTTCTGCTGGGGCGGCCCTGAGTGTGCTCGGGGCTCACCAGGTCCTTCAGTGTGGTCCCGAAGGCCCAGCTCTGGCCTCAGCCTCCCCGAAGATACCTCCCAGGGTTCCCGCTATGGCTTCGCAGAAGCCTGCAGGCTGCACGTGGAAGCGTCTCAGTGGTGGCTGCAGGTGACGTCGGTGTCTGAGCACCTGCCGGTCGCGTCGACAGGCCCAGGTCGCACACCCCACGGGTCCGTAGTCACAGCACAGCGGCCCCGGGCTCCGAGGTCTGGCAGTCCCCCTGCCCCCGCAGTGCTGCGTCCGCGGCCCTGTCCCCAGCAGACTCTCCAGCAGCCCGCAGCCACAGACGGACGGCCCACACGGCCGTGCGCAATGGAGCTTTTCATAATAAAAAAGGTGTTTCAGAGGAAAATTCTAGCCAGCGCCAGGCAAGCGTCTGACCGATGAGAGCAGGTCAGGACTGCGGTCACGGCCGGGGTCTGCCTGGCCCCTCGGCGCCCTTGCTTTTGTGATGGGAGTGGACTGACCAGACCCACGCCGAGCCTCGGGCCTCGGAGCTGCGGGAGAGCGGGGATCTGGCCGCCGTCTGGGCCTCGGTGCCAGCTGCACGGGGGCGAAGGCGGCCGGCCCGCCTCTCTGCCTGGATAGCCTCTGGTGAGCCGCCCGTCTGTTTCTCAGGCCCCTCTGGGGCACCCAGCTTCCCGCAGTAGAGCAGGATCTGCCTTCAGGGGCCCTGCCTCCCACCAGCGGCACCGGGGCTGGGGTGTCTGCGGAGGGGATGGCGGCCCAGCAAGGTGCAGGCAGAGGAGGAGGAGGTGCCCAGGGGGCCCTGGAAACCCTCCCGTCGCCCGTCCTTCCTGTTGCTGCGCCGACCCTCGGAGACCGCGGAGGCGCAGGAGGCGAGAGGAGCCGCCTGGCCCTGAGTCAGCAGGGTGGGAGCTGCGGGCCGGCCCACGGGCTTGTTCTCGGCTGCCCAGCGCAAGCTCTCAGAGGCCTCGTCTCTCGCTGATGGAAAAACCAAGATGGGCAGTGGGGTGCGGGGTACGAGGGCCAGGCCGACACGCCAGGGGAGGGGGTTTCCAGACTCCACGAGGCTGATCCAGGCCGACGCATACACAGGGCTCTGCACGCAGCCTCTGTTCCCCGTCGTTCACGGTGGGCTCCTCCGCCAGCCCCTCCAGGTCCCGTCCCCAGCACTGGGGACTGCCAGCAAGCGGGGCAGGTGTTCCTGTCCCATGGGGAGGGTGACAGGTGGAAGGGACGTGTGTGCACTGTCCGTGAGGGGTCAGAAACGGGCAGCCATGCAGCCATGGCACCACCGAACCCTGGCGGGCTTCCTAGAGGAGACACCGGGGAGCAGTTAGAAGAGGCAGGCGCGTGCCTGGCTTTCAAGGGTGTCCCGGGAAGAGGGACACCCTGTGTCCAGGGACTGTCCCCAGGGCTTGGGAAAAGCCTTCCCAGGGCTGGGGGAGGAGGGGGGACTAGGAAACCACAGCCCTGTCTCCCAAATGAGAGGGCGGCCACCTGCCTCTGCCACCTGACCTGAAGGCCAGCACCAAGAAGAGAGCGCCCGTCCTCCCCGGTGGCCCCGTCCCTCAGCTGAGCTGGCAAGACGGACCCCTCCCTGTCCCTGGACTGGGTCTGTGAGACAGGCAAGTGGTTTTGTTGTTTTTTTTTTTGCTTTTTTTTTTGGTTTTTGCCTTTTCTAGGGTCGCACCTGCGGCATGTGGAGGTTCCCAGGCTAGGGGTTGAATTAGAGCTGTAGCCACAGGCCACAGCAATGTGGGATCCGAGCCGCGTCTGCAACCTACACCACAGCTCGGCAATGCCGGATCCTTAACCCACTGAGTGAGGCCAGGGATCAAACCCGCAATCTCATGGTTGCTAGTCGGTTTCGTTAACCACTGAGCCACCACGGGAACTCCAGGCAAGTGGTTTTGAACAGCCCATTGTCTGCGCTGCCCTGGGTGGGTGTCACAAGCATGGCCAGGTGAGGGCAGCCTGGACAAGCGACCCGCGGCTGGCTTACGTTGCCCAGCCTCGTCGTCAGAGCCGCTGCCCTGGGGGTCACTGTGCAGAAGCAGCCCAACCATGAGACGCCCTAGGAGCCTGGTCGCACCTGTGAGCCGCCACCAGCTCCTCGCGCCCCTCGGACACCCTCCCCCTGCCTGGGCCGTGCCCCCGATGTGGTCTTCGGCAGTAGGAGACGGGTGGGTGGCCCTGGCCTTCCACACAGAGGAAGCCCCTCAAGTGTGCGTGAGGTGGCCAGGCCGCCCGAGCACTGTCACGGGGCTGCACGGTCCTGTGCTGCCGGAGGAGGCAGGCCCCTCTGTGCCCACAGACACCCCCAGACCCTGCACTGCCATGGGAGCCCGGCTCCCCCAGCTCCCCCGGGGCCAGGAGCCAGCCGCAGCCCCTCTGCAGCCCGGCCTGCCCCTCTGGCAGTTGTCGCTCACTCTGGCTCTGCAGCTTCTTTTTCTACCCTCTTGAGAACGCAGGGCCGAGGACCAGGCTCAGCTCTCAGGTCGGACGGGCCGTGGGCTGCGTTGCAAGCCCTGGAGCGGACCGTGGCGGTGGGAGCGGCGCCTGCCTCGGAGGTGCCCGGGGAGGCACCGGGGCAGCGCCAGGCGCCTGGCAGGGATGGCGGTGTTGGCTCCCGTGGTCACTTGCACTGGCCCCACATTTTGGCAAAAAGGACGCTGAGGCTTGGAAAGCCTGGGAATTCCCCCAGAGCTGGCGCCCTGGCTGCCGGTCGGCGGGGGCTGTCTGTGAGCCCCGACCCGCTCCCCTCGCGCCGAGCTCGTGCCCGGCCCACAGGCCGCCCGCCGGGCTCTCCCCTCCCTGCTTGCGCGGTGCCTCCCCAGCCCCTCTCCCCCAGGAGGAGCCCACTCCCCGAGCCAGAGGGCAGCGCTGGGCACGGGGAAGGGCGCCCTCAGGGAGCCCCCTGGGGCTCAGGTCCCGCGGCCAGACGGGCCCCTGGGTGCGCTGGCTGCTTCTCGCTCAGAGCGAAGGGCCAGGCGGCGGCGCGGTCCATACGCGCTCGGGGAGCCACCCGGAAGCCCGGCGCTCGCAGCGCCGTCTCCCCGGAGGGACTGAGCTCCCTGAACTGCAGGCTTGTCTGGCTTCCGGCTACGTGCAGGCACCGGGGCCCCAGCTGAGCCCTGCCCCCGTCCTGCAGGTTCCCGGGGTCAGGTCGGGCCGGCCGTGCGGGCGAGTGGGGCTGGGTCCCCAGCGTGCCTGGCTCAGGCGGCTCCTCATCCTCCACCTGGCGCCCTCGCCCTAGATGGAGCCCCCGGCAGGATGCGTTTGCTGCGCGGCAGCGAAGGGTCCCGGTTAGGCTCTGGGAACCCGAGGCTCTGGGGTGCAGAGCGGGCTGTGCGGTCCTCGGGGGGTTGGGGGGGGCGCAGTGAGTGTGCAGTTTGGGTGCCCTGTCGCTCCTTACCGCCTGCCGCTCGCCGTCCCCAGGGAGCCCCTCTGGGCCCACACCTGGGTGCGGAGGCGGCGGGGCTGGGGTGCGAGGCCCGGAAGGGCTCAGGTCCAGAAAGTGGGTTGTGACGGCGGCCCCGGTGGGCTCGGCACCGGAGAGGGTCTGTGTCTGGGCCGCCTGCGGGGTAGAGCATGTGGCCGCGTGGCCTGCCTGCCACAGGCCTCGCTGAGCAGAGCGCACAGCCTGGGACACTTGGGGGACAAAAAGAGGGCTCAGATCAGCCACCAGGAAGTGGGAGCTGAGCGGGAGAGCAGAGGCGGGCAGCTGCCAGGGGCGGAGCCCCCAGCCCACAGGGCCTCAGCCTCAGAGCCTCCCACCCGCTCTGGGCCCTCTGTCCAGGGTGGCAGGTGGGCCTGGGTGTCACTCAGAGCGACGGAGCAGGTCCTGGGGCTGAGCTACGAACGACCGTGAGCCGGGGCTTAGGCTTCAGTCTAGCGTCTCACAGTCGCGCAGCCAGAGCCCAGAGCCGCGGCGTCAGCAGGGCCGAGGGTGACCTGCAGGCCCCAGGGGGGTCCCTCCTGCCTCTGCCAGCCGCTGGGGGCCTGGGGTCGTGGCCCCTTGCCTCCCGCCTGCGCCCCATCCTCCCACGGCCTCCTCGTGCACGTCTGTGTGTGTCGCGCTGTCTCCGGGTCTCCCCCCATAGGGACCCCGGCCGGGGTGGGCGGGTGGCCTCGTCCTCCTTCATCACGTTTGCGAAGGCCCGGGTCCAGACACGGCCACAGCCAGGGGCACTGGGCTCTGTGGGGGACTGATTCAGCCCACAGCAGTGTGCGTTTGAGGTAAGAAGCGTCATAGCCCTTCCCGCGGCCACGGGTGACCAGAGCCTTGGCTCAGAGGTTCCTGGGGGCCCGGGCTGGGTTTTCTTGTCCCATGTGCCAGGAGCCACCTTCTGAGCCCGCTCTGCTCCTCTCCATCCACGTGCATCAGGTCTCTCTCCCTCGTCCAGGGGAGGAGGGGGGACACAGGTGTCCAGCCTGAGGCTCCTGGGGGGTTTTCTCCTGCAGACCAGGAGGTACGAGAGGCACTGGCGGCCGTGTTGGCTGGGACTCTGGATGACCTTTGTAAGGCGAGACCGGGGACGAGGCGCAGACACAGCGAGGTAGCCGGCTGGCCTGGGCTGCCCCCAGCCCCCGATTGCACTTGGCAGCCTGGAAGCAGGCGGGTGTGGGCATGGCACGCCCGTGTTTCCTTGAGCAGCCTGCATCTTTTCATCCTCACCCTGCAGGCCTGGACCCAGCCCGACGTGGAAAACGGGGCGGTGGCTGTGAGGCGAAGCTGGAGCTCCCGCTTGGGCGCCAGCGGCCGGGCTCCCGGCATCTAGGAAGCTGGCAGGCAGTGGCTGGGGCACCCAGCCGGGGCCGGGGCGGGGCCGGCACGTAACTGCTGCTGCGGAGAGTGGTGAGCGGGTTCAGAGGCTCGTCGGGGCACAGAGCCCTGCTGTGTCCTGCGGGGGGGGGGACGTGCCGCCCTGCCAGCACCCAGTGTGGCCCCTGGAAGCTCCGCTACAAGAATGAGAGGGAGTTGCTGCTTTAGGGAAGCATGTGTTTGCGTGTGTATGTGTGCATGTGTGCGTGCGTGTGTGTGTGTGCGTGTGTGTATGCACACGCACACATACACAAACGCACACACACACGCACATACACACATGCACGTGTATGTGTGTGTGTGTGTGTTTTGCTTTTTAGGGCTGCACCTGTGGCATATGGAAGTTCCCAGGCTAGGAGCTGAATCGGAGCTACAGCTGCCAGCCTATACCACAGCCACAGCAACGCGGGATCCATGCGTGCCTACAGCGTACACCACAGCTCACAGCAATGCTGGATCCTTAGCCCACTGAGCAAGGCCAGGGATCGAACCCACATCCTCATGGATACAGGTCGGGTTCGTTCCCACTGAGCCACAACGAGAGCTCCTGTTTTCATGTATCTGTTTATATCAGCATGGCTTCATGGGTCTGTGTATTTGTGGGTTAGAATCATTACTGTTACGTATTCTGATGCCCTGACTGTCCCAGATCTGACCGGTGGGGCCCGTTCAGACCAATCCCCTGTCCTGTTGACATGTCCCGTCTTTCTTCAAGCACTCCTGTGTTGCTGGCGTAAAGGGAAACTCCAGGTTCATCCCGTGCGGCCTCTGCCAGGCTTGCAGCCTGGCGCTTTGCCCAAGAAGCCCCCTTTTAGTGGTGAGTGGGGTGCCAGGACCTGTGCTCCCAGGACCTCCCAGGGGCCGGGTTGGGGGAGAAGGGCAGAGGAGAGGGAGGAGGCGAAAAGCAGACATGCCCGCGTCCAGGGCTCCCCGAGCTGATGTGCACACGTCACGACCCTGCGTTCCCGCCGCCACTGCCGCCACCAGCTCTGGTCCCGAACCACCCGGCTCACACTTGTCTCCTGCTTTCCACGCTCGCTGCTCCTTCCTCCGACAGCAAGGAACCTAGATTCCGGAGTTCCCGTCGTGGCTCAGCAGTTAGTGAACCCGACTAGAATCCGTGAGGACTCAGGTTCAATACCCGGCCTCGCTCAGTGGGTTAAGGATCTGGCGTTGCCGTGAGCTGCATTGTAGGTCACAGACGTGGCTCGGATCCCGCGTTGGTGTGGCTGTGGTGTAGGCCAGCAGCTGTAGCTCCGATTCGACCCCTAGCCTGGGAACTTCCATATGCCTTGAGTGCAGCCCTAAAAAGACAAAAAAAAAAGGGGGGGGGGGACCTGGCTTCATTATCTTCAGCATATTCACTTATTTGCTCAGCCCTTAGAATAAACAGAAAATAGTTTCAGAATTGCTAACCCGGGCACTGTGAAAAACAAACCTATCAACCAGAGTTTGAATATCACTTACATTTTCTTGTCTTTAATGGCAGTGCTCATCTCAAACGCTGGGCGTGCGTGTCCCTTCCCCGTCCCGTGGCCGTCACGCTGGGCCACGCGGAGTAGGTGCCTCTGTTCCTGTTTCTATCTATAGCCTGTGGAGAGTCGCCCCCCATCTTGTTTTTTGAGTGTGCAAAATATTAACCCGGGGTCCCCAAAACTCGGCACGCAGGGTGCTCGGGGACTTTGCCGAGGCTGCAGCCGCCTGGCTCCGCCGTCCTGCCCAGGCCCGCAGGCTGCGGCAGCGTCACTCTCGGGGCTGTGCACTCTCTGGGCGCCGGTAGCCGTGCGACGGCCTGTGTCCCTGGCGATAGGTTGTGCAGAGTGGGTTCACGGCCCTGAGAGTCCTCCCTCCCCGCGCCCCTCGGGCCAATCTGTTCACGGTCTGCACAGGTTTGCCTTTTCCAGAACGTGCTCTGGCTGGAATCAGTATGTAGCCACTTCAGACCAGCTTCTGTCACTTAGTGACATGCATGTAAGGTTCCTCCATGTCTTTTCGTGGCTTGACAGCTCTTTTCTTTTTCTTTTTTTCTTTTTTTGTCTTTTGTCTTTTTAGGGCCGCACTGGCAGCATGTGGAGGTTCCCAGGCTAGGGGTGCAGTCAGAGCCGCAGCTGCCGGCCTCCACCACAGCTCATGGCAATGCCGGACCCTTAACCCGCTGAGTGAGGCCAGGGATCGAACCCTCATGGTTGCTAGTCGGGTTCTTCCCCCGCTGAGCTGCGACGTAACTCCAGCAGCTCGTTTCTTCTCAATGGTGAATAAAACCTGCTGTCTGCATGTTCTGTACTTTATTCACTTACCGAGGGACCTCGTGGCTGCTTACCAGCTCTAGCGATTGTGAACAGAGCTGCTGCAGACATCCAAGGGCTGATTTCTGTGGATGTTTTCAACTCCCTGCGTAGACGCCGAGGCGTGCAGCTGGTAGCCCCATGAGGGGACGCGCACTTCTGTAAGAAGTCGCCAGACCGACCCCCGAAGCGGCTGCCCCGCTGCGCTCTGACCAGCGCAGAGCGGACTCCGTGTCTCCACAGCGTCGCCGGCGCTGGCCGATGTGGCTGTGCCCGCTGCGCCATCCTGACACGCGGGCGGTGCCGCGTCCTGCTGTTTTAGTGCGCGTTTTCCTGACGCAGCGATAAAGGAGGCCTTTCAGATGCTCACTTGCCATCGTACATCATCTTTGGTTGAGGACGGGGTCTTTTGGGGTCTTGGGCCCACTTTTAGTAGAGTTGTTTTTTTCCTTACTGTTGAGTTGAAGGATTCTTTGTATACTTTGAATAACAGACCTTTATCAGACGTGCCTTACGCCCGTGTTTTCTCCCGGTCTGAGCCTGTCGTCTTCTCCTGACGGTGTCTTTCACGGAGCAGAGCTTCTTAATTTAATGAAGCCCAGCTTGTGATTGTATTTTTCATGGGTCATTCCTTCAGTGTTGTATCAGGTCACCTAGCTTTTCTCCTGTGTCATCTTCAAGAAAGTCTTTAGTTTTGTATCTTTCATTTAGGTCTGGGATCCGTTTTGAGTTAATTTTTGCAGAGTGTAAGGTTTGTGTCTCGATTCGCCTTTTGCATGCGGACGTCCAGTTGTTCCAGCACCGTGAGTTGGAGAGACTCTCTTTGCCGCCTGCATTGCCTTTGCTCCCTGGCTGGAGACCAGTTGGCTGTACGTATGGGAGCCTGATTTGAGTCTTGGTTTTGTTCCATTGATCTCTTCGTCTATTCTTTGGCCGGTACCACAGTGTCTTGATTACTGTAGCCTTACCGTGAGTCACGAATTTGGGCAAGCTCAGCTTTTCTTCTCCTTCAGTACGGAGCTGGCTATTTCAAGTCTTCTGCGTCTTCATATCAACTTTATTAGTGGCTTTTCAATATCCATAAAATAACTTTCTAGGATTTTTTTTCTCTTTTTACGTTCACACCTGCAACATACGGAAGTTGCTGGGCTAGGAGTCGAATTGGAGTTGCAGCTGAGGCCTGCACCACAGCTTGTGGCAACACTGGATCCTTAACCCTCTGAGTGAGGCCAGGTATTGAACCGCTTCTTTGTGGAGACTACGTCAGGTCCTTAACCCACTGAGCCACAATGGAAACTCCAGTATTCTAGGATTTTAATTGTATTTGTGTTGAGTCTGCACACCAGCTTGGGAAGAACTGACATCTTGACAATATTGAGTCTTCCTACCCATGAAAATGGGATATCTTTCCATTTATTTAGTTCTTTCATTTGGCTCATCAGAGTTCTGTGGTTTTTCTCAGATCTTATATATATATTTTTTGTTAGATTTGTACCTCATTATTTCATTTTGGGGGTGCTAATGTAAATTGCATTTTTTTTCTCTTTTTGTATTTTAGGGCCGCACTCGCGGCATATGGAGGTTCCCAGGCTAGGGGTCCATTTGGAGCTGTAGCCGCCAGCCTACACCACAGCCACAGCAACAGGGGATCTGAGCTGCGTCTGCGTCTACCGCAGCTCACAGCAATGCTAGACCCTTAACCCACTGAGCGAGGCCAGGGATTGAACCCACATCTTGGATGCTGATTGGGTTCATTAACCACTGAGCCACAACGGGAACTCTGTGTTTTTAATTTCAAATTCCACTTGTTTGTTGCTAGTTTTTTCTTATTTTGCTTTTAATTTCCATGGGATCTGAGTCACTCCTCATATTGTAAATTGCATTCTCCTTGTTTTTCTTAGTTAGCTTGACTAGAATCCTATTGACTTTATTGATCTTTACAATGAGGTTTTGATTTGTTGGTTTTCCTCTATTGTCCTGTTTCCAATTTCGTTGATTTCTGCTAAATTCTTATTTCTTTTCTTCTGTTTACTTTGGATTTAATTTAGTTTTCTTTTTCTAGTTTCCTAAGGTGGAAACATAAATTACTGATTTTAGGTCTTTCTTCAATGCTATAAACTTCCAACCAAGCAGTGCTTTTGCTGCCTCCTACAAATTTTTTGTATTTATATTTAGTTCAAAATATTTTAAAATTTTTCTTGAGATTTCTTTTTTGACCCTTGCGTTATTTAGAAGTATGTTGGAAGTTTTTTTGAACTTTTTTTTTTTTTTTTGCTTTCTAGGGCCACACCCGCAGCATATGGAGGGTCCCAGGCTAGGGGTCAAATCAGAGCTGTAGCTGCTGGCCACAGCCACAGCCAGAGCAACTCCAGATCCGAGCCATATCTGTGACCTATACAAGAAATATAGAACGTGTCATGAATTTGCATGTCATCCTTGCACAGGGACCATGCTAATCTTCTCTGTATCATTCCAGTTTAGTATATGTGCTGCCGAAGCAAGCACTAGAAGTATATTGTTTAAACATATATCTAAGAATTGTCAAGTTATGTTTCTGTTGCTGATTTCTAGTTTAATTCTATTGTGGTCTGTGTTTTTTAAATTTGTAAATATTTAAAATGTGACTACACAGGAGCTCTCCGGTGGCCTAGTGGGTTAGGGATCCGGTGTTATCACTGCCATGGCACAGGTTACTGCTATGGCGCAGGTGTGATTGCTGGCCTGGAAACTTCCCAGGCCACAGGCGTGGCCAAAAAAAAAAAAATGTGACTCCTCTGCTGTATAGCTTTTGGATTCTGTAATGTTCCTCTGATGTGTGTATTGATTGATTTTGTGTGTGTGTATGTGTGTCTGTTTTATTGGGCAGGTCACTTAGCTGAATAGATGCATAGTTCTCGTGTCAGGTGGGATTTGGGCAGAGTTTATACAGAGAATTTTGGCTTCTCTGTATTTATCTTTTCCTGGCTTCTTTCCTTCCTTTCGGCTCTGTGATCTCTACAAATGCTGTCCTTTGCTTTTTCAGCTCAGTAGGATCATGAGTCTTCTCCTAAAATGTTAGCCGTGTCCTTGGTCTTGCCCCAAGGCAAAACAGTTACAGATAGGAATGTACCCAGTGTCATATGCTTTTTCTGTCTGTAGACACGTTTCCACTGTCTGCCTGCTTTTGGATGCTTCCTTCTTCCTTCAGGCACTGTGTTTTCATATGTTGTCTAGGGTGTATGTCACTGGGGGCAGAACGAGCCTTCCAGGGATTAATTCTCCGTTACTGTAAGTGGGGTTTCAGTGGCCTTGCGTGTTGGTTGGTGTTAGTTGAATTTATTTCTTTATTCAGCCTTTCCAAGCTCTCTGCTGTTACTGCCCAGAGGACCGTGGGAGTTTATCTTTAACGTCTGACAGTTTCTCTCACTGAGCTCTGTCTCTGGGTTCATTACTCCGAGTGGACTTTCTTCGATAGCTAGTGCAGCCGGGCGCGTGGATACAGGTCTCTGTCTCTGAAAGGTTTTATCGCAGCTCTGTGTATCCTCTCCAGTGCCTCTCGCTGTACGCGGCTGGCTCTGTGCGTGTCTTCGATCTCAGTCTCTTCTTCTCTGAGGTTTTTGCTTTTTTCCTCCATCTCGTTTTCAGGCCTTTGCATGATCTTCTCAGCTGCCTCAATAGCATCTTTACATTTTCACTCATGCCTTTTCTTTCTTTCTTTCTCTTTCTTCCTTTCTTCCTTTCTTTCTTCCTTTCTTTCTTTCTTTCTTCCTTCCTTCCTTCCTTCCTTTCTTTCTTTCTTTTTTTGTCTTTTTGCCTTTTCTAGGGCTGCACCCACGGCATGTGCAGGTTCCCAGGCTAGGGGTCTAACTGGAGCTGTAGCTGCTGGCCTTTGCCACAGCAACGCAGGATCCGAGCCGTGTCTGCAGCCTACACCACAGCTCATGGCAATGCCGGATCCTTAACCCACTGAGCAAGGCCAGGGATCGAACCTGTAACCTCACGGTTCTAAGTTGGATTCGTTAACCACTGAGCCATGAAGGGAACTCCACTCACGCCTTTTCTATTTGGGGTAACTTTTAATTTCGTCTTCATTTTTCAATGCCATTTTGTCCCCTCTGTTTCTTTCTCGAGTCCAGTCAGTGTTTACTTTATTTCGTCCTGGTGTTGTGTGTGCGTGTGCATGTGCGTGTGTGTCCATTTCTGTTCTCAATTCTTGAATTTGCATTTCAAGGTAACTGAAGTGTGTGATTCTATCTGATTTAGCTTGGAGTGTT
This sequence comes from Catagonus wagneri, assembly GCA_004024745.2. NCBI lineage: Eukaryota > Metazoa > Chordata > Mammalia > Artiodactyla > Tayassuidae > Catagonus > Catagonus wagneri. The sequence continues at coordinate 50,395 of PVHT021183509.1, forward strand.
GTGTCGCTGCGGTCTTCTGCCTCATTTTGATTGGACGTGGGGGTGGCACTTCTCAGGGACCTGACATGTTTGGCTCCTCGTGTTCTGTTTGGCTTTTATAACAGCTCTTCCCTGCCTCGGCCGGCGTCCTCCCCAGCCCAGGCCCTCCACCCCACGGTGTGTGCAGTGTGCGTGTGTGCACGTGGTCTCACACGCACACACACGGAGCGAGACCTGTGTCCCTGCGACGGCTCTGGGAGCAGCCAAGCCAGGAGAGACTGGGACGCTGGAAGCCTGGACTGTTCCTGCTGTGTTTGGACCCCTTTCAGAGGGGTCGGATTCTTGATTTTGTGGGTGAAGGCTTCGTACGTACCTGTGTTTCGTGGGCAGGGCTGCACCCGGGCTGTTTGCGGAGTTCTGAGCCCAGGAGTGCTCTCTGCTCAGGAGGGCAGGAGCCTTCGGGCTGGGTGTGGCCCTCTTCCGCGAGCTCCTGTCTGCGAGATCCCGCATTTCTCTCTGATTCTTTCCCTGTCACCGCCCCTCTCCAAAGGTCCCCCCTTCTCCCCCGCTCCCCCGGGAGAGCGGTCCTCCTGAGCCGGCCTCCTCCAAGCCCCCATGCACTCTGAGAGCCTTGCCTGGAGTCAGTGTTCTGGTTTCTTAGGAATCTTTTTCTATTTTCGTATTTGCAATAGACGTTCCCTTTCTGGGAGTGCTTTGAGCTCAATCTCTGCGTCTGTTTTCCACACAGCCTTTCCAGACTCTTTGTACTCCCACCCAGATTTCTGCAGTGGGAGCTCAAGAAATAGCTCTGTTTGAAATTAGTGTTTATTTTTTCTATCAGCAGATAATGTAACATTTTTAGTATTCTTTGTCATGTAGATATGTGGAAGGCATGGAATTTGTGTGGTTGTTCTCCTGTTGATCTACATGATTTTATGTTATTTGAAAAATTTTTTTAATTTATTTTTTGCTTTTTAGGGCTGCACCAGCGGCATATGGAGGTTCCCAGGCTAGGGGCTGAATTGGAGCTGTAGCCACTGGCCTAGACCACAGCCACAGCAACGCAGGATCCGAGCTGCGTTTGTGGCCTGCACCACGGCTCACAGCAACGCTGGTTCCGTGACCCACTGAGCAAGGCCAGGGATCAAATCTGCAACCTCATGGTTCCCAGTCGGATTCATTTCTGTTGCGCCACAATGGGAACTCCTAGAACTCCCTTTCTTTTGCTTGCCTGCACGTCTTTCTTTCCTCTTCACACTCTAGGCGGGCGGACGCCCTCCCAGAGCTGTGGCTTTATCGCGCAGGCACTCCCGTCCTTTGTACTGAGAGGTCGCGGCAGTCTCCTTGCTGCTCGTCCGTGTGGGCCGGCTTTCCTCTGGCTACTTCCAAGGCTGTGGCTCAGGTTTGAGGGGTCTTGCTTACTGTGCTGTGCCCAGATGGGACTTCTTTGGTTATCTGTGGTGGTTCTGATTTTGTGAGGTTTGGAGTGTTGATTCCTTTTATTATCCTTTCAAATAATGGAAATAAGTGTTTTCTTTGTCCTCTGTTATCTCTTCTCCTGAGACTCCAGTGACTGCCTCTTCACGTTTCCGCCGTCTCCCACTTGTCAGCCACAGTTTTTTCTGTATTTTTCATTATTTTCTCTCTGTCTTCAAGCTGGTCCTGTCCTCGTAGGCTGTCCTCCAGTTTACCGTCCTGCCTTCCAATTCGTCTGGTCTGCACTGCTTCCTTTTCAGATATTGTGTTTTTCCCTGCAGTTCTAGCATGCCGTCTGGGGGATTCATCCAGCTCTCCGTTGTTTGGAGCTTAGTCAGCATGGTTATTTTCAGTCTTTGCCTGATCAATCTGATAGCTGGGTTACTCCTGGGTCTCTTTCTGAGATCCGTGTTTCCTCCTGTCTTTGGCCGTGTGGCCCTGTCCTTTGTCACGACAGGGAATTTTGGCTGAATGGTAAACACCGAATAAAGCACATTGTTGAGGCTCCTGCTGACGCGATTTCCTCTAAGAGGGTCGCCCCTTCCCTCTGCTGGAAGCTCTGTGCCCCTGATGCCCTCTGGCCCTTTAGCATTTTAATAGATACCCTGATGTGTTCCTTTGCTTTCCCTTTTGTGGGTCCTAAGGTCACATTTGCTGTGACTTTTCTTTTCTGGGGCCGTCTGTAAGTCCCATTGCCACAGAGCCCCAGAATTCACCGCATGACCCCACGGGGAAACTGATCAGGCCCTGAGTCGCCCGCCTGCAAGTCTCTGCCAAGGGCTCTGCCGACCCCGCCCCCACACCGGCCCCGGGTGTAAAGCCACCAAATTCTCAGCCTCCTCCAAGTGCCTGTCGTTGGCAGATGCCCCCTGAGAAAAAGGAGCTTTGGGAGTGAGCTCACCTTCCCGGCCCCCTCCCCAAAGTCCTCTTCCCGCTCAGCAGTTCCTGGTGCCCCTGGTAGGCAGGCCTGTGTCTGTAGAGGCCTCTGGTCCTTCTCAGGGGAGCGATGGCCTCGTGCTGGCTCCCGTTCCTCGGGGAGTCTGTCGGGATTCTGCCGCGGACAGTCCCGTGGGCTTCCTCCGATGGCTGTGTCCTTCAGCAAGACCGGGAAGACACCTGCACGTGGCCGGATGCCACCCGCTCCCCACCTGTGCTGCAGGACCTGGGGCGGCGCTTGTCCGCAGGAAGCCCACGGGGTCTGGGCTCCTCCGGGATGCTCTGGGGGTCTGTGTCGGGCAGCGAGCGCCGCGGACCCCCGGCTCCCGCTGTAAGAGGGCAGCACGGCCGCTTTCCCGGCCCGCCAGGGCGCGCTGGAGGCGGACGGCAGGCCGGTGAAGGCGTTGCCCGTGCCGTCCGCGAGGGACTCGGGGAAGCGTGTCCTCGTTCAGCCCCGGGCCCTGGTCGCTGTGAGCTGCCCCGTTAGCCCCCGGGAGAGCAGTAGGGCCGTCCTCCGCGGCCCGTTTCCCAGAGCAAGGTGCCTGGGCGGCCGCATCGCTGCCACAGGGCAGGGCTGGAGCTGGAAGAGGGTCTGTTGTTCCAGGGCCCACGTTCTGAGCCCCTGCAGTGCCCAGCTCCTGGCGGCACGCGGGCCACGAGCCACCCGTGGCCTGTCTGCCAGGAGCCCTGCCCGCCCCAACCCCGCGGCAGCTCTGGCTCCTCCGCCCCCGAAGCTCTGCTGGGGTCTGGCTCCCGAGCAGCCCTGCCCCGGCCCGTGCGGGCCCTGGTCCCTGGGGAGGGTGTCCGTGAGGGGTCCAGGGTGTCCAAATGCCAGCTGGGTGCCGGGCGCGGCCCTGGGGCACTCAGACGCAGCGCCCAGGCCGGGCCCCCCTCCCTTGCTGTGGATACGGCGGGGTCACAGCAGGGAGCTGGGCTTGGGGGCCGGGTGGGGGGCGGGTGGGGGGCTGGCTTTAGGAAGCTGGCTCCTTCTGGCCGCGGTCTCCTCGTCCCTGCATCTGTAAAACCAGCTGCCCGTGGTTGCGGGGACCCCAGTGAGATGACTAAGAGGAGATGCTGTGTTACCTATAAAACACTCCCCCGGCTGTCCTCTGCTCCAGCCGCTGGGCCTCCCCTCTGCCCGGCTCAGGCCCCTGCGTCACATGGGTAATTCCTGCGACCGGCTGGCCGGCCGGCTGGGGCCAGGGCTTCGCAGAAGAGCCGGGAGAGAGGTGGTCTTGGCGGGAGGGGACGCCTCCAGACTGCACAACAGGAGGGGCCTTGCCAGCCCTCTGCCCAGGTGATGGCCACCGTCCGGCCTGCCGCATGCCAGCCTGCACCCTCTGAGGTCAAGGTCACTTAGTACCCAGGCAGTGCTTTCCCGTGCTGAGCACAGGCTGGGGCTTACACAGCAGGAAGGGCCCCTCTCCCGGCTTTGGAGGCAAGTCTGCGGTCGAGCTGTGCCGTCTCTGTCGTGGTCCCCGAGGGAGGTCGGCTCGGGCCTCTCCCGGCCCTGGCGGCTGCAGGCGCGGCTCAGCGTAGACACACCTCTCCCACCGTCTGCTCCGTTGTCCCGGGTCCCCTGTCTCCCTCCCCAGCCTTCTGTCCGAGGACCTTGAGTTCAGGCACCCGCCCCACCCTGACGACCCTTCTCAATAGTAGCCGTGACTTAAGCAGCCCTGCAGAGGCCCTTGTCCCAGGTAGGGTCACCCTGACAGCTTCTGGGATGTGGGCTTTTCTTTAGGGGGGAACCACCACTCGGTGCTCTCCAAGGTTTTTGTTTTTGTTTTTTGCTTTTTAGGGCCACACCTGCGGCATGTGGAGGTTCCCAGGCTAGGGGTCTAACAGGAGCTGTAGCTGCCAGCCTTCGCCACAGCCACAGTAACAGAGTAACAGAGGATCCGAGCCGTGTCTGCGACCTACACCACAGCTCACGGCAACGCTGGTTCCCTGACCCACTGAGCGAGGCCAGGGATCAAACCCGCAACCTCATGGTCACTAGTTGGGTTCGTTTCCGCTGCACCACAAGGCGAACTCCTCTCCTGGGATTTTGACTGAGTCCACAGCCAGGACCCCGTTTTTTTCACCTTGACCCTAGACACACACACACACACACACACACACACACACACACACACACACAGTCACACCCATATTGAGTTAAAATAGCTTCACACAGTCGGCAACCGTACGAGGAGTGGAGAGAAGAGGGCGTTTCGGGGAACACGTGCAGTGTTTCAGGGAAAATCAGTGCTAGGACGGGCGGGGCAGGCAGGGCCTCTGCTCACGTGCATGAGTGTGTGTGTGCAGATGCCCACACGTGTGTGCACGTGTGACTGTGCACGTCTGAACACACGCGTGTGTGTGTCTGCACGTGTGTGCATGTGGTCCGTGGGCCCAGGCCTTGTGCCTCCTCCTTGCCGCGGTCACTTCCAGGAGCTGGGCGGAGAGCGCGGGGCTCCGTATCGGTGCCACCGGCCCCCTTGGCGCCCCTCGTGAGCCCCACCTCGGGGCCCAGGGCTCCCCGGCCCCACTCCCTGCTGGCCTCCTCTGGCGTTTCTTTAAATATTTTTAAAATTGCCTTTGGCGGCGGCCCGGCGAGGCCCTGCCCTGGGGCCCCGCGCCCGCGGCGGCCGGACTCTGGTCTCCCCGAGGCCTGAACCGGAGACGCGTTCTTCACCTCATCCTGGGGGCTTGTCCACTGCAGGCCCTTCAAGTGAGCGCTCAGATGAAGGCCCCGTTTCTAATGGAAAGAAGAGAATCGTGGGCAGGGAGGTGTCGGGGACGAGCTGGGAGCGTCCCTGGGCAGCGGCTGGTGTCCCCTCTGGCCTGTGAGGCAAGATGAGTGGAAGGGGCGAGGACGGCCGTGCTCTCCCTGGGGGCGCGCGGGCCTCTGGAGGTGGAGCGGGGCTGCTCCCCGGCCCGGTGATGGGGCGCTGGAGCTGCGGGACGCCTGCCGCGGGTCCTCCTTTAGGGGCGGGGATCCCCGTGAAACCCTGAGCAGAGGTTCTCCCAGCGTGTGCGTGCTTGTGTGTGTGTGTGCATATATGTGTGTGTGTAGGAGTGTAAACATCTTCCACCCCGTCAGAGTCCGGACTCCTTAGGGACAGTGGTTGTGGGTTGATCTGTGTCCCTAAAGGTCAGTCCCAGCAGCCGCTTCCTGTGCCGGGGCCACGCTCGGGAAGAGGGTCCTTGCAGATGTCTGTGTTAGGATGAGGGCTTTGGGGGGGGAGGGTCCTTTAAGAAAAGGAGAAGATCGCGGGGCGGGGGGCGGGCGTGTGATGTGGATGCAGAGCATGGGCGCTGGGTCTCCAGCCGGGACCCAGTCCCCCGGCCGCACTTTGCCGCCCCTTCCTCCGGCCTTTGGTTGTTTCACGTCCTCACTTCTCAGCCCCGCTCACCTCACCATCCTGGTCAGACGTCTGCTTTTCAGAGCAAAGGGCCTTTGGGAAGCGGATCCACTGCGGGCTGCAAGTTGGCAGCCAGGCCTGCAGACCCCGGAGAGACCCCTTCACCAGCCCCTCCCTGGTCCCTGGGGCCCCCACACTTTGCCGTGACAGCCCAGGAGACGGTGGCCAGGTCGTGTTGTGGGTGTTTCTCAAACCCACTGTGTTCTTCACCGCCAAGGCCTGGGACGGCACCCACCCGACAGCTGGAGGGGTGCGCGTGCCCGGGTGGGCAGGGAGGCTGCCGTAGGCCCAGCGCTCAGCGCGGCCCTGGGCTCTGGGCTGCCCCTTCCTGGCTGTCCCCCTCATGTGCAGCCCAGGTGTCCACGCAGGCCCGTCTCCCACCTGCCCGACTCCATAAGGCAACTCTGGGGACCTTGGCCCCTTCCTCCCAGATGCCCAGGAAGGAAGGGGCACCAGAACGAAGACTCGTGAACCCAGGGGCTTAAAACAACATATATGCGCCCCCTCCCAGTTCTGGGGCAGAAATCCAAAGCCAGGGTGCTGGGGGGCGCTGTTCCCTGGGATTTCTGTGGAAGGATCCTCCTAGGACCCCATCCCCCGGTCCTGGGCTCCGCAGCCTGGCCAGGGGACGCGGGAACCCTCCGGTCCCGCTGAGGCTGGGCTCACAGCGTGAGTGCCGTGGGATTCCCGGGGACGGGGGTGAGGTCCAGAGACCTTTTGTCTCTTGCTGTCCCAGCTTGTTGTCCAGGCAGAGGAGCGCTCTCTGGGAACGGACACTTTGCAGCACATTTTGGAGGCTGACCCTGAACTTTCTGAACCCGCAGCTTCTGTTTTTAGTAACGTTCTCATTAAGAAATTTTGAAAACACAGAAAAGTAGATAAATGAGCAAAAAGACACCCAAAGACAACTATTCCTCATGTTTCGGTATATTTGTTTTCTGCCTTTTTTCCCTCCTATGAATGGTTTTAATAGTTGAGACTGACCTGGAAAGCAGTTTTTATCCAGCCCGGGGGCGGCTCGGCTGGGTCAGATATCCTAAGAGGGCCTTGTTTTCGGAGCAGGGTATAAGAGTTCGGCAGTGGGTCTGCTGAGCCGAGGGACGGGGTTTGAGTTTACCGCTGAGGATGGGTTTGCGCGTGCGCCACCCTGTCTGGGTGAGAGCTGCCTGCGCCCAGCGAACAGCGCTGGACCCAGGGTGCCCGCGAGGAGGCAGATTTCTCCAAGCCCCAAACACGGACTGACTGCATCGCACCGAAATGAATCAACCAAAGAAAATGCAGTCACCCAGGACAGAGATTAAATGGACGTCAGTTCTCACCAGTGTCCCCAGGAGGAAAGTATCTGAGAGACTCTGCTGAAGGCCTTGACTGGGCAGTGTTTGCCCAGGTCCCCAGCCCTTCCTTAGCTCACCGACCCGAGGACAAGTCACGGCTGAAGCCGGTGGCCCGTCGGGGGAACGGCCAGGGCCTCGCTCAGCAGGGGCTGGGGGAGTGGGAGACGGCAGGCGGCTGCGGGTTCGCTCTCCACTCCTGCCGTGCGCGCCGGGTGAGGGAGCCCTGCGTCCGGCAGGGTCAGCTGTGGAGGGAGGGGACACCGGCCCACAGAAGAACGGAGGACAGGGCGGCCCAGGCGGTTCCCGCTGCTGGTTCTGACCAAGTTCCCAGTTGTCTTCGTTGTTCCTGCAGGAGCCACGGCCGCTCAGCATGGGGCTGGCGGGAGCGCCCCCACGTGGATGGCGGGCTGCAGGGGCGGAGCCCGTGCCTGAGCGCGTGTGCGTGTGCTGTGCACTGCGTGCGGTGCGCACACGTCTGGCGCGGTGCTGCGAGGCAGCATTTCGGTCTCCCCCCGCCCCTCCGCCAACACTGCTTCCTGCAGCCACGGCATCTGTGTGTTTTCCGCTGTCACTCCGTGGGGTGCAGGAGGTCCAGGGACTGTCCAGTCACACGCACCCCGACGTGCTGTCCGTGGTGGGTCCCTCGTAGGAGCGGGGGTGCTGGCCTTTCCCCGGCGGCTGTGTTCTGGAGGCCCTGGGCTGTGCTGGGTGAATGTGGGAGCCGGAGCCACGGCTGGGCTTTTCGGGGCCCTCCCCCCGTCCCGCTCTGCTCCCCACGTCTGTGCTCCCAAGTTCCAGCTGCCATCACTGCTGACAGGGCGGTGGTCCTGGTTTTCGTCGCCGCAGAGAGGAGCGCGCAGCTGCGCTGTGGTCCCGCTTCCCACAGGAACCTGGAGGCGCTCAGAAGGGGGCGGTGGGCTCTTTGCAGAGGAGAGATGGCGCAGGAGGCGGCCCCAGGCAGGCCCGCCCTGGGAGCGAGCTGTGTTTGGGAAGAGGAGGAGCCAGCACGGCCGGGCGATGACCAGGACCTGGTGGTGGCCACTGGGGACCCCGAGGTGGTGCAGAGCGTTTGTGCTCCACGCCCTCCTTGTAGGCAGGACGGCTGGTCCTGCGGGGAGCGCCGCAGGGCACCCAGGTCCTGGAGGCTGGCCTTCACCGCGCTGCTGGCGGGAGGTGGGCGCGGAGCGCCGCACGTGTGGCCGTTCCATCTGTGTCGGTTGTCACCGGGGTGCTCACAACGCAGGGTCTGACGCCCGTAGTCTGCTGCTCCGTGGGAGGGCGGGTCCGGCCCTTGTCCTCCTCCTGTGAGACCTCTGTGCTCCTGGCCGGCGCCCGGGGCATTGGGGTGTCCGGGCCGCGTCCCCTCCGTGTTGGGAAGGGGCGCAGTGAACCCGCAGCCGCCCTCAGTCTTTGCCAAGAGTAAGAAGCGCCCCCGTCCGCACTCTTCACCGTGACAGGAAGGGACCCTGGGCGTGACCACATGCCCCTTGCCGGCCGGCCGGCACCTCCTCCAGTGGGGCGTGGGCTGGCCTGTCGCTTTTCAGGCCCTTTGGGGAATCACAGGGCTCCCTGGAGGGTGGACAGGGCGTGGCAGTTCGTGCTGGCCCCAAAAAGGCCCTTCTCAGCGCAGGGCGGGCCCTGGGCAAGGTGGACGGGCTCTGCCCTACTGACCTCTTGACGTGCGGCCGGAGCTGCTTCTCTGGGCTCTGAACACCTCGCGGACCGGTGTCCAGGCCCTTCTGAGACGGGCGGCAGCAGGAGCCGGGGTGCGCAGGGCTCGGGGTCTGGCGGCGGGGCAGGCCGGCTGGGGCTGGAGCCTGGCCTCCATCCCGTCCTGCTCTGCCGGACCCGAGACATGCCGGCCCCCGGAGCCCTGCCTCTCCAGCCGTCCAAGGAGGAGGCCGCCGGCCCATCGCTGGAGCCCAGACAGGCCACCCGTGCTGCCGAGTGACAGGGTGTGCGGAGCTGCAGCCTGGGGGGCGAGGCCCTCTGCCCGCAGTGGTCCCCGGAGCGCACCCCCACCTGGAGCCCACTCTGCCCCTGTTCCCATCGTGGGGCCTTGGTGGGAGCCCCTGACCTTCTCTTCTCACTGGGACGACCCCTTCCCTCCCTGCCTGCGTCCAGGCGATGGGCTGCCTGGGGATGAGTCCACCCGGAGCTTGGCCTCACACCCTCTGCCCGGCCTCACACCCTCTGCCCGGCCTGGGTCTTGGGATCTCCTTGGAAAGCCTTTTGGAAAATTGGTAACAGCCACCGTGGAAGGGCCCCAGCGGTGGGAGCACTGGACGCCTCGTCCCGGAGGTCTCTGCGGGCGGGGGCCGTGCGCACAGGCGCGCAGACGTGCAGCGGTTGGGTCGCCGGCAACCGGTGACCTTGCGGTCAGGCTTTAAAACTCCTCCTGGCCGGGCGGGAGGTAGGTCTGCACCCCAGCCTCTGATGGGCCCTCCTCCCCGGGGAACGCGGCGGCCAGGCGGGGTCTGGATGCGCCCAGACGCTGGGGACACAGAGCAGCTCTCAGGAACCGCTTCACCAGCTCTGGGGACTGTGCCCATGGTGGAGGTGGGACGCAGAGCCCGCGAGAGCCTGGCATGGGGGGCGCAGCACCGCTGGCACCTGCGTTTTGGTGGCCTCTCCATCTCCACACCCCGTTCTCTGCCGCCCACCCTCCAGCCCTATGAGAATCCACTGTGATTTTGTTCCTCAGTTTGGGGATTTGGCCCACTGGCCAGTGGGTTTCCATGTGTGGTTTCTGCAGGAACTTTGCTGTTTAAGTGATTTTCTGAAATATGAAATTATCTTTTTCCTTTCCGAGTGAGCTCACCCACTGGCTTCGGTGGGGGCTGGTTCTCGGGGCGGGGTGTATTTCTGAACCCGGAGAAGGACACTGGGACCCGCCGTGGACAGGGCCGCTGAGTCTCCGGGTGCCTCAGTGACAGAGGGTCCCCCCCGTGAGCCAAGGGGTCGAAGAACCCCCACTTTCAAGGTCACACCCGGGCTGGGCTTCGCCTCCCTCGGGACCAGCCTCCCCGGGAGCCGGGAACGCTGTGCCGCGGGGCAGGAGCCCGCGGGCCCACGGGGTGCAGAGCAGCCGGGCGGGGGTGGGCCCGGCTCTGGGCGTCCGCAGGGGTCGCCCGAGGACGGGGGCAGGACGAGGGCGGTGGGCGCGGCTCCCGAGGAGGGTGAGACGGGAGGGAGCGGGTTTACCGCGCGCCGGGGACCCTGCCTCAGGCCGGCACCTGCCCTCCCTCCGTCTGCCCCGTGCCCGGACCCTGGGAGGGAGAGAGGCTCAGCCAGCGTCCCGGGTCCCCACTTGGCCGGGGTGGGGGGCACCTGGGGTGACACGCTGCTGCCCTGCCTCGGGGTTCCTGGTCTTCAGGGGCTCAGGTGCTCAGCCCGCAGCCCAGGTGGCGGCGCTCTCCCTGAGGCACGGGCAGCCCCTCGCCACCACCCCTACCCTCCCTCTCCAGGGAGCTGGGATTTAATGGCTCATTTCTGTGGGTTTGCCTCTCACCAGCACTGGCTTCCGAGCAGGCCTTGTACCCCCAGGTCCCTCCTTTTCCTAGGGCAGACGCCCTAGTGTGAGTTGCACAACCCCCTGCATACACCGGGGCTGAGCGGTGCAGTCCGCACACCCGCCCCAGCAGCCCCCCGCCCCTGCCCCAGGCCGGGCCTCTCCTGTGGCCCCTACCCAGCTGCAAAACTGACTTTGCAACCAGCCTGCTGGCCTCCAGCACAGTTGCTCCTTCCACCGCATCGTGAGGTCGTCAGCGGGACGGGCGCTCACCCCGACTTTAATCTCTGCCACGCGCGCTTGCGCCTGGCAGCCAGCGTCTCCCACTGGGCTGGGATCTGAGATGAGAAAGACACGAATCCACCCTTCAGACTTGTGAGATGAATGGACGATGAAGCGGTCTAAATAGACTTCTTTTTTTTTAGAGCAGTTTTAGGTTTCCAGAAAATCAAGCAGCGAGGATAGAGGTGACGTAAGCTGTCCCCTGCCCCCCCCCGTCATTAAGGGCTTGTGCCGTGTGGTGCAAGTTTCCGTCGATGAGCCGGTACGGGGAGACACTCACTCAGCAGCGCCCACGGTCTGTGCCGGGGCCTCTCGGAGTGGAGTGTTCTCCGCGGGCCGGTGGAGAACAGCGCGTCCGCTTCAGAGCCCCGGGCACGGCCGTCCCGCGGCCCCGGCCGCCTCCCCGCCTTGCACGGCCCCCACGCTCCTTCTCCGGAGGGCCACGCGCCTCACGCAGCCGCCCCAGGCTCTTCCGCTTAGCGCCGTGCATCGAGCGGCCCTGTGCCTTCTCAGCTTTCACGTCGTTTCCAGCGCTGAGTGCTGTCCGCTGTCCAGCGCGCACCGCCTCAGCCGTCCACGCCGCAGGGCGTCTCACTTGCTTCTAGTTTGGGGCAGCTGTGCGTGAAGCCCCCCAGTTTCCATCCATCTGCCCCGTGGTCCGCTCCAGGCCCCTTGGTGTCCACGTGCCCAGCAGCGCCCGCGGCGAGGGAGGAGGGGAGGGCGGTGGGGCTGGAGAGACCTCGGCCCTGTGTCCCAGTGTGCGGGAGGCAGGGGCGGCCGCCCTGGCCCGCCTCAGGCAGCTGCCAGGGCCCTGGCGGCCCAAACCGCCCCTGGGGATGCCGGGCCCACCCAGTTTAAACTCTTAAAAATGCACGTGTCTGAACAGTCGGGGCCCACGGGCCGCAAAGTGAAGTCAGTATTTCCTGTTGTCCCCGAAAGTCCCCTCAGGCCCCAGTCTTCTCCAGGAACGGGGGCAGGGTCGTGGCCTGGACGGGACGGGGGCGGCCTCTGCTGTGTCTGCCCCACCAGAGCCTCCACGAGCCCGCTGTCCTTTGTTGACAGAGGCCAGCCGCTCTGCTTGGTGGCACAGTCACTGGGTAAAGACCCCTCTGCCGGGGGCTCCTGTGGTCGGTCTTCCACAGACCCGGTCACCACACGCCCTGCGACCCTGGCCCTCGGCTGGGCGTCAAGGGACAGGTCCAGCCCCTAGTGGTGAGTCACCTTCCCTTCCCGACCTGGGTTGACTCTGGGCCAAGTGGTGGGTGAGTGACAGTTTTCATCTTGCACGTCCGCTGGCATCGATTGGTAATGGCTGCCCGAATGCTGGGTCCGTACTCTGTGTTGGATTAGACAGGTCTGGCCTGACATGGTAGCGGGAGTGGGGTCTGACCTGGCGCGGTGGCGGGAGTGGGGTCTGACCCAGTGCGGTGGCGGGAGTGGGTTGCATTGAAGGCTCTGCCATCTGGAGCTCCAGGTTCTTAGGGCCTTTCTACGAGTCCCTGTGATTTTTGTTTATTTTATAATCCAGGGTTGCGAGTTGGTTTAATAGGCCAAGGAAAAATGGAAAAGTGGTCGGGGTAATTTTCTTTTCTCCTTTGATGTGGCTAAGAGGAGGAGGAGGATGCTCTAGGCGTTTAAGCCTGACCTGTGACGCAGGTTCTTTGGTCTGTGCTCTGCCCTTGGAGAAGGCTTGGACTGAAGGGGCCAGGGCGTCCTGGTGTGGCGAGGCCGCGTCTGTGGCACGGGCTGGAGAGCGCGAGTTCTGGAGCTGTGACCGTGTGTCCCACCCTCCCAGCCACCCGCTCCCCTGCAGAGAGGAGCTGAAGGCCGGTGCCCCTGCCCACCCGGGCCGGTGGCGTGGCTGGCGGGGCTGGTCTTAGCGCCTGGCCCGCCCAGCCCGTCCCTGACGCTGAGGGACGTGAGGGCGGACTGTCACTCCCCTGGCACCGGGGACAGAGCGAGGGTCACAGCGGGCGGGGCGGCACTGGGTTGTCCGTGTGCGGGTCAAGCGTGGAGGGTGTGCTGACCGCTGGCCCGCACGTCCACGCCCTCTGCGGGCGCCGAGGGCGGTATGGTGATGAGGCTGCTCAGAACCTGGGCTCTGTGCAGACGCACCAACCAGGGAGGGGCTTCAGAGCTGAGACTGAGCAGCGTCGGGGGGCAGCACGGTCTCTGCAGATGCCAGGGCCCCGGCGGAGGGGGCGGGTTCTGCCTGTAGGAGGCCGTGATGCCCCCGCAGCTGGCTCGGGGCTGCTGGAAAGAAGAGGCACTGTGGCGTGCAGAGCCCCCCGGCCTCGGCCCCTCCCCAGTTGGCACCTGGGACCCTCAGCACGTCCATGGCAGGGGACCCTCTCCTCCCGTGGCCCCAGCTGGCTGCAGTGTCCTCGCAGCTTCGGAACAGCTGTCCCCAAATGTGTGTGTGCACACACGGCACGTGTATGTCCACACTTCCCACGCACGCGGCACGCACACACTCACATGCACACATGCCCCACACGTGCTCAGGGCCACGTCCGCATCTGCGCACCACATGTCGGCTCGCACGCTCAGCTGCTGGACGTACACCGGGGGCCGCGGTGGGAGTAAAAGGCGCTTCCGTTGCTTCGTAAGCGGTTTATTTACTGGGCCCTGCGCGGCTCAGGAGAAAGGCCCCCGGCTGTCGTGCGCTCTCGGCCTGCGTCTGCGTCTGTGGTGACAGAGACGAGCTCGGTCTTCTCATCGGGCCAGCAACACGACTGGGGGATGGACGTGTCTGACACAGCGGTCTCGCTGTCGCACCCACGGTGAACCGGGGCTCCTGGAGGGCCTGTGCGCTGACCCCCACGGCGGGGACAGGCGGCTCCAGGTCACCCTCATCTCTGGCTGACAACCCGCCGTGCAGACTGGGGCCGGGGCGGGGGGAGGACGCTGTTTCTAAGGTGGGTGAGGTGACGCTGGGGGACTGCAGGGGCACACCTGCCATGGACAGGAGCCTGGCCACCCCTGCCCGCCCCCTGGGAGGGGGGCTAGTGAGGGACCCGAGTCCTAGGGCCACAGGACGCTGCTGGCAGGGGAGGACGGGTGCCGTCCTGCCTTAGAACTGCCTGGGAGTGGGGGCCTGGGGGCTTGCGCACGCTGGGCCCTTCCATGCACCGTCTACACGGCTCGTAGAAGGCGGGTTGTCTGCCTGTTTTCAGATCACAGCCGCTCTAAGCCCCAGCAGCTTTCTCCCTGTGTCCTTCCGTCTGTCCACTCAGGGTGCGTCTACCTGGGTGGATGACAGGGACTCAAAGGATACGCCCTCCCCCTCGCCCCGCTGCGGCCGGCCCACTGCCTCCACTCCCCGGACCTCCCTCTAACGCGCCCTCCGCACGCCAGGCCCCGAGCCACACCCGGGAGGTGAACGCGGGGCTTTCAGAGCTCTTGTTCTTCTGCATGCAGACACACTCACAGGTGCACGTACCTAACACACACACTGACACACACTGACACACACACACACACACACACTGACACATACACACACACTCACAGACACAATACACTCAGAGCACGCAGGTCTGCACCCCAGCCTGTAGGAGCACTCGCAGGGCTACTGGCAAGGCGTTAGGTGAGCAGAGTAAAAGTTCAGTGTGTGCGCCTGGCAGAGCCTGAAGCTCCTGAGGAGGTGACAGTTCACGTGGGTTTAGAAGGATGTGTAGCAGTTTGCAGAGCGTGGGAAGGCCAGAGCAGGGTAAGGCCAGAGCAGGGTGTGTGCAGGGAAGGCGGGTGGCCTGCTCTGGCTGCTGCCTGGGGTGTGCGGCCCCAGCCTCCGCGGCCACAGAGATGCCAGGGGAGCTTGTTGAATGCAGGTTCAAGGTCACGTCCTTGGCTGGGGTGACTGAGGTCGGACCCGGGAGTGAGCACCTGGGTAACTGTGATACAGGCTGTCCCCTGAGGGCACAAGAGCCAGGCCTGCAAGGGCCTGGAGGGCGGAGCGAGAGGAGAGGCCGGACGGCCCTGGGGCAGGGGGGACATGCCCCGCGCCCCGAGGGCTGTGCACACCTTCCGCGGCCACCTGGAAGGTGGGGGTGGGGTTGCCCCAGCGGGAGTGACCTCCTGGACCAGGTGGCCAGACCCCCATGGCAGGCTCTGCCCAAGGGTTCAGCTGGAAGCAGGGCCTCTGTCCTCAGGTCAGTGTGGGCACAGGTGTCCCCAGACCCATGTGCTGTCACCCTGGGACGGAGGGCTCTTCCCGGAACACGGGGGGACGCAGACAGCTCCGGGTGGAAGCGGGGGCCCAGGACTGGGCTCAGCCGGCCCCGAGGAGGTGGGCTGGCTCCGGCCTTGAAGGATGGTGCCTGTGCTGACAGGCCGCTTCCTTCTCTGCCTGGGGGCCCCCAGCCGGGGCAGCTTTGCAAACCCCAGGACACTTGGCAAAGTGTGGGCGCATTTCTGTTGTCACATGCGGGGGCCAGGGGTCGCTGGGGTCTGGTGGGTGGGCCAGGGGTGCTGCTGAGCGCACACAGGACGCCCCCGGGGGCTATGCGGTTCCTGCAGCTGCCGCAAAGGACCACGAGCTGGGGCTTCAAACCACAGAATTTATCCCCAGCCCGGAGGCCAGAGTCGAGTGTGGGCAGGTCCGCATCTGGGCAGAGCCCTGGGGGAGGGTCCTCCCTGCCTCGTCCCCAGCCTCAGTGCCTGCCTGTCTTTTGGGGACACGATTTATGTCAGGCCCCAAATGTCAGCGGCGCTGGGGATGGGAGCCTGCCCCAGGCAGAGAAGCCTGTCCCCGTTGTCACGGACAGCCAGCCCAGGGCGCCCACCCTCCTGGGGCTGCAGACCCTGCCCTGACCCACAGGGCCCCCACCCGCAGCTCGGCCCGCCACCGCTCCCTCTGTAGCTTTCACAGGGAGGGTTGGGTTCAGCAGTTCTGAGGTCTGGGCTTCGTGGCTGTCACAGCCGTGGGCCGTGTCCTGGCGGGGGGCGGGCTTTGTTCGTCTCCCAGAGCTCCTGACCATGGGTGGGCGCTGGGACGAGACCAGGACCCAGCAGGCAGCGCCAGGGAGGGTCCCCCGGGCCCCCTGCTCCTCCTGGCCCTGCCCCAGAGCTGTTGCAGCCGAGTCTGGGGGTCACTGCCCATGGGGACTGAGGAGGGAAGGACGGCGTGGGACTCTGCTCACAGACGGTTCTGGAGGCCAGAAGGCAGCACCCAGGTGTGGGCGGGGTCGGCCTCTCCTGCGGCCTCTCTCCTGGCCGCGCACACGGCCGCCGTCCCCGTGTCCTCACGTGGTTGTCCCTCTCTGTCCGTGTCCTGACCTCCTCTTCTTAGGAGGACACCAGCCGTGTTGGTCAGGGCCCCCGTGTGACCTCATTAACTGCCTCTTTCAAGACCTCACGTCCAGGAGCGGGTGCTGAGGGCCCGGAGCTTGGGGCTCCGGCGCAGGCATTTGGGGGAGGCGCTGCGTCTGTGAGAGGCGGCTGGAGCTTCCGGCGTGGGCAGCTCCCTCTCCCCGGGCCGGGGTCCTGGGCGGTGGGTGAGGGGCCACCTCCCTGAAGGGTCAGCCCAGCTCCTCGGCGAGGATGCCAGCCATTGCCCGAGAGCTTGAGGGGTCGTCACACACGAGGCTTGGCAACCCGGCTGAAGACTCAGGGTGTTTACACATTCCTGTAATGAAGGAAAAACCCAAGAAGCAAAACGCCAGCACAATTATTCACTCTTGCTTTCTTAAGCTGCAGAAGGAGCCGGTTGGGAAATCATGAGTCAAGGAAAATCCTTTCTGAAAGGAGCAAAAACAAAAGGAACAAAAGCCATTTGACTTGCTCGCTGAACCCCACGGGGAGACGCTGACTGAAGGGGCTGGGAATGTTTACTGTCCTGGCCCCCAGCTCGGGGGCCCTGCCCCCCTCCCGCCCCCGGCCGTCTGCACTCCCCTGTGTCCGCTCCCCAGATGCTGAAGTCACTGCTTATAGTGGCACAGGATGTCAGGAGGTGGCTCTCGGAGGCTGGAAAAACAGTAAAGTGGCCTCAGCCGGCACTGACTCACTGGCTCCACGCGGAAGCGCCATCCCCAGGTACCCACCTGAGGCGGTCTGCTGGTACCCTGGGCACCAGTGCGTGCCCGACCGCATCCAGGCCCTGTCTGCAAATGGCTTCAGACCTAAGTGGGGATGCAAGGCCTACACAACCCTGGAAATTTCTCTCTGGGCAGAGTGGGTGCCCCTCAGTTGTGGCCACACTTGGTGCTTGTCCCCTGCTCTGTAGCTGTCTGCTGGTGGACCCCAAAGGCTGCACTTTTCAGGGAAAGACACATCTCATTCCACCTGTGTTTCAGGCGAACATGGGAGAAGGAGCGCTTTAGAGCCTTATGCTCCTGGGCAGGTTGTAGGGGGTGGAGGAGAGTAGCTGCTTCACTGCGTTTTTGGATGGACTGTGGGTGTGTGGGTGAGAGGGTGGATGGGAGGATGGACGGACGGATGGATGGACGGACAGGTGGATGGATGGGTGGATGGACGGATGGACCGACGGATGGATGGATGGACGGACAGGTGGATGGATGGGTGGATGGACGGATGGACGGACGGATGGATGGATGGACGGACAGGTGGATGGATGGGTGGATGGACGGATGGACGGACGGATGGATGGATGGCTGGGTGGGTGGATGGATGGGAGGATGGACGGACGGATGGACAGACGGGTGGGTGGATGGATGGGTGGATGGATAGGAGGATGGATAGATGAGTGGATAGATGACAGCTGGCTTGATGGATGGATGGATGGTGGTGGCTGAATGGATGGATGGACGGGTAGATGGATGGATACTGGATGGCAGGTGGATGGATGGCAGGTGGATGGCTGGCAGCTGGCTCAGTGGTTGCTGGATGGATAGATGAATGGCTGGATAGATAAACGGGTGAATGGATGGATACCGGTTGGATGGATGGTGGACGGTGGATGGATGATGGATGGGTGGTGGGATAGTGGCTGGCTGGCTGGCTGGACAGATAGATGGGTGGGTGGACGTGTGACAGGAGGGGTGAGCCTACGGCAGTGCCTAACGGTGACATCAAGGCCACAATATGTGCCCAGGGATGTGACCCAGAAAGCCCATGATGGGAAGTGGAGACACTGAGGAGACCTGGAATTTCTGCCACGACAGGAAGAGATGCCCGCCAGCCGCCACTGCTGAGGGAAGACACGGACTCCGCGGGGAGCTCCCGGAAGACTGGACCCGGCCCCTGCCCCGGCACTTGGTCTCTGTGGTGCCTCGCTGAGCGCTGCTGCTGTGAGGGGGAGGGCCGGGGCGTGCCCTGGGACCGAGCCTCCCTGATGAGCACGTCCCCGGGGATCAGCAGAGGCACGGTCGTGGGCGCAGGCCGCCGCAGCGCGAGGGCCGCAGGGCAGACGCCAGCCAGGACTCCGGGAGCGGGCGACTCAGCGCAGGGACGGCCTGGCCGCTCTGCGGGCTCACGGGCTGCGCGGCTCTCTGCTCCAGAAGCGGAGGGGATGTGTCAGCTCCGGGATTTTCCCACGCTGCCCCCCCGCCGCGCTCCCTGTGCGTCCTGGAGCTGTGACTGAGCCTGGGAGGCCAGCGGCCCCGGGAAGATCAAAGGCTGACAGGCAGTGGTCACCGCTGAGAGTTCCCAGATGAGTCACCATGTGACAGCCACCTTCCTCCCGCGATGCGCCCCTCCCCGTGAGTCAAGCCTCCTGGCCTGTTTTCAGGCCTTGTCTCGGGATTGTTGCGGCTTGTTTACCCCAGGGAGGCTGCTCCGGGGACCCTCCATCCAGCCAGCAGCCAAGACAAGAGCGAGGGGTCCGCCTGCTCGGTGACCATGACGCTGGACACCTGGACGTCCTCCAGCCTGTCCACAGCCAGGTGGTGGCTCTGGCTCACGCAGCAGAGGCGGTCGGGTAGAGAGACCGCTGGGCTCGGAGGGTCAGCGCTGCTCCCGGACCGCCCCCTGCGCTGTCAGCTGGGCCCGCGGCTCCCAAGGCCCGGCCCGTTCTCCTGGGCCTCCGCGCAGGACTCAGAGCTCCACCTCGTTCACGTCCGCAGCCCTGCGGCTGCCGCCGAAGAGGCTTAGTAAGGTGTGTGTTCGTTCACTCGCTGCTTCCTGCAGCTGCTTGTGTGGCTGCGGGGCAAGGTCCAGCTTCACCTTCAGATGAGCAAAAGCAGGAGCCACAGGGGTGCGAGAAGCAGGCGTGGCCGGGGCAGGTAGTCACGGAGGACTGCCTGGAGGAGGGGCGTGCGGGGGTAGAAGTGTCGCTGGGCAGAGGGGCGGGAGGAGGTCCCTGGCACTGGGCCGGGTTTCTGGGGTCCCCACTTGAGCGAGTATCTGATTCTGCCGGAGCCACTGTTAAAACACAAACGGCCGGGCCCCCCACCAAGCTTCTGCTCACGAATTTATGTTTCTAACAAGCTTCCCCTGGTGCTGATGCTGGGGTCTCAGTGTGGGGACCACGGTTCTAGGGAGCGCGAGCTGCCTGTTCAAAGGACGGAGGTGACAGTGTGAGTGAGTGAGTGAGGCCTGCCTGGCGTCGCTTTCCGTGGTGGAGCTGGGCTGACGTGTCTCAGTCTCTCTTGTACCCAGTGGACAAGGACACGTTGACTGAGCCAGAGGCCAACCTCCACGTTAATCGTGCCTAGAAGTTCAGCTGACTGGGTCCCCGAGCCCGTGGCTGAGGCCGGGCGGCTCCCGGGACGAGGAGCGGGGAGGAGCGAGCCTGTCCGGGATGCCGGCGGGGTCACCGTGTGCTGACCCTGCGGACCCACGGCCTTCCTGGGTGTCCTTCCACCTGCCTCTGACCCCTGCTCATCCATCGCCCACCACAGGGTCAGCTCGGAGCTGCTGCCACCGGGGTTTGGTTCCCTCCCAGCTCACTTGACTCTGAGGGTCCCCAGAACCAAGGGGACCCCCACCCGTGGGGGAGGAGCTGCTCGTCTCTGTGGACTGGCACGTTGGCCTGTGTCCACCCCCTGCACCTGCAGGCTCGCGGGGAAGGGTGCCGGGGAGAATCACAACTGCCCGTTGCAGCGGTCACTCCAAGGCCCATGACGGGCCTTGGGCATGAGGCGGGGGCTCAGTTTGTCAGGGCGGAGGGTGTCGGCACTTCAGCTGAGACCCAGACGGGGAGCAGGGGAGGGCGCAAGTGGAGGGAGGTGGGTGCCAGCATCCACAGAGCTGGGCACGTTGTCATGGACGTGCAGCCCCGAGCTCAGCTGGGAGGCATCGTAGGGCGCCCGCTGGCAGGGGAGCCTGGCAGTTAATCTGGGCGCTTTCTGTAGCCACAGGAGGAAGCCGCCAGTCGGATACTCCACACGCTTCACCCAGCCTGGCTGTCTGGGTGTCCCCCCTTCACACTGAAAGAACACGTGTCTTATTCCCAGAGTATGGTGGGAAAGCAGCAGCGGGCCCCTGAGGCTGGGCGCAGGTGCCGGTGTGGGGGGATGGCGGGCCCACCTGCTGCTCTAGTGGGCAAGGGTCCTGGGCCAGCTCCAGACACAGAGACAGGACCCCCCCCCCGCCACAATGGTTCCAGCCCCACCCCCGTTGAAGCCCAGATATCCAACTCCTGACGCCCAGTATCATGGGCATCTTTGAGTGCAGGTTCCAGACTGTGAAGTAACGGGGACAGGAAACCACCACAGCTGGAGAGTCTTGACCAGTGGGGAGGCCATTTGCACTGCCCGGGAGGATCAGAACAGTCCGTTCAGTAGCTGGGTCAAAATCCGAATGAGGCCCAGTCCCGGATGCTGCGGCTTTTGGGCAGAAGAGAATGTGATTGGCCACTTCTCAGGGGTCAGAGAAAGCGCTCTCAGGGTGAATGAACTTCACTGAGACAAGGAGAAGCTTTTAGCAGTCACCGTGGACGTTATCAAGAAAAACCCCATGAGAGAATCAGGTCAGCTGTGGCCAAATGTATAAAAAGGTTTCCTAGATCCATGTCTGATCCAGGCCTCAAGCAGATGTTTTTGGATTTTGCAACATCACTACTATTGCTACAGCTTCAAATCCAGAAGAGTTGCGATACCTTGAAAATTCCCCCAATTAATTTTAATTTGTGTAGAATTTATAAAGCTGAGTATATGCTAGAGTAGTGCTGGGGTGGGGTGGGTGGCGGGAGGTGGAAGGCTGGGAAACTGAGTGAAAGAGACGGTGTTGCTATAGCAAGTTTGCGGATTGAGTACATATGAGATGGGAACTTTTGTGGTCATTTATCTCAATTCCTGCATGTTACAGACAAGGAAACTCGAGAGCCTGGAGACACAGCTTCTTGTGTAAGCGCAACAGCCAAGCTGCTGGAGCTGGGACTGGAACCAGGCTGCTCGGAGGAAGCAGTGCTCTTCCATCTGTGTTAGGAGTCTTGAGTGGGTGTCCTTCTCTCCACAATCTTATCAGGGCCCACAAAGACCCAGACCTACTTCCCTTTGTGTGTGTGTGTGAGTCTGGATTCTTTGCTCTGGTGTCACTGAACTATCTGCTGGTCTGTACAACAACACAATACCCTGTCGATTGCTGCAGATTTATAGGAAGACTTAGAGTCAGACAGCGTGACTCCTCTCTGTGCTTCTTTCTGAGTTCTTTGGCTATTCTATATCCTCTGCCTTTCCACATCACTTTGAGAAACAGCTTATCAGTTTCTACCCCAAAAAGAAGTCTTCTGGGATTTTGATTGCTTTGTGCCTATAGATGAACTGTGCGGACGATTGATACCATGAGCGCACTCGCTGACAGAGGGTTCGTGGAGTCCATGAACATGGTACACCTCCCTGTTTACTTGGGTCTTTGATGTTTCAACAATGTTTTGTGGTTCGATGTGGCATTCTTCAGCAGCACTTTAAGACACAGACAGGTCACACACGGGTCCTCTTAGTTTGTTCGAGTCTGGTATCTGGGAGGGGCCAAAAACTTGGACGTCAACCCCAAGCAATGTAAGACAAGTTGTCGTTCACAGCCGAGGGGCCAGATGCTCTTATTAGCATGTTGCCTGGTTCATTCCTCAAACGTTTATCAAGCATCAACTCTGTGCTGCCCGTGGGAAGGAAAGTCGATAATATAGCTAAACACCATCTGACATTCTTTATGTGCCAGTGCTTTCTACGTGTTGCCTGATTCCAGCTGCACAGCCATACAGCAGGTGCTGTCTTAGGCCCGTTTATACTTGAGGGTTTGGGGGTTAAATATCTTGGACAAAGCCCCCCAGCAGGTCGGCAAAGGAACCCCAAGCCCCACAGCTTCTCCATGGGCTAGGGTTTGTGAAGACTGAGCTCCAGGTAAGACGCCAAGGAAAGCTCCAGAATCACTCCCCTTTTTTTTAACACTCTCTCTTCCTCAGCTCCGGGAGTGAGATAGACAGACTAGATGGCCCAGCGGCTCCTTTGCAGCCTGCAAATTCTGACTGCTCTTCTCAGACGCCGCACGGGCTCTGCTGCTCTCTGTGCGATGGAGGGAGACGCTCCTAAAGTGATCAGCGGGTTTGTTCCAGCCCAAGGCTGTTGTAGTAGAATCTAGCACAGACGGATGGAAAAGGCTTTGATAGTTTAAATGAAAAGATGTTAGAGTTAAAGAAAGCGTCAGAAACGAAGGACCCTTCTGTGCGTGCGCGCTTCTGTATGCCTCTGAATTACTGCGTCCAGGAGGAAGAAAGAGATTTCAAGCCTGCTTGGCTGATGCTTGATTATTTTGTTCAAGCAGGATTTCCTGGAAGGGAAGCGCTCACCAGCACAGCTCAGTAGCTCGGAGCTCCCAGCCTCGCCGCCTAGGGCTCCGTCCCCCGTCCCCGATCAGCTTTCACAGATGGCGGGGGCCCTGGATCCGCAGCTGGAGGAGGTCCAGCCCGGAAGGGGTCCAAGGTCATTCAAGGCCCCGGGCATGCAGTTCAAGCAGGCATTGGGGGGCGGCTCGCTCGGGTGGAGCCGTCTGGGAGATGCTAAGGGTTGTAGCATTTGGCACCAACCCTCTGTTTCTTTAGACGCTTGAGGATGGGAGAGTTCGGGTTAATCATAACATTGACAGTCGTTTTCGTGGTAAGAAAGTGTCCCACGCTGCGGCGGTCGTGCAGCTGGGGTCGCGGAGCTGGGCCCGGGAGAGGAGGCCGGACACGGGGACACGGCCTTTCTCCCGCGCCCCCATGACGCAGGTGTGACTCTGGTTCCTACTGTACACAGGGAGCTGGGTCTCAGAGGTGCTGTCACCCGCCGGTGTCATCGGCACACGCGGAGCGCCTGCCTGTGGACCCGAGGAGCGCGTGAGGACACACCAGCCTCGCCCGGTTTCACGGGCGCATGTCCCTCCCCCGGACTGACTGAGCCATTTCTTCTGGACCCCGCTTAGCTCAGCCCTTCGGGGGACCAGAGGACACTGTATTTGCCTCTTTCTCCTTTTTTTTTTTTGTCTTTTTGCCTTATCTAGGGCTGCACCTGCGGCATATGGAGGCTCCCAGGCCGGGGGTCTAGCAGGAGCTGTAGCTGCCGGCCTTCGCCACAGCCACAGCAACGCGGGATCCGAGCCACGTATGCAACCTACACCACAGCTCATGGCAACGCCGGATCCTTAACCCACTGAGCGAGGCCAGGGATCGAACCCGCAACCTCATGGTTCTTGGTCGGATTCGTTAACCACTGAGCCACGAAGGGAACTCCCTGCTTCTTTCTCCTTAAGCAAACTTGTCTTTTAAGAAAGTTGTACCCACAAAGCAGAAGAAAGTTTGGGAATAGAGCTGTTAAGTTCGGGGCTGGTGGGCACCTGCCAGCTTGTGGAGAAGAAATTCGGAGACTTCTGCTTGGAGCAGCGATAAGCAGGTTCCTCCAGGAGGAAGGCTCGCAGGGGTGCCCTTGATGGGGGGTGGGGCTTGGCTGCTGCGGCATCCCGTCTCCCGGCACCGCCCCGTGGGGCCCCATGCCCCTCGCCCTCCAGGAAGCAGGGCAGGCAAGAGACTGTGACACAAAACCACCGCTGTCCCAGGCAAGCAGCTCTCAGGAGAACACAGGCTCTCCCTCCTTGTGGGCTTCAAGCTGGAGATACGGAGATGACACTGCAGGACTTGGTCACCAGGCCCCCTGGATCTGCTCCCCCGGAACGTGCTGGAGCCAGTCTGCCGACACCGGGTCGTGGTGAAGGAGAGCGCAGCGCGTGCTTGAACGCTCCAAAGCCCCGTGCTCAGAACGCCTCTGATTGGCTGGTGGTGTTTTGGGATCTCAGTGTCATTCTGGTCCCGCCGGTGTGGGGTCTCCGTGCTGGTGGTCAGCGTGCGGTCAGCGTCCTCTGCCCGCTGGGTTTCAGCATCGAGCAAGGACACGGCTCAGGCCCTGGGCAGGAACTGAATGTCCTTGACTTCGTTTTGTGGCTGAACTGTTATTATTTTGTCTTGCTTGGCTGCTTTCCTTTGTGTCTGCATCTCCTCGTTTCTCTGATTAAATTTGCTCTTGGGAACCCGGGGAAGGCCTAGGACGCTAAAGCTTTTCTGCAAACAGGAGGCGGGGGACGTGGTGGGGGACCTGGCCCCATGCAGCCCCCCGGGTCCTGCTGGGCCTCACGCCCTCCCCCTCACCAGAAGGCTGTGGTCTTTGCGCCCTTGGTGCGGCAATGCTCCTGGAACCTAGGATGGCAGGACCCTGGAGGCCCGGCCCCCAAGGTGTCCCAGGGCCGCAGCCGCTGGGAACCCACCTGCCTCCAAACAGCCCTGCTCCCCCACCGCAGGATGGCCCCAGGGTCCCCTCCCTGCGGCCCCCCGCATCCCCTGGTACAGACAGAGGACATCAGGGAAAACTAAGGAAACGTGAGCGACACGTGGACTTGGGTTGATGGGAGCGTAGCCGTGTTAGCTCATTAGCCTGACACGTGCGCCCCAGTGGGTAGGACGGAGAACTGGGGTGGGGTGTGTGGGAGGCCCGAGCCGTCGCTCCCGTGAATCTAAAGCTGTTCTGAAATCAAACGATGTGTCAGGGAAGCGTTCTGCTTGGTGGAGGAGTGGCCGTCTACACGTCACGAGGGCCGTCAGGCCCCGCCCCGGCCTCGGTGATGGTGCTGCACTTCTGATCCCCGACGCCGTCGTGTCACTGAACCGCAGCCGTGGGGCCGCTCACGGCACCCAGCAAAGCCAGCTGGCTGAGCCTGGCGGTGCCGGAGCAAAGAGCGGCCTTTACAGCAGGTGCCAGGCAGGAAGCTCAGGCAGTGGCCTTTTCAGGGCAGCGTTTTTCAGACGGCGGACGGGGCGGCGTGCTCAGCTCGTGGGCCTGCTTCTGACTGGCTGGGGGTCAGGGGTCAGCGTCACCCACCTCCTGGCTCCGGCCGTCTGGGGTCTGCGTGCTGGGGGGCAGCACCCGATTGACTTCTGCCCTCGGGGGGGGGCTTCAGTCTGTGAAGCAGCCCACAGGGCACAGCTCAGAGTGTTGGCTACAGTCCTTGGGGAGGAACTGAAGGTCATGGCCTTGGTTGAACGGCTGAACTTGTGTTATTTTGTCTTCTGGGCTGTTTTCCTTTCTCTCTGCGCTTTCTCACTTCTCTGGTGAAATGCGTTCTCCGGAACCCAGGGAAGGCCTGGCGGCTGCAGATCTGCAGACGAGAGGCAGGCGGAGGGTGCGGGCTGGAGGCGTCCCAGGAGTTCCCCGCGGGGCCCTGCAGCTGGGATGACACCTCTGCCCAGACGCCTCGGGGGCGGGGGCAGCTGCTCTGTGTCAGGGGTCACAGCCGCCCCCGGGTCCTCGCCGCGTGTGGCCCCAGACCTCTGCCCTGCGCCTCTTCAGGGTGACGGCCTCGTGGGAAAGGCCGGGGGCCACGGGCGCCTCCACCCCGCGCGCTTCCCGGAGAACCTGCTCGGGCGGCCGCGCGCTGAGAACCTGCGGCCGGGTTTCGGGCAGACCTGAGTGAGGCTCGTGATTGACCCAGCTGCCTGACCTCTGGAGTTTTTCTCCTCTGTCGTGTTCAGTGGCCCCTGTTACTGTGACACTGAGCTAAATGCCATGATTTCTCTCCGTTCCCAAACTCAGACCCACCTGTAATGGCCGGAAGGCTGACGAGGCCTCCTCCTTGGAGCTGTGACCTGACAAAGGTGTGACTTCATCAGGGGCCTTGAGACGGGAGATTAGCCTGAACCCCTCGGGGAGGGGAGCGTCCTTACGAGGAGGCAGAGATCTGAGACAGGGTGGAGCGGTGAGGCCACAAGCCAAGGCTCGTCTGCCACCTATGGAAGCGCAAGGTGCGAGCTCTCGGGGGGCTCAGCTGGAGACAGGGCCTGATGCCGGCACGTGGGGGGGCTCCCGCCCCAGGCCTCCCGGTTCTGGAGCCCAGTGGGGGGTCTGGAGAGTGGAGCAGGCTGGGAGCCAGCCGCGGGGGGCGGAGCTGTCCCCTGCCCCCAGGCCTCCCGGGCGCCACGGCAGCCGAGGCGAGGGATGACTGGGCCTCACTCGGGGACCAGGGAGCCCCAGAAGGCCCAAGTTCTCCCTGAGAAGAGCCCAGCTTGGCCTGTTAGGGTCGGGACCCTCCTACCGGGGGAGGCCGGTGCTGCGTACGTCCAGCTCCCACAGTCCTGGCGCTGAGAACCGCGGGGTGCGGGGCCCGAGGGTAAATGGCAGGCCGTCCGCGTCCAGGCCTTGCCCCCGCTCGCCCGCCTGGGTCCTGCCCCTGGATCCCACCCCATGCTGCGCCCCCACCGGGGCCAGCCTGCTGGGGTGGCAGCTGCCGTGGTCACTGCCGTTCCCATGGGCTGGGGGGTGGCCCGGAGCGACAGAGGCCACGCGCTCGTGGGGTCCTTGGGCAGGCCATGCTATCTTGGCGGTTCCCTCCTGGCCAGAAGGAGGAGTTCGCGGGCGTCCTGAAGGCCACTGGGGCGTGAGGACTCGGGGCCGCCCGCTTTCTGTGTCGGAGAGAAGCACAGAACCGAAGCCAGATGTGGCCTCTGGCCTGAGACACGCGTAGGACCCGCGCTCGGAACCAGCTCCCAGAGCCACCAGCTGCCCACAGCTGCCGCCCTCACGCCTGCCTCTGCCCCGAACCACAAGGCTCCTTAGGGGTTGGAATCTTGAGACGGGGTCAGGGCGGGAACGGAAGGTGGGTCTGAGCTGGAGACGAAAGAACCTGAAATAACGGAAGAACCGGGCACCTTCCAGAGGCTTCTGGAGAGAGAGCAGAGCACGCCGAGAGCGGGGCTGGAGGCCCAGCAGGGGCCTAGGGGCAGGGCCTGGGGGCTGGTCGTCTATTCAGGGGGTTCCCAGGCCGCTGCCTTGGACTCTGGGGCTCTCCCGGGGCGGGGAGCAGACACCCACAAGCTGCCCCTGTGGGGGAAACACGGCCCAGGGTCTCTGTTCTGGAAAAGGCAGGCACCAGGCTGTAGGGTCCCTGCAAGGGTGCCGCCTCCACCCTGAGGACGAACGCTCCCACACGGGGGGTCTCTTCTGGGGCCCTGGGCCCCTCCACCCCAGCGCAGGCGGATGGCTCCCCTGCCCGCCGAGCCGCCCACCCCCAGAGGCAGTGGTGGGCGGGGAGACGCTTCAGTGAGTTCTAAATATTCTTAGGGGATCAAAGATTCTCATAAACAAAGGCCTAAGTGCTTACAACAGATCTCTCAAGGGTTTATCTTGGGAAGTTATTCAACGTGCAATAAAACGGAGACCCTGGCAAAGCAGGCTGGTGCTGTGTGGGGGCCGGAGCAGTGCAGGGAGCCCGTGTGGCCGGGCTTTGACCCCCCAGGGCTGGGGTCCTGGTCGCAGAGGGGTGGCCTCCGGGACCGCTGAGCCTCTCCTCCACCGAGACTCTGGCGTGGCCCCGACGGCCCAGTGCGGCCCCAGCCTAGCAGACGGCGGAGGAGCAGGGCCGCGTGGGCGCCGTCTTTTCCGGAGTCGTGGGGGTGGGGGTGCTGCTGCTTTACCGGAGTTTGCAGAGTCGGGCATCAGCTGCTGGTCCACCCTGGAGCAGGACCCTCCAGGGGGCCCGAGGAGAGGCCGATTCAGGACCCCCACCCCGCTCCCCCTCAGCTGGGCTCTGCCGGGCCGCCACAGAGAGGAAACGGCCCTACATAGGGGCAGGCGTGGCTGGCAGGCGTCTTCCCAGAGGGGTGGCCCTCGGCCTGGCCCTCGGTTGGAGCTGCCCGGGCAGAGGACGAGGCGAGGCTGCTGAGGGAGGAAGCAGAGGAGCCCCTCGTCCGGCGGAGCTTGGGTTTCGAGCCGCCGGCTGCTGAGGTCCCTAGGGGTTCAGGGAGATGGCCGGCTCACCCATCACGTCCCAGGAGCAGGCCTGGTGTCTGCCTGGTGCCCCCATCCAGCGGGGGCAGCAGGGAGGAGCTGTCAGCCCGCCGGGAGGGCGGCCGCCACAGCAGGTCCCGGGCCCCGGCCGGGGAAAGCCCTTCTGCAGGGAGCCTGGTGGGGCTCAGCCAGGCGGACGTCCTCGACCCTGGCGGGACCCAGCGTCCTTCCTGCTCAGGGGACCTGACACACAATTCATGGCCAGGAGGCGTGGGGCCGGCTGGGGAGGCTCTGGCCCTTGGTCACGCCCGACACACCCTTCTCATCGGTTTATGCTCCGTGCGTTTCTCCTGGAGCTTGAGGGGCCCTGTGTTCCCGAAGCCGCGCAGTGGGTGAGCTCTGCCACTAACGCCCTGTGTCCCGCGGTGACGTGAGGTCCCCACGGCAGAGCCCCGGCTCCTGGGGCTGGGGGACGAGTGCCGAGGTGCGGGGACCAGAGGGCCTGGAGGCCGGGGCAGGGTGAGTGGGGCTCACGGGGGGGCCTGGCCACCCGTCTCCCCGCCACCACGATGCCTCCTTCCAGGAGGACCCGGGCGTCCACGCCACACGCTCACACCGCTCAGGCCCTGGACGTGGCCCTTTTCTGCCCCAGGCTTCTCCCATTGCAGGTTCAGCCGCAAGGGGACCCTCTCACTGGACGGCACTGCCAGGTGGCCCCTCTGCCTCCTGGGGTCAGCTTGCTTCTCCTGCTCCCACACAGGAGCCACCAGAGGGGGGGGGGGACACGCTCCAAGGCCTCCTCCCCACCCCACTCCCCGCCCCCGCCCCCGGGACCCTATGGCAGCCTCCTGTCTCCTCGCTCCAGCCCCCAGCAGCCTCCCCACTGCCGGCTGAGTCCGGCCCCAGTGCCCAGCTCGGCCAGTCTTTCTTACCCCAGTCCTCCTGTGAGCCCTCGCCGTTCCCCACCCAGGCCAGAGGCCACGAAGCCTGTCCCGCCCTCTCGGCCCTGCATCCTTGCGGCCCTGCAGTGCCCGCCTCCCTGGCCTCCTCTGGGTCCCTGCTCTCGCTCACCTGTACCCTCTAGGACTGGTGCCCAGCGTGGCCTGGACCCCCTGGCGGCCCTGGGCCTCCTGCAGTGCGTTTCCAGTGGAAAGTGGGCCCCCAGGGGCCTCAGGGGCAGGGGCCTAGCCCGGATGACAGGACCTTCCTCGGACCGAGGGCAGAGGGGACCTTTCTGTCCAGCCAGGCAGAACTGGCCTCCGACATCGGTCACAAAGGCAGGAGTCAAGGATTCGAGGAGCGGTGGGGAGAGACCCGCGCTTCGGCGGCCACCGCGTCACCTCTGTCCCTGTGCTGGACCCGCAGGCCGAGGCGCCCCCGCCCGTTGGGAGGCATCCCCGCTGCTGCGGCCAGGGCACCAGCTCTGTCCTCCAACCCACGCTGAGCGTGGCGTCACCGGCCTGGCCCTGAGACCAGCACCCTCCTGAGAACGCGAGGAGAGCACCCAGGAAGGGGGCTGAGTGGCTGGGGAGCTTGCGGGGGCTTCTGGGGGCCCTCGCTGGGGAAGCCCCCCACTGCCCGCCTGGCCGCCCGCCCACGGGGCAGGCCAGCGCGCTCCGGGTCGGCTCCTCTGGGTGCGGGGGACAGCACGGTGACCCCGGGCCGCGGAGGAGGAAAGGGCAGCGCTTATTGCAGGGCGTCCAGCCCGGGGCCGAGCAAGAGCAGCGGCTCAGGTTTGAAAGGCTCGGACTCCGGCCGGCGGCTGAGGGAGCGGGTTGGGGACGCGGAGCCACTCCTGAGCGTCCTTCCGGCTGGTGGCGGAGAGGCCGCAGGCTGGTGTCGGGCAGCACCGTGTCGGCCCCAGCTGGTCTGGGGTCTCGGGGCTGGGGGTCGGCGTGCGGCAGCATCCCTCCTGGTGCGGCTTCAGCCTCGCGCGGGGACACGGCCCCGAGGGTGGTCCGGAGCCCTGGACGAGGAGGCCGATGTCCCTGACGTGGTCTTTTGACAACACTACTCTTACTTTGTCTTGCCTGACTGCTTTCCTTTTTTTTTCTTTTTTTTTGTGTTTTCTCATTTCTCTGATAAAATTTGCTGTCTGGAACCAATGCTTTTTACAAACAGGCAGAGACGCGGGGGCGGGGGCGGGGATCTGTTTGAAAGGCCCTGCCACGTAGCAGGTGTGGTGGGATGGCTTGCATTTGTTTAATTGGCATCTGCATAACGGTAATGCGTTAACCGTTAACCGCTGAGCCGGGAGGGGAACTCCAGTGGGTTAAGAACCCCACCAGCATCCATGAGGTGGTGGATTGGATCCCTGGCTTCGCTCAGTGGGTTGAGGATCCGGCGTTGCTGTGAGCTGTGGTGGAGGTCTCAGATGCGGCTTGGTATTGCTGTGGCTGTGGCTGCGGTGTAGGCCGGCGGCTGCAGCTCCGATTCCACCCTTGGCCTGGGAACCTCCATGTGCCACGGGAGCGGCCCTGAAAGACAAAAAAAAAAAATAGCCTTATAGAGAAGCTGCAATAACGGTACGGAGAGTCCCCACACACCCGTCCCCCGGCTTCCCCCGTTGGCCCCTCCCGTCCTGGCGGCAAGGTCATCAGAGCCCAGGGGACGGCTTCCAGGCGTGGGCTTCGGACTGAAGGCCCGGCTTCATTCGCTTTTCAGCGGCTTTTCCGCTGAGCCCTCCTTTCCTTTTCCAGGATCCTGTCGGGGTTCGTGTGGTCTCCTCAGCCTCCACTGGGTCGTGCCGGCCGCTCAGCCTGGCCGTGTCCCTCACGACCTTGCTGGTTTGAAGGAGGACTCGCCCTGTGTGCCCCTCGCCTCGAGTCTGATGTCCTTCTGGCGGCTGCACAGAGTGTGGGCGGGTGTCTGGGGAGGACGCGCACAGGCCCAGGTCGCCATCGCGTGCCAGGGTGGGGCGGCCGCACGGGCCGTGACCCGCCGTTGGGGCTGACCGTGATCCCCCGGCTGAGGCCGTGTCGCCAGCTTCCTCTGCCATCACTTGCTGTTTCAGAAGCAAGTCACTGAGTCCAGGCCGCCCTCACTTGTGAGGGGGAGGAGGCGCCGAGCTCTGCCCCGCGTGGGGCGTCCGCTCCTCTGCTCCCTCCGTGTGTCTGGTTCGGTCACTTGCCCGCCTCCGTCTGGACTCGCAGGTGTGCTCTTCCTGCCTTGGGCCTGACCCCCTGTCGCCGGTGTTGTCGCGCCGACGCCCCAGCTTCACGGGCAGCTCTTTCAGGGCGGCCCTGTGTCCCTTTGACCGCTTTCCGCCTCCTGAGTGCCTCCTTGCTTTCTGGCTCCCTAGATGTGGTGAAATATTCTCGCCTCGTGGGCGCCCTGGTCCAGCCCTAGACTCGGCCACTCGTCCGAGAAGCCCTGCCTCCCTTCGTGGGCAGAGGTGTTGGGAACCAAGATCTGGGCCCCAGGCGTGCTCGGCGCCTCCGCACGTCACAGGTTCCAGGGCTTCCGGGCGGGCAGAGCAGGGCGCGCATGTGGACTGTGCACACGTCTGCAGCTGTCTGTGTCTGTGTCGAGTCTCTGGCACACGCAGTGCCACACGGGTCCTGCTGGCTCCCCTTGCTTATCTGCAGCCCCCCTCCAGCAGCGAGCTCCGTGCCCCCCCATCCGTGAGCTTGTCAGTCAGAGCAGTTTGAAGAGAAGTCCTGATAC
This sequence comes from Catagonus wagneri, assembly GCA_004024745.2. Lineage (NCBI taxonomy): Eukaryota > Metazoa > Chordata > Mammalia > Artiodactyla > Tayassuidae > Catagonus > Catagonus wagneri. The sequence continues at coordinate 82,130 of PVHT021183509.1, forward strand.
GTAGTGGCTCCCAGTGTCCAGGCTTAATGTCCCTTTTCCATTGACTTAGGTCCGCCCCTTTCTTCCCCTTCGCTTGGTGGGGTTGAGTCAACGTCTGTGACACAGTCAGATTCTCTGGTCACAGGCTGCATCCTAGCCTGGGAATTCCCATCATCCCGGTCGGTATTTTTAATGTGCGGACTTGAAAGTTCAGCCGCCATGGCGTAAAGTCCTCGTGGGGAGTCACGTGTCCATCTCCCAGACCTCCTGTGTCCCCTCGGCATGCCCCAGTGCTTGTCCTTGTAGCCAGCCGCTGCCCTCCCCCTCAGCCCGGCCGGCCCTTGTCTGGGGGTGTCCCTTCCTGCGGTTCCGCCTTTTCCAGATGTCACAGGAATGGAGTCATACATTTGGGGTCTGGCTTCTTTCATTTAGCAAAATGCATTTAAGATTCATCGCTGTTATTGTGAATCAGCACCTTACTCCAGATGCGATTTCATTATCTGGTGCACGAAGCTCGTTTCTCTGTAAGCGCACTGACGGCGTCCTGTCACTTCCAGTTTGGGGCGATTATGCTTAACGCTGCTATGAACGTTCGCATGCGAGTTTGTGCGATTTCAGTTCATTTGACTAAACACTTAGGAGCGCAGTTGCCGCGTCACGTGGTCTGTCTGTGTGCAGCTTTGTGAGAAGCTGCTGAACGCCAGGCCTTAGTGACAGTTTTGGCAGCTCTGCTGCCTTGACAGCAAGGGGCGCTGCCGGCTTCCCGGGTCTCAGCCACCCCGGCGCTGGCACAGGGCACCGCCGCCTTTCATTTCCCTGTTTCTTCTTTGGTAAGGCGTCTCTCTTTCAGATCTCTTTTAATTGGCTTGTTTATTTTTTTGGTTCAGTTTTCAGAGTTCTTTATATGGTCCAGAAATGTGTCGTTTTTTAGAAATCTAATGTGCACGTACTTTCTCTTGGTCTGTGACCTGTCTTTTCATTCCTTTAGGCGTGTCTTTCCCAAAGCAGATTTTTAGGTTTTTGGTAAAATCCAGTATATTTTTTTTTTCTTTCATGGATCATGTGTTTGGTATCATATATAAAGACTTGCTGGCAACCTCAAGTTCGAGCAGTTTCTCTCTGTTGTTTTCATCGAGAGGCGTCTGCTTTGCGGTACAGATTCAGGCGTGTGACCCAGTCTGCATGGACTTTGTGCCTTTGCCGGCGCTCAGTCGACTGTGTGGCCCAGGACTGCATTTCCGAGCACTCTGGTCTGCCCCCCTCTCCGCGCACCCATCCCCTTCCCAGCAGCTGTCGGAGTGAGCTCAGCAGAACCTGCATTTCTTTTCCTAGGACTGAGGGGGCATCTTTTTATGAGCTTGGAAGCCACTTCTGCGAACCAGCTCTCGTATCCTTTGTCCACCGCCCCTCCTCGGGTTTCCTCATTGATCCTGTAGGTGTACGAAGGGAGTGCCTGTCATCGTTAGACTCAGGGAAGCTCGGCAGCCGTGCGAGAGGCTCCGTGCCCTCCAGGGGTGGCTCAGGGGCCCGGCTTCCCCTGTTGGCTCATCCAGCAGGTGAAGAACACGGGCGGACGGCGTCTCACTTGGCCAAGAACACACGGTGTTTGCCGAGCTGTTCCTTCAGCACAAAGCTTCCAAACACAGAGTGTCGTTTATAAAGGCTGGCAGGCCGCAGGCCTCTGACTGCCGCTGCCCTGGGGCTACCGGGGGAAGCGGTGGCCGTGGCCGCCCTCCCACCTGGCGCCAGACGGCAGGCGGCCGAGGGAGGGTCAGCTGCAGGAGGGGTGGGTGTCTCTGCCGCTGCCAGATGTCGGCGGCACTGGGCGGCGCCGAGGCGGACCGGAGGCAAGAAGCAGGGACCGCTCGCTTTTGGCTTCAGCGGAGCCCTTGGGCCACGGCCATCAAAGGTGCGTGCCAGCTGGTGGCGAGGTGACAGGTGTGCTCCCTCAGCTCAGTGCTGTCAGGAGAGATGTGACATGTGGTTCACTCGGGCGCCGTTGAGGCAGCTCAGTGACCTGTTCGCGGCACTTCCCCAGAGCGATTTCCGGAAAGCCGAGCCTGGCCTGGCTCCCAGCGCCGGCCTCGTCCTGCCCCGAGACGGCCCTGCCGGCTTCACGGGGCCCCAGACCGTCCAGGCCGATGGAGAGATCGGGGAGGCGAGTGGCAGAGCACATAACTGCCTCGCTACGTTTTGCTGACCGAACCGGCCACTGGGCCTCAGGCCAGCTCGGCTGAGCGGCGGCGGAGAGAAACTAGGCCCCTCGCTTGTGCAGGACGCACGCTCGCTGGTCGGCCGGCTCCTCGGCTGCTGGGTCGGGGCGGGACCTGGGGGAGACTGACGGCCCGGAGCAGTTACCGGTCAGGGGTGCTCCTGGGGAGGCGGGGCCCTCGGGGGCTCAGGAGGGAGAGCGAGAGGTCCGTGCCCCCCTCCACGTCTGCTGGGTCCGAGCGCCCCTCCTGTCGGGGCCTCCGACCTCGGCCAGCGCTGCCCGGACTCCAGCCCCAGGCGCCGCTCGGCTCTGCTGCGGGTCCGTCTGGCAGGGCCCAACGCTGCTTTTTCTCTGGTTTTCGGTCTTGACTCTGTGGAAGGCTGCTCTCTGTTGGCCCGGCCCTCGGCCCTGCTGTGCACTGTGCCCCCGCCCCCGGGGAGGAGGGCGCGTGACCCCCCCAGGCCCTGAAGGCCCTCCCCGCTGGGTGAGGTTTGGCACGCGACCCCGACTTGGGTGGTTCTGCGTGTAATTCAGTCCCAGGCACCGCACCCTCCTGAGACCCAGCTCAGGTCTGAGCGGCTGCCCCAACGCCTTCCAGCCCCGGGGGCTTCGGTGCCCAGCACTCCCTGGAGGAAAACTGACCACTCGGTCAGACACCAAGTCTGACTGGACCTGCCAGTTCAGTGCTGACAAACGCGAACCCCTGGATGGCAGGTGATACAGACCTTCATTCCAGAACATTCTCCCAGCGCCCCACCGAGATACAGACCATCACTCCAGGGGGGCATTTCACCCAAGTCCTAAGGCCCAGGTGACTGGGTGCAGGCGGGGAGCCCCCCCCCGCAGAGCGGGGGAGGGGCCAGCCGTGGAGGCCGCAGCAGGTCACTCCGGGCCCGGCCCCAACACGGACCTTCTGCCCGAAGCGGGGCTTTGCTCCCTGCCTTCCCAACCTCCAACCCTGGCCAGCTTCCCGAGGATGATGCGAATTGTAATCTGACAGCCTTGGAGCCCAGGATCCCCCCAGCGGCCCTGAACCAGGTGCAGGCCCTGCAGAAATGAGCGCTGACAGCTGGGTGACGGCCGAGGGAGGGACAGCCAGCTCCCCAAGCCTGAGACGTGAGCGTCGCATGCCTGGAGCGGGAGCAGAAAGTAGGAACAGCCAGAGGAGCGGGCGTGTCGGCAGCTTTCACGGGGCCTGTTTATCAGCGCGCTTCTCCACCGCCTCGAGCCCCATGCTCCTGGCGGCTCAGGATGGCGTGTCCCCTCCGCTGAGGTCTCGCCACACCGCGTCTGGAGCCCAAATGTCTGAAGCACTGTGCTCACTTCAGGGGAAGGTTTCTGGGCTGTTTTTCTCTGCTCACTATTTTCCTCTTGGCTTTTACCTTCTTCCTGGTCCTTTACGGGACGGAAAGTCTGGCTCTGGGTGGGCCATGTCGGTGGGATGGCCCCCAATTGGTGGCTGACTGCCGAGTCCTTGGCTCTGAAGTTGGTGCTTTTTGCCTCAGGCGTCACCCCTCAGCTCACTCGTTTGTCCTGGTTCTCAGCGCAGAACATGTGGTCCTCCCGGGCCTGGCAGCTGCCGAGGAATCGCGTCTCCTCTGTCACTTGCTCATCCCGCGGTTTGGGGAGAGCTGCCTCAGCCGTCTGAGCCTCCGGGTCCTCGTCTGGGCTGGGGAGAGTGTGAGAACCTGCTTTCCGGGGCTGCAGGGAGAGACGTGCAAAGGTCTAGCCCAGGGCTGGCCCCCCCGCTGGAGTCAGCCGGCGTCATCTTTGTTAACAACAGACTCTGCAAAGGCTTGACAGAGCACATGGGGACTCGGGGACGGGCGTGGCTCATAGTCACGGTGGGTGAGCAACGGGCTCAGACAGCTTCTCAGGCTGTGGGGGGTGCGTTCGTGAGGACCCAGGTTCAGCGGGACCAGCACAGGCAGGGCTGCAGGGCCTGGGCGCTCCCAGCCCTGGGGAGTGGGGTGCATTCATGTTGGGGGCGGACAGGCCACCTGGACCGGCCTGTGGGGGCCTGCCTGCCCTGCGAGGGCGGCTCGTGCAGTGCTCAGAAGGGAAGACCCTGCGTAGCTGTTAGCTGTGCTTGGGCAGGTGAGGGGTGGCGGTGGGTGGTGTCAGGACCCAGAAGGGGCAGAGGCTCTGATCACGGATGGAAGGAGGA
>PVHT021183510.1:0-117548 GCA_004024745.2 Catagonus wagneri
GGGCCCAGAGTCGGGGGGTGGCTGGGGCTGGACCAGCCGCTTGACGCTCATGTGACCCCAGTAGCTTCTGCGGCCACAGCTGAACAATGAGATGCCTGGGCTCAACCCCTCCCCGGCGGGAAGGTCAGCAGCCAGAGGCCAAGGCCGAGCCCCCAGCGCCTAAGACGGGCTTGGAGGAAGGCGATTCGACCTTGGACGACGCCCCTCCCCACAACAGCCTCCGAGACGCAGTGACAGCCCGGGAAAGCCAGCGAGCTTCTGGGCCTCAGCTGCCTGCCCTGGGGAAAACGCCATGGGAACCACAAAAACAAAGCCTGCTGGCTCGGCTCCCGGGGAGGGACCCCAGTCAGGTGGCCTCCGGAGCAGGTGCGGGCGGAGCAGGGAGGGCTGGGCTCCAGCTTCCGGACAACGGGAACCGAGCCCAGCACAGGTGACAGGGGAGGGGATGGCGGGGCCTCGGCCAGGAGCGGGGCTCTGACGCCGCCAAGGCTGCCGCCCAGTCCTCAAGGCCTGGGAGAGGCAGTCTTGAGGGACCCAGACGGTAAGCCCACAAGGGGTCGCAGTGTCTGCTTCTAGATTTCAAGTACGGAGCTTTGAAAGAACTAACGCTTGGCTCCAAAACCAGTACAGATCGGAGCTGAGGCAGCCTGGCTGCTGCCCACGTGTGCCCGCCGTAGGAGACGCCTCTGCTCAGACTGGCGCCTGGGGCGGGCCGTTCATACAGTACAGTCAGGGGCCCAAAACTGTCCTGAGTGACAGGGCCTGGCCCCCAAACTGGCCCGTTCCGCACAGCTCGGCAGGAGCGCCAGATGGGCCAGCTGCCCGACCCGGGCTCGGAGCCACCGAGGCCCAGAACCCAGAACAGGCCCTTTCTGGTGACCGGGGCCAGGGCCAGAGGCGGCCCGTGGCCTTTCCTCCTGAAGGTGGCGGCGGCGACCATCTGAGCTGTCCTCTCCCTCCTGGGGTCGGGGCAGGAGGGGCTAGTTCAGGTCTTTAAGGCAAAGGGACCGAAGTCCTGGGGTTAGTCTCAAGGGTGTCGTTATGTCTCTAACAAGGAACAAGGGAAAGGCAAGTGCACACAGCGGGCTGGAGGGCGAGGCCGCGCCCGGCCGGGAGCCCCCGTTCCCGGAGACCTGGCCGAACCTCGGAGGTCCCTCCAAGGCACGTCGTGTGCAGGCGGCGCCGGGGGAGGAAACACCCTCTCCACTATGTATTTCCAAAAAATAATTATCTTGGTGGCATCGACCAAACCCAAGGTTTAAGTTAAAAAAATAATAATACAAATAAAGGTGAGAAGAGAGAAGAAGGCCCGACGCAGCAGGAGACCGCGGTCTTTTCTTGGTCCGACGCTCCTGCCCCCACGCTCGGGAGGTGCCTGCCAAGTCCGTCTGCTGGGACTGAACGCGTACCAGGTTTCACAGTGGCCCCACCCCAGCTGAGGGACGTGGGGACGCGCGGCTGAGCTGCCTGGATGATGGGCGAGTGGCCTTCTGGGGGGGGTTGTTTACGAGCCTCGTGCGTTTCCTTTCGCGAGCTCCTCGGCTCCTGCGGCTTAGGTCTCTTGCGGGACCACGTGCATGAGCTTCTGGCAAAGGACCGTCGTGGAAACTGCAGGGAGAAGCGTGCAGTCACGTGCGGGCACGCGTCTGGGGGGGCAGGTCACCCAGCCCCCACCGCCACGGCCCCCAAGGTGGGAGAAGCCAGAAACCCCCAAACTGACGTGAGACCTCCCGACCCGCGCGTGTACACCAGGCCTGCAGGCCGCCTGATGGGGGCTCGGGCCTGCACCCCTCACCCATTCGGACCCAGGACCATCGGGAGTGATGACAGGATGGTGGCCCTGCTGCCTGAGGTCTATGACTCCGCCGCCTGGCAGACTGCCGGCATAGCACAGAGGGGTTGGGGCGGTGTGTGTGCTGAGCCCGGGGGGATTTCAAATTGCGGGGATGCGGGGGGTCCTGCCTCAGGCCTGGGGTGGTTCTGACGGATCATGAACAGGGCCCCAGGCTGGGCTGGAGACAAAGCTCCAGTGAAATGACAGCATCTGGTCTCCAGGAGGTGCCCATCAGAAAGCGGGCGGGTTCTCCTGGGGATTTTAAAACCACCTAGGAGCCGGTCTCGCTCGGCGGTCTCAGCACAGGGTCCTAACCCAGGCTGTGCGGAGATGCTGTTTTCTCCTCCGCGTTTCTAGGTCAGCCGGCTGGTCTAAGCTGGCGGCAGACGAGGGGGATTTTGTCGCTTGGCAAGAGCAGCCTGGTTTTCTGGAACCCTTGTCTGAGATTAGCTAGTGCCAAGCTGAGCATTTTATCCTAAAATACGTGGGCCAGGCGTCACCACCAGACATGCCCAGTTCGGCCCACTCGGCCCGGGCCTCTGGCCACCCCGCTCCCCCGCTGACCTGGCCCGGGGTGGGGGCTGGGCCGTGGCGGGGCGGGGGGGGCGGCAGAGCAGCCAGCGGGTGGCGAGGGAACTCACAGACGCCCCGCAGCAGCCACTTGGGCTTGTTGCTCCACCAGACGCCGAGGAAGTAGAAGGGCAGGCCGCTAAGGATGATGGTGAAGCCGATGCCGCACTCCACGGGCGTCTTCCAGAAGGAGACGGCGATCAGGAAGAGGCAGGCCAGGATGAAGAACACGGGGAGGGCCACGTTCACCTGCGGAGGGGCCGCAGCTGACGCCGGGCGGCGGGGCAGAGGGCGCCCCACCCCGTGAGCACTGCGCCCACGGCCCTGGCTGGAGCAGCCTCTGCCCCGGACCCACACTCGCCGGCTTTCCCGAGTGGCGGCCTCCTGGGAACCGGACCTCACCTGGCGCTCGCTGGCCCTGCTCCAGAGCCGGCGCCGGGCAGTGACTACCCAAAGCCAGACGGTGCTGGCGGGGGCGCACAGGCAGGCTTTCCAAGGTCAGGGACGGGTGGCCGCCCCGGTCCCCACATCACAGGGCGGGAACCCCGGCCCCGCCCCACGGGCACCCAGAGCGGGGCTGGCGCTTCTGGGAAGACCGTGGCCACCCACTAATGAGCAAGCGGCCTGGCCTTCTCAGAGAGCCCTTGTGGACAGGCTGGACCACAGGCCGCACGGCCGCCGGGCAGACAGTCCCACCCGCATGCATCCAGGCTGAGGAGTCGCGGAGGCGCCCACGGCAGGGCAGGGCTCAGGGACACGTGTCCCCTTTCTGTGTCCACCATGCGTCCTGCCGGGCAGCCAGTCTGCACACAGGCCAGAGACCCCGGGGTGAGCGAGGGTCCCACCAGGTCAGCCCGGACCGCCTGCCCGCCCCCCAGGTCCCAGGGGGTCAGCACCCCACCAGCCGGGGCCAAGGTGGTCCAGGGCACTGAGGCCTGTGGCCGGTGGCCAGCTGTGTCGGCCACAAGCTTCCAGAACTGTGTGAGGGCAGGAGCTGCTGGCCGGCAGCCACCCCGGGCCCCTCCCTCTGGCTCCCTGAGGTGTCTCCCGGGCAGGAGTGGGCCCCTTGGAGAACAGGGCCGCCGGCGCTTAGCGAGCGAGGAATGGGCGTGCCCAGCTTAGGTGGGGAACAGCGGGCAGTCTGGTCCTGAGAAGCCTGCGCAGTGAGGGGCAAAGCCAGCCCCCGACGGGCCCAGCCCTGCAGCCTCAGACGCCTCCTCCTCTTCCCACCTTGGTCCTGCCAGCGCCTGGCCCTCCCCAGAGGCTGGGTGGCCCCCTGGTCTCTGCCCAAGGCTGCCCCCAGCCACTCGGGCCCCTCCCGCTGGCTGTCTGCCCAGCGCTGCAGGTTTTTGCTAGAACGTGAGGGCAGCGGGCAGGGAGGTCCTATGGCGCCCTCCGATGAGCCTCAGCACCCGCACCACCCGCTTGGCGCCTATGAACCAAACCCAGGGCCCCTCGTCGAGACCGGGGGCTGTTCCCACGGGCCCTGGGAGAAGGTGCCCTGCCCGCGGCTCGCGGAGGCCGGAGGCCCAGGGGCTCGCGGGACGGGTGGCGCCGGCCCTCACCTTGATGGGCCGCTCCAGCTCGGGCTTGCGGTAGCGCAGCCAGAGCATGCCGATGATGGCCAGGGCCACGCAGAGCCAGTTGAAGAAGCTGAAGAAGTTGATGACGGAGAAGATGTCTTTGGAGAAGGCATAGAGCAGGGTCATGATGCACTGCGAGCAGAGGGACGGGCTGTGAGCCGTGCCCCACCCGGGAGAGGCCCGCCGGGCAGGCGCGCCGCGCGTGGGCCCCCGCGGTCAAGGGTGGGGCGTCTGGACTTCAAGGAGGTGAAGGGCCCCGAGCTCGGGAGCCCAGCTCCTGGAACCAGCCTAGGGACCCGGCACGGGGTCGGCTACATGCGGCGGGTACATCCAGGCTGCAGCGCGGGCAGCAGATTCAAAACTGAGCCGGGTGAGCTGTCGCTGGGCCCCCGTCCACGCACTGTGGTTGTTACCTCCGGGACGGGCCAGCCCGGGCCCCCGACTCTCAGAAACCGAGAGACGGCAAGCACTTCCCCTTCAGGCTGCTGTGTTCTGGGGTGATTAAGTGCACAACAGCCACCCAGGACAATGACAGGTTCTTAATCTAAGAGCCACCAGGGAGCTCCTCTAGATTTAAGTTTTTGTTTTTCACAAGTACCCTGTATTATTTTTGGAACGAGTGGCACAGCAGTGGCACTGAACATGCAAACACGTTAATTTGTCCCCATCGGACAGCAAGGGAGGCCGAGACAGGCGTCCTCAGACGGGACGCAGTCCCCTCCCCTGCCCACCCCCCGCGTGCCACGCCGGCAAGCCCAGGTGGAGGACGGGACAAGCCGCGGACCCACCGTGAACACGAGGGACGGCACGGGCGTCAGGAGCTGCGGGTGGATCATAGACAGGACGGACGGCAGGTGGCCCTCCCTGGCCCCCACGAAGAACAGCCTGCGGGCAGAGGGGCGGCGGTTGGTCCCGCGGGGGCGCTCCCTGCCTGGGCCCAGCACCTCCAGCAGCCCCCTCACCCCCTGCGGGGCCCAGAAGGAGCCCGTGAAGGGTCTAGATGGACACGCAATTGTGCCACCTCTGGGCGGAGGACGTGCTTTATTTCTGCGTCACGGGAATGTCCCGACAGCTGTTACTCAGGGCAGCCCGCTCAGCCCCCACGCCCCCGCAACGGCGGCCCCGGGGGACTCACCTGGAGGACGTGAAGAGGGACCCGTTGACGGAGCCGAAGCAGGACAGGCCCACGAAGACGGGGATAATCCAGGACATGACGCCCAGGTGGTAGTTCCCGAAGTCCTAGACGGACGGCAGCGTGAGCGCCCGCGACGCCCGCCGCGGCTGGACCAGCCCGCCCCCTGCTGCATGGCCCTCCTGCACCCGGCACGTGGAGGGCCCCGGGCGCTGGCTTTCCCCGTGCCTGGTCCTGCCCGCCCCGGTGGGCATTTACTCGGGTGACGGGCCTCTGAGGTGGGACTGCGGATTGGCGGTGGACTCCGCCCCTCGGCTCAAAGAGTGACCGCTGGGGCCACTGCAGACACGCAGACTTCAAGCTGTCCAGGGAGCAGCCTGGCACAGCGCTGCGAAAGCCTGCTGATTCTCATGTGCCGCCAGCGCGCTGACCCCGGCAGGCCTGGCAAAGCTCCAGCTCAACACCCCCTGTGGGAGTGCGAGGGGCCGGGTCCACCCCTGGTCGTGGGCTCGAGGGGCAGACTGGGCCCTCAGTGGCCCGGGTGCACTGGCGGGTGGCACCTTACCACGGCCACGGCCTCCGAGGTCAGCATCTGCTCCGTGGACAGAGTGGTGAAGTAGGCCAGGTTCGTCAGCACGTACACCAGGGTGACGATGGGCAGGGAGATGATGATGGCCAGAGGCAGGTTTCTGGGAGGAATGGGCGGCGCGTCACCGACACGAAGCCCGGGACGGGGCCAGGACGTCAACCGACGGCGGCCGGGTCGCTGCGTGGGGAAGCCGGGGCCCGCAGCTGCGCAAACCCTGGCCAGCGACCCAGCCCGCCCGGCCTCCACGTCCCCGTCTGTGAAACGGGCTTCCTGGCTGTTCTTCAAGGTCACACCCCCACCTGCCCCGCCATGATCTTAGCCCCAGGGACCCCCCGGAAGGCCCTGCACTGCGCTGGTCGGGGGCTGAGCTGGGCCCAAGCACAGAAGCAGGTTCTGCCTCCTCCGGCACTGAAGTGACGCGCGAACACGCACACTCTGCTCACAGACGCACCTGTAGGGGTCGATCATCTCCTCCGTGACTAAGTTCAAGTAATTCCTAGAATTCAAAGAGCAGACTTTGGTTACACGTTTCTCCCACAGTCACTGGGGAAAGGACACAGGCTCCACTGAGCCCCTCTTGGCTGCTTGGGGCTGGTGGAGACCCCGCGCCCCAGGCCCGGGGGGCACAGTGGGGGGCGCCTAGTGGGATGGCGACAGTCCTGCCCCCCCCCCGCCCCGGAAGCGTCACCAGCATCATCCCCGAGCTGCCAGCGGGGTCTATCTCAGGGCCACCTGCTGGAGTGGGACGCAGCTGCGAGGGGCTCCGAGAGGGTCTCCTGCCACCCGCCCCAGGGTGCCCCTGAATGTGGGTTTCGCAGCCCCGGGACCACACATTCCAGAACCTACCATCCCCCGTAGGCAAAGAGGCCACTATACAGCGCCAGCACGATGTTCCCCACGTCCAGCCTGGTGCCTTCAAACGAGAACTTGGGGTCCAGATTGGACACGTCCCCTGGCAGAGAGAGGAACGCGGTGTCACAGAACGTGGCACTGAGGTCAGGCCTCAGGTTCCGGAATGTTCCCGGAGCAAAACATGTAACGGACAAAAACGTGGGGTGAAGGCTCTTCACAGCAACATCAACTGCACCTGCCAGGCCACCGGCCCTTGCGCTTGCCAGACCCACCCTGGCCGGGAGCAAGCAGACCTGGAGGGACGTGGCCTCCAAGCGGGGGCGGCAGCTCTAGAGACCCCAGGCCCGCCTGGGACGGCGGGCGCCAGTCCGTCTGCTCGCCTGGGCTGCAGGACACTGGTCGCCGAGCCAGCGCTCCTCACAGAGCCCGCGTCGGGGAAGCCGGTCTGCCCTCCGATTCCCCGCCGAGCTGCTGAGTGTAAACACGGGTTTCTCGTCTGTGCACGACAAGCAAGTGTTAGCACAAGAGCTCAGAGCTGCCCCGCCGACGACCCAGACCCGTCCCTGGGTCGCCCGAGGGGCCACAGCTGGTGAGGCCCAGGACGCCGGCCACCACGACGGTGGGCTCAGCTTTGCTGCTGGTCCAGATGGATGTCCTGGGCTCTCGGACACGAGGGGGGCCTGCACAGATCAGTTCGCCTCTCTGCTGATCGTTCCTCCCGCGTGTCCCGGGCTCTGCCCGTGCCGTCGCCTGGCACCCGTGCTGCGGCTCCTCCCGTGCTGCACAAGGACACGTGTCATGGGATTTGGGGCCACCTAATCCAGGATGAGCTCATCTCGATCTGTCCCTTAGTTACATCTCAAAGATCCTTTTTACAAACAAGGCTGCACTCACGGGTTCTGCTGTTTTGGGGCCACTACTCAACCCAGGATGGGAGACATGAAACAAGGGGCCTCAGAAGGGTCCCTGGCTACGAGGACGGTGTGGGGTCCTCTCTGAGGCTCCGTTATACCGTCTGTACAGTGGCCCAACACCCGGGCCCAGAAAGACTCGCTCTGTGCCGAGGGTCCGGACTGACAACCAGGTACCACCCTGGGCACTGGGCTGGCTGACGCTCCCCACGTGGGCCTGCAAGGGCACCGAGCGAGAGCTGACTCCAGCAGGCACAGACCGCCTGTCAGAATGGGGCCCACTCCCCACCAGGCTTCTGGACGCGTGGGGCTGGGAGGCAGCCGGCCCAGGTCCCGCTGGCCAGGCTGGGCTGTGACCCCAGGGCTACTATGTGGGTCACGGGAATCCACAGTCCCCGTAAGAACCGACACCTTCCACGAGGGCCAAGGCTGTCACCCCAGGAACACAATAGGGATGGGGGAGCAGGGAGGCTCCCCAAACCCCGTCATTCCAGCCAATCAAGCCTGCACTTCCAGGCAGACACCCTGGGGGGCGGGGGGAACCCCGAGTTCCATCGCTGGGTTGCTGGGTCATCTCAGCGTATTCAGGAGGCCTGGACTCTGCCCTCAGGTGTTCTGGGGCCTTTGACCTGGGGCTGAGCTGGGAGACGGCTGAGGCCCCTCGGACCCCAGACAAGGCCACGGTCTCGTGATAAGAAAGAGCTGGGGCGGCGGGCACCTCACCCCGCCTGCCGCTGCCCGCATGTGACCTGCGTTGGAGGCCGGGTCCCGAGACTGCCCAGTCACAGGGTGGTCAGCAGGCCGGCGCAGGGGCAGGGCAGCGCCGGCAGCTCCCCACGGAATGTCCTGGAATGTGCATTCCTTGACTTGTGCGGGGCCAGGGCGCTTCTGTGACGAGGGCGAGGAGCCTGAGGCTGGGGCCACCTGCCCGGGGCGTGGGGCTGCGATCGGAACGCAGCAGCAGCTGCCCGAGCATCTGAGGGGGCCCCCCACTGCCCACGCTGCCCCAGGGTCTCACAGCTACCAGGTTCCTGAGCAGCCGTGTGGTTTCCTCCTCTGTCTGCCCCAGGCCCTGTCAGGTCACTTTTCTGTCCTGCTGACGCTTCGAGCGGAAGGTCCTTTCACACCCGCTGGACGCAGGCCCCGCGCAGTCACTAACCCCAGCTCCTGCCACACACGCCTGAGTGAGCGGCACCTCATATGTGTGCAGAGTGCACACGTGCACACACGCGCACGTGCGGGCTGGAGCCGGCCGCGTGGGAGGGCGGCTGCCGCTCCTGCTAACAGAGGCTCCGGGCTTGGACACAGGCCGCCTTTCCAGGTGAGCACCGCCGTTCTCAGCCCTGAGGCCGAGAAGCTTCCAGTCTTGCATCGAGGGTCCCCTGGCTCTTCGGTGACCGGCCCCTGACACGCCAGCGGACCATCCCGAAGGCAGTGGCTGGAATTCCGGCCGCAAACGGTACCCCTGGAGTTAAAGCTCCATCTCCCAAGGAAACAAGAGCTGCTCTGACCAAATGCAGCCAGAAGGGTCTCCCTCCCTGGGCGCCTCCGGGGGCGTCAGTAGGACGCGTGCGGCCAGCTTGTTCTGCCAGGACCCCCCTCGGCTGTCTGGGGCCTCACGGCGTCTGTGAAGCCCCCTAAGTCCCTTGGAGGCGCGTGGACATCCAGGCGCAGAGGACGGCATGCCAGGCGCCCACCCCCCTGCTCCTCTCCCGCAGGCTGGAGGGAGGGGCTCTGCCAGGCATCCGGCCACTCTGGACCCCGACCCACTGCTGCAAGTCCCCGCGTCCTGAGCCCTCCCTGTCACGTCACCGCCCCCAGACAGGGACCTGCCCCGGGTGGGCACATGCGGCCCCTCGGCAGAGCTCTCGGTTTTGTCCAGCCTCCGTGTGTGCTGGAGGCCCGCCCAGATCAGACCCGCAGCCCAGCCGGCACGCTGCCCTCCTCTCCACGGGCACCACGGAGCGGGCGCCGGTCTGCTGGCTCTGCCCGGCACCTGGCCGGCCCCCCAGAACTGGCACAGCCTGAAGGAGCACGGGGTGACCGCCTAGGTGACCGCATCCTGCAGGGCTGGAGCCCTAACAGCGGTGGGGCTTCGGGAGGTTCAGAGAGCCGGGGGTGCGGGCCGCGGGGCCGGCTCCCGGGCAGCAAGAGGCACGAGAGGAGCCACACCCCCGGTTAATGATGTGGGCCCGTAGCTGCCTCCCCGTGAGGGCAGATTCGACTCCACACCGTCCTCAGCCGCTCACCGGCCCCACAACCAGGGCACGGGCAGTGATGACGAGACGCCGGGCTTGTCGCTCAGGGGGGATTAATGAGGATGGGGCCAGGGCGCCCCTGGACCAGGTGGTGGGGACACAGCTCCCAAGGCCCCGGGGAGCGGACCTCAGGGAAAGCGGCCCAAAGCCCACGTCACGTGGACCTGGTTGGGAACCGTCAACACGGGGGCGCGCGGCACTCCCACGCTGCAGAAGGCGTGTGTGCTGGGGCCGGGGCCAGGAGTCCGAGGACAGGGCTTCCCGTCGCCCCTGCACCCCCAAGGCCCCACCTGGTGTCTGTGCTGGGCCAAGGGTTGGTCACAGTCACCAGGGCTCGGCCTGGGCCACGCACGGGAACCGCAGCCTGTGCCCCAAGCTCGGGAGAAGCCTAGCAAAACCCGGGCCTCCGGGCGGCCTGGCCCCAGCCGCCCAGTCCTTTCCCTCCTGGGGGAGCACGGGCGCCCTTTGCAGGCTGGGACTGTGACACACCCGATCCCCAAACCAGGGCGGGGGCATCCACTGTGCTGGACTTTAACCCCCGGGTTCCACATGACGGTCACGTACGTGGCAAAGGGCGCTGAACGGGAGCCCCCCCAAAGTTCCCGTCCCCCCGGAACCGCAGAATGTGACCTAATCTGGACAAGGGCCTTTGTGGGTGTGTCACGGTACAGACTTAGAGCGTGGATTAGGACAGGGCCGAGGTCCCGAGACACAGCCAGGAGGGGCCACGTGAGGATGGAGGCGGCGATGCAGCCTGGAGACGGGGGCTCGGGAGCCCGGAGCGAGGGAGCGGCAGGGCGCCCCACCCCCGGCCCCACCCCAGGTCTCGGAGGGAGCGCAGCTGCTGCTGTTTCAGGCTGTGTCCTTCGGTACAGCGGCCCCAGGACACTCTCCGCAGACAGAGGGGCCTCAGTCCACCTGGGTCCAAAGCCCTGGTTTCCACTCGGTGCCCCAGGGCACAGTCAGGACCTGCAACAGCCGTGGCCCTGGACACCGAGCCTTGATTCCGGGCCAAGGGAGCAGGTGTTTGGCTGCAGGGCTGCAGGGCTGCGTCTCGTTTAAGAGTCAGCGCTGCGTGACCGGTGCCCTTAGGGGGCTCACCCGCTCCGTCCGGAGACCAGGCATCCTTGTGGTACATGTCTGTGTGTGCGTGTGTGCGTGTGCCTGTGAGTCACAGCCCACAGCTGGCTTGGTGGGGGGCTGGCCTCTTTCCCCGCCCCAGGCTGTCCAGCGCCTGTTCTGCAGCTCTGCCTCCGATGGGGCAGGAGTCTGGGGAGGCCGGGGCGGGGACAGTGCTCGCTCGCCACGGCCAGGGTCTGTCCACAGTGTCGTCTGTCTTTTAAGCTCCTGGAGGAGCTGGCCCTGGACCTCGGGATTAGCTTCGGCCTCAGAGGACCCTCCCCCCACTGCACAGGCTGCAGCAACCCTGAGAACTCAGAGCCCAGCACGGGGCTTTGCGGCTGGGGCCTGTCTGAGTGGCCTGTCTGAGCGGCTGAGGGGCACGGCTGGGCCGAGGGCAGCCACGGGGAGCCAGCTCCCGGGCCTTTGATCTCACCCGGGAGGGTGGCGCGAGCAAAGCACATGACCCCCAGCCTGACTCTGCACGCGGAGTCTGCAGCCGTGTGGGCACCGGAAAGGTCTTAATTAAAAACGATCACAGAGCACCCACAGGAAAGAGCCAGGGGCGTCACAAGTCCTCCTGCGGCGGCCGAGGGCGCTGTGTCTGCGTGTAACCCGCCTGTGAGCCGCTGCCCGCCCCCGGGACACAGGTGACCGTGGAGAACCAGCTGTGCGGCCCAGTCCCAGCGTGCTGTTGTCCTAGAGTGACCCTGCACCCCCGCCCCCTGCCCCATCACAGCACCCTAGGTCCCGCATGGGGGGGCCGGACCGGGAGCAGCCGAAATGTCTCCCCCTGACTCCCGCGAGGGACAACGGCCCCGGTCACAGGCTGCCCCGAGGTCCTGCCCACATTCCGAGGACAGTGTGAGACGGCCACCAAGGCCTGGGGCTGCTGTGGCCATTTCACAGGTCAGGACACCGAGGCTCCCGGAGGTGAAGGGAGCTGGCCGAGGAGAGCCGTCTGCGACCCAGGCCTCCCAGGACCAGGGTCTCCTCCTCGCCGCCCCCACCCGCCCCAGAGCTCTGGCTGCCCCAGGCTTCCCCACCTCCCCTGGGAGGTCCTGCACCGCCCAGGCAGAACGCGGGGCTCCCTTCGCCACAGGCCGTGTGGGGCCGCACCCGGCCCTGCTGCAGGCCGGGCCGGGACCCTGCACGGCCCTGCTGGGGCCTCGCCAACGCCAGGCTCTCCTTCTGGTCCGGGGGGCCCAGCCCCCAGCCCCGGGCCGCTCCGGGGCAGCATGAGACGTGGAGATGACCAGCACGGGAAGCCACGACACCGGGTCTCGTGGGGGCTGCCGTGGGGGCCGGCGCCCCGGAGCAGGGCAGACGCCCCCCACACGACCTCAGAGTGACGCCAGCCACGCCAACGGCTCAGGGAGACGCGGGCTGTTCTCCCACCGGAGGCCACAGCCGAGCAGAACCACAATGGGGCCTAGTGTGTTTGCGGGAGGCGCCCGGGCTCCAGGGACCAGCCTGGAACACCTCACTCCCACACGCTCGTCCGGGACCAGCCTGACCTCGGCGCCGTGGGCCCCGCTGGGTGTCGGAGATAAGAGGCCGACAGACAGAAGTCAAAGCACAAAAGCAGGCACGAGGCGCCCCCTCTGCCCACAGTGGGTCCTTGGAGCACCACGTCCAGGCCAGGCCATTCCTGTCTGCGGCCTCCCCCGCCCACACTTCCTGGCCACTGGGATTACAAACGCTGACCTCAGTCTCCTTGTGGAAGGGGCGGGAGTAAACCCAGAGCCCTCACGTGCCTGACGCCCCCCGCCCGGCCACAGGGGCTGCCTGAGGTCTCGGCTGGGTCCTGACCGCCTGCTCCTCGGTCGCTCTAACTCTGCCCTCGTCCAGCCGCCCCTCCGGCCCTCAGAGAGCCTCCTGGTCACCCGCCTGCAGCATCGGCTACAGCTCTCCAGCTCGCGGGTCTCGACGGCCGTGGGCACAGCACACGCAGCGCGAGCCCCGGACGGCGAGGCCGTGTCCCTGTCAAGGCTTGGGAACTCCTGCAAAGGACAGGAACGAGGGCGGGACTGCTCAGGGGACTCGTGGCAGCGAGGACGAGGCCACAGAGGCCTCGAACCCGGGCCTGCTGGGCCCCACGCCCAAGCCCCTGCTGCAGCCCCGGGGCCCCCCGGGCACCAGGCAGGCCAAGGCCAAGGACAAGCGCTACCAGGCTGGGTGAAGGACAAAGCGCATGGGCCGGTTTGTGAGACTCAGGTCACATTCTCCAGTACAGCCCGCGGCCAGTGTGAGCACCGCCAAGCGGAGCCCCTGCATGAGGGGCCGCCAGACTGCGGCGGGGAGGGGGCTGTTTGCACAAAGTGTCCGCTAGACGGGAGGGCCCGTCTGGGTGGAAAACCCGGCAGGAATTTTGCAGACGCTGCACTGCTTCCCAGGTTCAAAACGGAAGGGCTTTGGTGGGGGAGACTGTTTTCGACGGCAGCAGAATTATAAACACATTAGGCATTCAGGCTGAACAAAAGCTCTTTGCTGTAGCTGCTGAAATTTGTTTTTACAGAATCTAGGCCCTCCTCCGCTGCCCGCGGGCCTGTGGCTAATCGCGCCGGCCGAGCAGACACCTTCACCGGCACGTGAGGCCTTCAAACAACACTGACGCGCACGGGTCACGGCGGTGGACACGGGACCGTCTTTACCCCGTCAGTCGGTTCCCCCGTGAGCTACCACGGGGCTGCGAGCTCCGGCGCCCTGACCGCCTGCCTTAGAGCTGTGAACTCCTGATACCTGGAGCCTGGCAGGCCCAGAGTCCTCCAGACAAAGCCTTGCCTTCAGGAAGACGCTGGAACCCAAAAGCCTGGCAGGCAAGGGACACACGGGCTGGCTACCCCCACCCCCGACACAGTGCTGTGGGGGGCCTGCTCCGTGTCCTCAAGTAAACCCTGGCACCTGCCTTGGACCAGTCCCTGCAGGCTCGTGCGGCTGTGGCAGCCAAGCAGACGCCCACCCAGGCCCGCTGTCCAGCCCTCCAGGGGAAACCTGACTCCCCGAGAACATTCCTTCTCGACAGCAGCCCCGGAGGACGCGGGCGCAGGACGACCCCACCCGCCACAGGGTGACGCTGCTGCACGGTCACCAGGACGAGGCACCCCAGTGCCACCGTGGGCGCCCCCCGTGGGGCACAGGCACTGCTGGGGGCAGGGCGCACGTGCTCCTGTAGAAGGAAAACCGTCAGCGCCGCGTGGCCGCACTCCTAACGTGGCAGGCACGGCGCCAAGCGCTGCCCACGCACCCTGTCACCACCCCACCGCCCCGAGCTTCTCCCCAGGACGGCGGGCCGGGGTCCCGGATCACAGGACGGGCATGGCCTGCCTCCTGGGCGCAGCGCGGATGCGCACTCACCCTTCCCGATCTGGATGAAGCCCAGCAGGATGATCAAGGCCAGGGCCAGGAGTTTGGCGGCAGCAAAGATGTCCTGGACGCGGGTGGCGGCCTTCACGCTGTAGCAGTTCACGGCCGTGAGCAGCACTGTGGAGACAGGGGCGGCGAGTGAGCCCTGGGCGAACCCCAGCCCTCCCCGGGTCTGACCTTCTGGACCCCAGCCCCAAGGTCACAGGCTGCGAGCCCAGGGCGGGGGTGGGGGTGGGGCTGCCATAGAGGATTTTTTTTTTGGCCCCTTAACTGGACATCGAAGTCCCCCCCGTTCCCACTCAACTGCACACCCCAGTCCCTCTCGGCAGAGCCTTTGGGGAGAGTGCTGTGCTCAGAGCAGGTTAAAGGTACAAACATGCCACTGGGGGCCGGCAGTCACCTTTCTGCTCCCACTCGACACTCCAGCCCCGCCTGTCAGGCCCTCCCACAGGCCCCCAAACTTCTGGAGGTGGGAACCCCTCCCGCAGGGCAAGGGGGCAGGGCAATTCCGATGCGGGCGTGGGGGTGACTGCAGGTGCCTCAAGGAGACACACAGCGGGGGTCCAAGCGCCAGCCCTGCTGCGGACACCAGACAACCCAAACACCACCCCAGTCACGGCAACAGAAGTGAGGGGCACGGGGGGGCGGGGGGGGCAGGCCCCACGGACACCCGGGGAGACCCTAGCCCTGTACAGAGGTGTGGGCTGCGCTTAGAGCTCAGGGACCGTTAACACAACCGCTCTGAAAATTCACAGGAAAGTCAGATTAAAACAAAGGACATGAACCGACACTCAGCCCACCCCTGCCTGCTTCACTGCCGCCGCCTCGGCCGAGCCCCACGCGGAAAGAGGCGGTGAGGCCAGCTCCCCGGCCGCTCCGGCTGCCACCAGCTGCCCAGGGAAGCCGGCCAGGGTGCAGGTGGGGCCTTTTATGCTGGGCGGCTGGTGGTCAAACATTAACCAGCACGGCCTGGCCCCCGAGAAGGGCAGCCCTCCTCAAGCACCTGGCTTCTCCCGCAGCTGGGCGAGAAAGCCTGGAACCTGGGCTGGCAGGTGCCACGTGCCTCCTCCCAGCTGAATTAGTTACACATACTGTCACAGTGTGAGGAAGGGGCGCTAAATAAATCCACGCTAGTTAGCGGAATGAGACAGCTCAGGTGGGAGATAAACAGGAAATGGCCCGAGAGCTGGGCTCAGGGCACCCTGTCCTGGAGTATCTGTTTCAGAAATTAAACACCTCAACAGCAACCCCGGCACCTTCTCTTTGCTGCTCTCAGCCTGGCTGATGCAACCGCCGACCAAGACTGCAAGCGCGATAGATACGCCCTGAGAGAGTTCAGGCTGAAAACTGCTCACACCCCAGGTACCGGTGTCACAGCACTGAAGCCACTGCCAGCAGCAGGAGCCAAGCCTGTGCCGGGAAGGGCTCGGGTGGGGGGTGACGTGTGCCAGGGCAGTGACCTTCACCGGTGACCTTCACCCCGAGGCTCTGGGTGGACACACACTCAGCCCAGGCGCTCAGGACTAACGGGGGAGAGTTGTCTGTCCTAATGAGCAGTCAGCACGGCCACTCCCAGCACAGGAAAGGACACAGGCGCACGGAGGCCTCCTGGCCACGGGGCTGCGGGCAGACCCAGCGCTCTGGCCGCTGATGCCCCGCCCCCGACTGGGAAAGGAGGGTGAGCGGCAGACCCCTTCTCCTGGGCGACCTGGCGCCACCTGGCGCCACCTGCCGCGTTGGCAAGGAGCCAGGGGGAGGGGGCCTTGCGGGCAGCCCAGGGCCTTTCCCGCCACCCCCACCCGGGCCTGGGGAGCCTGTGCACAGCGAGAGGCTTTTCCCGGGGCATTTCCGGGCCAGTCTCAAGGCTCCTGACAGGGAGTAACCACCCGGGAGCCTTCCGGATGCAGTGCGGCAAGAAGCCGGCAAATTGCATCAGGTCTCCACTCAGGTCCTCAGGGCGGGAGGCGGAGCCGTGGCCAAGCCGCGCGGGAGGGAGGCGGCCCTTTCCGCGCAGCGAGGGCACAGCCAGCTCACTGCCACCTCTGTGTGACTCACCCGGTTTGGGGTCTCTGCCCCAGGGGGAGCGGGGGGGGGGGCTTCTCCTCACCTCCCAGATGAGGACTCTGAGGTTCCAGGAGGGGGTGCGGCTGGCTCCGAGCCCCCAGCCCCAGGGCCCGGCCCCGCCCCGCTGAGCCCCGCCCAGCAGGTGTCAGATAGTGGGCAGGCGGGGCCTTCGCAGTCAGGAGGGCCAGGTGAGGACCGGGGACAAAGGGAACTTTGTAATATTCACTTCTTTTTAGAGAAAGAACCAGGACATCTGATGCAAGTTTAATGCTCACTGACTTGACAGGTAAACACAGGCTCCAAGGTGTCCTTTCTAAAAACTTCCAAAGGCAAGTCGGATACTAAGGGGTCCGCCAGTGAGCAGCCGTCGGGGCGGGCTGCGGGCTGCCTTAGCAGCTCCATCACCGTAGGAGGTGCTTGAGCTCCCGCACCTGCGGGCTGGGGGCTGGGGGGCTGGGGAGGCTCGGGTGTAACAAAGTCAAATTTGTTACACCCAGACTTGTCCGCAGCCCCCAGCAACCCCCACCCGTGCTGTGGGGGCGGGGGACACACACAGCACACCCTCGGTGCAGGCAGGCACACTGTGAGGAGCGCGCTCTTGGGGCTCCCCTGCCAGCACCCCCAGATAAGCAGAGCGACAGCTGGGGCAGGGGAGATAGAGCCCAGGGGCCTGCCGACCAGCGGCCCTGGGCCCCGTGCAGAGGCGGGAGCCCGCCCTTCGGGGCTGTGCCTGCCCTGTCCCGCTGCTGTGACGCGGCCACCTGGAGGGCTGGAGGGGTGCCCGCTGCCTCCTGCAGAATCGCTGTCCCTCTGCCGAGGGCCCCCCAGGGCTCCGCCTGCACCCTATCCTCCTAACAGGACGGCGGGAAGGAGGGGGGAAGAGCCCTCGGTGCTCCCACCGACACCTCTTGTCACCAGCCTCCGGGAGGGTGCTTATCTGCACACCCAACCCCCTCCCCTCAGTGCGGCCTGGCCCGAACCCTCACCCCAGCCTGACCCGGTTATCTCCACTGCCAGGCCTCCGGGATCCGCCTCCAGGCTCAGCTGCCAGCCCTGGGTCTGTCCCCAGACCTGACCGCTGAGACAGGACCGCACGTGGACAGGTCTCATGGCTCCTTTAAGTGACCAGCGGCTGGCTGCCTCACTCACACTGGAGGGCTTGAAATTCAAGGGGAGCCTGTCTTTGTTTAAAAACACCAAAACAAAAACAAAACAGGAGTTTCCGTCGTGGCTCAGTGGTTAACGAATCCGACTAGGAACCACGAGGTTGCGGGTTCGATCCCTGGCCTCGCTCAGTGGGTTAAGGATCCGGCGTTGCCGTGAGCTGTGGTGTAGGTCGCAGACATGGCTCAGATCCCACGTTGCTGTGGCTGTGGTGTCGGCTGGCGGCTACAGCTCCGATTAGACCCCTAGCCTGGGAACCTCCACATGCTGCAAGTGTGGCCCTACAAAAAGGCAAAAAGACAAAAAATAAATAACTAAACAAAAACAAAACACAAAAAGCACAGCCAAATCCACTTTTCCAAGAGGGTAAAACCCTGATGGGAGTTCTCAGGCCTGGTAACCAGGATTCTGTGGACGCCAGTAAACAAAACCAGCAACAATCCTGGCTACAAGGGCAAAGGATGAGCACCCGCTGTATACTCAGGCCCGGTATGAGCACCCGCTGTATACTCAGCCCGGTATGAGCACCCGCTGTGTACTGAGGCTCACTCCATCACCCAGGGCCCTGAGCGCTCCCAGGGGAGGCAGGCCGACTCCAAGCCCCTCACCCTCGCCCCCTCTGCTCACCCAAGGTGTCACACACCAGGGCAAGGCTGTAAGCAAGCTCAAGGGAACTATCCAGAACCACAGCATCCAGGGCTGGCTGGCCGTGCTCATCAGAAAACCCACTGACCCCCCCACGTCTCTGACAGGGCTGTGGCTCCCTTGTGCCCAGTCCAGGGTCGCAGGCACTGTCCCCCCACTACGCCCCGCTATGGAAGGGGTGAGCGCAGCTATCACTCGGGTTTGATGCAGGCCCACTGGGCAAAGTCCCAGAGCCCTGAACCCACCAGTAGGTTCCTCGATGAGTCTCCTAGAAGAACGTGCTTTTTCGGATGAGGTTCGAGGGTTCTTGATAAAAGGGGCCAATACTGGAGGCAGAGACAGTTGGAGGCCCAGGAATTAACTGCCACTTGCACAGGTGGGAGGGGCCCAGACGCCAGGCAAATGAGCTCTGCTGGCACCCCCACAACCCCGTGGGCCCCGAGACGGCTGAGGAAGTGGCTGGCAAGCGGCGCGGGCTGCAGGAAGCTGGAGCAGCCGCTGGCACCAGGCCACACCAGTACCAGCCGACCGTGCGCCCGTGGCCAGACGAGACCAGGGCCCCACAGCCCGCCCGTCTGCCCAGTCCACCCACTGGCCATCCAGACCTGGAGCCCTGGCTGCACATGGACTGAGGCTCCGGGGCTGTGGCCAGGAGATCGCAGGCTTCGGTGGCCCAGGTGGCCTGAGACGGGGATGACCATGGAGAAAGCGCCGTGGCTCTGGCCTGCCTTTACTCACAGTCCAAAGCCGTCCGGCACACGGGGATGCAGGGCTTAGCGGGTGCCCAGTGAACCAGGCCCTCCCCCGGCCCTGGACACCCAACGTCTTCCCGCTTGGCGCGCACCCCTCCGCCCCAGGCCTGGCCCCCGTGACGGCCTGCGCCCCCGCGGCGTTTCTCCACCTCCCGCCACGACACTCGTCCCTCTGGTGACAGACAGGGTCTCCCCACCCGGGGATGGCCTCGTACGGCAGGTGCCAGCCTCCCAGACAGCTCAGGGCCACTGACGGCAGAGGTCCCAGGACCCCATGGAGACCCAGGGGGCGACTCCACGACAGGTACAGGAAATGCGCATGGCCCAGGGGCACACACACGAGTGAGAACGCGGCCTCACTGCCGGGCGCGCTTGAATGCAGAACCTGCTCAGGGTGGCAGCCTGGCTCCAATCCACCCACAGCGCCACTGGCCACTCAAGAGCCTCCAAGTTCCTGCTGTGGCGCAGTGGAAATGAATCCGTCTAGTAACCATGAGGTTGTGGGTTCGACCCCTGGCCTCGCTCAGTGAGTTAAGGATCCAGTGTTTCTGTGAGCTGTGGCACAGGCCGGCAGCTGTAGTTCGAATTCAACCCCTAGCCTGGGAACCTCCATACACCATGGGTGTGGCCCTAAAAAGCAAAACAAAAACAAAAACAAAAAAATCGGAGCCTCCAGAGTATCCAGAGAGCTGAAGGAAAATGAAGGAACTGCCAGGGGCTGTTCCAATCCGGGTCCAGTCTCCAGGAGCAGCCAGATCTGAAACCTCAGTCCCCTCAGGACACTGCCCCTCAAGCGCCCCCACCACCGCTGTCACTGATTTCATGCAAGAAGAATTATTAAGAGGCTGTGTCACATTTTCAAATGCAACGAGCCCTGGAACATGTGTTTCACGTTTTCCATTTTTAACCGGGGCTGGGTGACTCCCAGCGCAGAGCCGCCCGGCTCTGCGTCTGGAACAGCGGCGTCAGGATCAGGGTTGACACTTCATTTCAAAACCCGCCAGAAAAAGGCAGATGGAGTCCGCTCTGAGGCATGGCTCGCTTTTCTGGGCTCTTCCGAAGCAGAGCCCGGCAGAACGGGGAGGTTCCCAAGCCCCCTTCCTAGGCCCCAAGAACGGCCAGGATGCAGAGGAAGGAACCCCCGCCCCAAACTGGCCTAGATTTCTGTCACGCTGTGTGACTCTGGGCAGCTAGCTTAGCAGGTCTGAGCCTGTCTCCTCAGCAGCTAAGCAGGAACACTGCTGCTGGCCCTGTGGGTGAATTCTGACCTGCAAACACGGCCTCCGGCTTGCCTCCAGGTTACTAATGCGAGTGTCACTGCCGAGAGCGAAGGTCTGCTGAGGACAGCCAAGGCTGGGTGTGCAGGGGACTCTGGGGTCAGTCTCCACCCCTGGCCTGCACCTTTGGGGCCAGCAAACTCCCACCGCACCCCCACCCAAACCTGCTGCAGCTTCCCCAGCACCGTCGTCTGCTAGCTGGGGTCAACGGAGCTCTCAGAGAGGTTGTCCGACTTGCCAAAAGTCACACAGCCGTCACCAGGGAAGCGGGCTGAGTCCACCCAGGCCTCCTAAGTCCAACTCCCGTGCTCTGGACACGTAACGGGGTCCCTCTGGCTGTCCGGACAGGCCCCACCCCGCTCACCCCCACACTGCGCTCCCACACTGGGGCATCAGTCCCAGGTGCGGCCAGGGAGACCCCACCATGGGGGGCGGGGGGGACGGCACCCACAGAGCCCCACCCACCAGGACCCACATGGGGTCGGCTGAGTAGGGGCATGGCCTCGCGCTGGTTCAGACCCGAGTCTGAAGCTGGCTGCTGTACTGGGGGCGGGGAGGGGAGGGCCTCGGACAGGTGTCTTGAGCAGGACGTGTCTGGAGCAGTGCCTGTCCCCGCCACGGCCCCCGCCCCATTAAGCTGCAGCACGTGTTCACGCGTGCCCCCCACAGCCGGGCTGGGCCGCCCCAGGACGTGCGGACCTGGCGGAGCTGAACCTGAGCTGGGAGCCCCTCCCCGAAAGACTAAGGGACACTCACTGTACCTGTGACGGGGCCACACGCAGACCCCTGAGGTCCCTCTGTGTCTCAGACCCACTCATCCCCCGCCCCACCCTCCAGGCTGCCTCGGGGGGAGCTTGGGTCCCCACCACCCCTCCCCACACGCCCTCGGTCCTCTCCCTCGGCTCTGAGTAAGTAGCACACGGTCCCCACCGTGTGGGGTGTCCAGGCTTTAAGCGGCTCCAGCCAGGCCTCCGCCCCCCGCCGCTGCACCCAGTGTGCCCACGCCCTCCTCCTGCACCCAGTGGCGGCGAGGCGCCTGGCCCCCCAGTGCGTCCACCGGCCTAACCCATTGTGCCTCTGTCCCGGAGAGTCCCTCTGACACCAGACCCCTGCTGCGACGGGCAGGGGTCACACACCCTCCGCCCAGCCCTGCCCTGCCCCAGGCTCCGAAACAGGCCCAGAGAAGCCAAGCACCTGGCCCCAGGTCACACAGCCAGCAACACCGCCCGGGGCAGGGCAGCCCTGAAGGGGCCTGTGACGGCGCTGAGGGCAAATTCCGTACCAGCGCAGGGGACAGGGATGAAACGCTGGGCTGGCTGCGGGGCTGCAGTGGGGGCCAGCAGCGGGCCCCCCGCCCCAGGTGGTGGCCTCGGCTCTGCACTAGCTACACTTGGGGCGACTCACAGACGATCGGGTTGTCAGCCAGCAGCCAAGGCCGGGGTGACTCCGCAGGGACCGGGCCGCTGCGTCAGGCCAAGGCCTTCAGAGCACGCACGTGTCCGACCCCGGCAGAGGGCTGGGTGCAGCCTGGGGGCACAGCCCGGCTGGGAGGGAGGCAACTCTGGGGAGGACGGCCCATCCTTCCCAGCAGCAATTCAGGAGC
This sequence comes from Catagonus wagneri, assembly GCA_004024745.2. Taxonomy (NCBI): domain Eukaryota; kingdom Metazoa; phylum Chordata; class Mammalia; order Artiodactyla; family Tayassuidae; genus Catagonus; species Catagonus wagneri. The sequence continues at coordinate 21,720 of PVHT021183510.1, forward strand.
CGCCAGGACTGAAGAAAGAGGGGTGGGGGCCTCCTGCCAGAGTCCCGAACCGTCACAGCCAAGGAGCTGCTGGGCTGGGCAGCGTCCTGCTGGTGGGGACAGAACGGGGCAAAGCCCAGGGTGGGGACAGGTGTTTCTCTGGGGCCCCAGCCAGCAATCCAGACAAGGGCCCAGGAAGGTCACACGGACAGGAGGGGACTCACGTGCCCCCAGCCCCTGGCACCTGCTGTGGGTCACGGACGGAGGGGACAGGAATTGGAGGCCAGCGTGGGCACCAGACAGGGCCCACCCTGCCCTGGAGGCTCATTGTGAAGCAAAGAGAAAGGTGGGTGGTTCCCTACACGGCTCCCTACAAGGGGTCTGACCCCCCAAAGCCAGGGCGGGGAGGCCCGGGTGGGCAGTGCTTCCCAGGGGGTCCAGGACGGACACCCCGCATCCGATCTAGCAAGTGTCCGGCGTGGCCACACACCATCCTGGGCCCTTGCCGCTCTCCACCCTCACCAGACTCCGTGTGTCCCCACGCAGGTGACAAAGATGGCTCGGCGGGAAGAGGGTGCCACAGCCTGGGCTCCCACCCCCTGCGGCCTCAGTCTCCCGGCTCGAGTGGGGGGCCGGGGCCGTGGGGGTCCGGGAAGCCAGGGGCTGGGAGTCTGGAGTGAACGTGCGGGCGCGAGGCTCTGGGCAGCGAGTGTGGTTCCACGGGATTACCCGAGGGGTCCGAGGCCGGGGGAGGGTCAGGGGGCCAGCCCGCACCTCCCGCCTCCCTGGGTCACGCGCTCTGTGAAGTACCCGCTGCCCCAGTCCCATGACTCAGGCCCAGGCTTTCGTGTCTGGCAGGGAAAGTCGGATTTCAGCGCTAATGACCAGGCTGCGGTCTGCACTGAGCTCACAGCGCAGACTCTGGGGTCGCCGGCTCCTTGGAGACATGCAGAAGCCTCTGCGTCACGTAGCAAGGGGCTCAAGCCGGGCGGCTGGCAGGTGTCCAGGCACTCTGAGCCAGGCGTGGGCTGTGCGCAGGCTTCGCTGTGGCAGGCCTGGTCTGAGCCCTGGGGACACAGCGGTGCACACGTCGTGGAGGGGTCTCAATGGGCAGCCTGGCCTCCCCCCACCCGGGTCATCACCCCAACCGACCACCCCACCCTGGAGTCCGCTGGGCTTGCTCGCCCACAACCAGCCCCCTGCTGCCTCCGCGGCCGTCCCTGCAGGCGGACACGTGCGCCCCAGCCCGCAGGACGACACCAGGACGGCCGCCCAGCCCACGGGAGCCGCCGGCCTCCCCTCTGCCTCCCCGCCCCTCCCTTCTTCCTGCTTAAAGAGGGGGGTGTCTTCCAGGGCAGCTCGAGACACCAAGGGAGACACCAGACAGAGGGCGGGGGACAGAGCCGCCGCCGTGTGACCGGGTCCCCGAGAGCCAGGCTCGGGAAACACACGGTGGCCCGAATCCCCACAAACACCCGCCACACCACGAACCCCCGTGCCGCAGATGAGGAAACCGAGGCTCGGAGGCCGCGGTTTCTTGAAACAGAACCTGGGTCCCCGTGCGGATGGCAGGCTCCTGCCCTGACCCCCAGCGGAAAAGGTCTCAGGACCCGCGTGCCCAGAGGAACCACAGCGGAACACCCCTCCCCCACTCCAAGTCGGGTCACTGTGTGCATGTTGGAGGCGGGTACTCTAGGGGACCTCTGACGCCCCTGTCTGTCTCCTGTGAGTAGGTAGGTGCTTTCCAGGCCTCAGAGTCCCTTCTTGGCCACCAGCAGACCTGTCAGGTTCTGTAAGACTGACGGACGATGTGTGTGACAACTATGGGGTCCGGGGGCTGTCCTGGCAGACACCAACCCACCCTCCACACAGCGGGAGAGGGAGCCACCTGGTCTGCAGCCACCTCCCTTCCACCTACTGTCCTGGGCAAGAGTGACCACAACTGAGACAGGCTCCAACTGAGCAGAGGGCAAAGGCGCCATCTCCGAGGAGTTCCCGTCGTGGCTCAGCGGGAACGAATCTGACTAGCATCCGTGAGGACGCAGGTTGGATCCCCGGCCTTGCTCAGTGGGTTGGGGATCCGGCGTTGCCTTGAGCTGCAGTGTAGGTCGCATATGCGGCTCAGACCCCGCGTTGCTGGCAGCTACAACTCCGATTCGATGCCTACACTGGAACCTCCATATGCCGCAGGTACAGCCCTAAAAAGGCAAAAAATTAAATAAAAAAAAATTTTTTTTCAAAGCCTCTTCCAGAGATAACGGACTGAGTCAGGTCACAGCTGTGTTTCTAAACCACAGTGGCTCCACACGACTGCCCTGGGGCCCGTCCTCTCTCTGGCACCCGGCCCCAGCCTCTCCGGATCCCACCAGACCCATCCTACTGAGAGGTGGCCAGAGAGGTTGGATAACCTGGACAAAAACTCGGGCCAGCAGCACCCTCAGCTCGGCCGCAGAGACAAATCTGGAGTCCCCTGAATCAGACGCGGCACCAGTAAGCGATGGCTAACCCATGTCAAGCCGGACGCCGCCAGACTCCCAGGCCAGCAGACCTAGTGTCCCTCACCTTCAGGACTCGCTAAAAGCATGCAGACCTCAGGGCCACACCATGAAAGGTCCCCATTCCGTCATTTCTATGTCAGACCTCCAAGAAAAGGCATTTTCTCCCCGTTTATATCATCCGCAGGCTCATTCTAACCACCAAAGCCAAGGGCAGTCGCGATAAACAGAGAGCGGCTGTCCGGGGACGTGTCCAGAGGACAGAAACGGTCAAGCAGCCACCCCGGGAACTTGGCTCCAGAACCCAGCACACACTGTGGAAAGAGCGGGCCACAGGCTGCCGGCCGCGGGTACAGAGGGCACCTTCTCCTCTCAGAGGTTCTAGAACCCAGTCTGTGGGCAATAAACTACACTCAGACACTTCCATGGCTTTTCACGGCTTCTCAGTGGCTCCCAAGGCCAGGCCCCTCCCTGGACCTTCCTCTGTGCCCGAGGGCAGCTGTGCCAGCGGCTGAGTTCCGCCAGGCTGGGGTACCCCCATGTGCCCCCCGCACGCCAGACCCGTACAGGCGCTCAGTCTCACGGACAGCATCTCCCTTATTACTGAAAATCTTCCCGTTAGGAAAAGCCACACACACACTCACGTGGGGCTTCAGAGGCAAAGAGCTACACACGGTCAAGCGGACACGAAGAATGTCACCCTGGGCCACCCCACAAGGGATACCAGTCACGCCACGCTCCCCGATGGAGGCAGAGTGCTGGCGAGGGCATACCCTCCGTGGCCCCTGTAGAATCCATCTGAGGCTTCACCTGCTTAAACCTGAAAGTTTTAGTAAGTGCAGGATCCATTTTTCAAGACTAGAGAGCTGGCCCTTTAAGGACAGTGTTATGCCTGCTGTGCTGTGGCCAGGCCGGCAGCTGTAGCTCCGATTCTACCCCTAGCCTGGGAGCCTCCATATGCTGCGGGTACAGCCCTAAAGAGCCAAAAAAAAAAAAACACAGAAAAACATACTGCTATGCCATCATCTTCAGGGCTGAAACATTACATCAGACCTAGCTAGGATGAAGATCGTACAATTCAAGTTGTAGTGACAAAAACCAACCGAGAGGGGCTTTCTCTTAGCCCAAGCATCATCTCAAAAGCCCACCAGAAGTCTCGGGTTCCCCTGTCCTCAGCCAGATGGCCTGTAGCTATGACTATCCCCAGACTGGACCAAAGTTCTTTTTAAGCTGAATCCTCATTTCTGAGACTCATCCGAAGGCAAAATGTGCCCCTCCCTGGCGTGGCTGCCGGCAGGGCCTCTCAGGCCTCCTGGGGTCACCACTTTCTGGAGTGTGCCTCAGAGCTCTGAGACACCCCGACTGCCCTGCCACCAGCACATGGCGAACTTCTGCAGGAAGCTATCCCCGAGCTCCAGAGTCTCAACAGCACCAGAAGCTGCTCCAAGTGATGACACCGTCCCCTGAGTCTCGAACCAGAAACCTTGCACCAGCCCCTCCACAGCCCTCTGTTCCGTGCACCACCACGCTGGGGCAGCGCCTCAGAGCAGGTGACCGCCTCGAAAGCAGGACGCTTCCACCTTGCAAGCCTCCTTCCGGGCTGGCCGAGGGGTACGGGTACAGCTGCCGGAGGCCCCCAAACGACGAGAAAATAAGGTCACAGGGCTTTCGGCACAACCGATTTTATTCCCTGAGATCCCATGAGAAGACAGCATTCTGGCACCTCACCCACCAGCATTGGGACTACACCTGATGGCTGTTTTCAGCCCAACCTGGGACCCCCAGGCCCAGCCCTAGCCCCCACCGCCCACATTTAAGCCGCAGCCAAGCTCCCCTCCTCTACCAGCCACTGGGCAACCTTCTGGGGACTCCACACTGCCGCTTAAACGCGCAACTCACTCATTGCCCGCACAGAATCTTATTACTATTGGTTTGTGTGAGTCAGCCTTTCTTTTTTTTTGTCTTCTGTCGTTTTAGGGGCTGCATCCATGGCACGTGGAGGTTCCTAGGCTAGGGGTCTAATTGGAGCTACAGCTGCTGGCCTGCGCCAGAGCCACAGCAACGCGGGATCCAACCTACACCACAGATCACGGCAACGCCGGATCCTTAACCCCCCGAGCAAGGCAAGGGATCGAACCCGCAACCTCATGGTTCCTAGTCGGATTCGTTTCCGCTGCGCCACGAGCCGGACTCCGAGTCAGCCTTTCTTGATAAGCTTGTCCGAATGCTTTTTTAAAAAACTATGATCCCACACAAACAGTAAGCCTTTGGAAACTCAGGAAATTTCGCTTTTTCAGACACTCCACGTGGGTGCCGTGCCATCAGGTGGGGCAGTGCTCCGCTCAAGGGCTCTGAGTGGAGTAAGAGTTCCGGCCAGAGGCGCGGGGCGGGGACCTGCTGGGGATCTCACTGCGGAATTCAAGGCGAGGTGGAAACTAATGAATGAAACGCACACGGGTTCTGGGCCCAGCGCCCTGAAGTCTAAAACTGCGGTGTCGGCCCGGGACGAGGGATGTGGGGGATGGCTCAGGAGTGGGGGGACAGCCCGGGACGCGGGCGCGCGGCGACCTCGGCTCCTCCCCCGTCCCCGTGCTCCCACCGCCGGGACCCCGGCGCCGGTACTCACGCACGCATAGGCAGGCCACGAGCTTGGCGGCCTCCTCGGGCACCGGGCAGGTGGGGAAGAGCGGCTTGAGCAGGTAGGTGGCGAAGACGAGCGCCACGATGTACTGCGAGGAGGGCCTGATGATGAGCAGCTCGATCCAGAGCTTGAGAAAGGCGGGCAGCGGGCCGTACACTTCGAGCATGTAGGCATAATCGCCGCCGGACTTGGTGATGGTGGTGCCCAGCTCGGCATAGCAGAGCGCGCCCACGATGGAGAAGACGCCGCAAACGGCCCACACCACCAGCGCCAGCCCGGGCGAGCCGGCCTCCTTGAGCACGCCGGTGGGCGTCACGAAGATGCCCGAGCCGATGATGGTGCCCACGATGATAGCCACGCCGTTGAGCAGCGTGATGTTGCGCTGCAGGGTCACGCCCTCGCCCTCCGCTTGCCGCGCCGCCAGCATCCGCTCCCGCGCCTGGCGCTCCTCCTCTGCGGGAGCCGCCGGCGGGCGCCGCTTCAGGCCGGGGCCTGCCATGCTGCCTCGCGAGCCGGGCAGGGGGAGGGCGGGGCCGCAGGCCGGGAGCGCGCCGCCCACCGGGGAAGACCGACTCCCACGGCGCTGCAGCCAAGCCGCTGCGTCAGGCGGTGGCGCGCCGCCGCGCCCTTTATCCGGCGCAGTCGCGCCTGCTCCCGCCCCCGCAGGCCCCGCCCCCCGCCCCGCCCGCGCCGCGCGCCCGGACCTGCCCCGCCATTTGCTTTTATCCGCGCTGCCCGGGACTGGCCCCAGCGGCGGTCCGCTCCCGCACGTGGAGCGTGGAGAGCCCGTTCGGCCGAGGCCGGCTCGCTATCCGGGCCCCAAGTGGTCCCGGGAGGCCTCGGCCGGCTCCCAGTGTGGAGCGCGCCGACCGCGTGCGGCCGAGCCTGGCGGGCGGTCCCGGTCCCGCGTGGTCCCAGGAGACCCGGGCCGGTGCCCCACACGTGGAGTGTCTGGGCCGAGTCTCCGAGCTTGGCGGACGCGGACGGTACCAGGTCAGCGTCGTACGGAAGGACCCCAGCCCGGCTCCTCGCCTGTGGAGCGTGCTGACCGCGTCCCACCGAGCCTGGCGGATGCGTACTTGCTGCGCTTCGCGCACGTGGAGCGCCAGGCTCCTTGCCCTCCACGCTGACGCCCGCAGTAGCCCGGAGCACGCACCCAGGGCCCTCGATGCTGCTGTGTGGGACTGGGCGATACGGCAGGGCCAACCTGAGGCCACAGCACAGGAAGGGTAGGACTTGGGGAGCCTTTGGGTCCAGAGAAGACCTGCCTGCTCCCTGGAGGGCGCCCAGGTCCGGTGTGGCACTCGTTGGCTTCCAGTTCCCAAGCTGATAGGATCTGCTCATCCTGGGGGCTTGGGCGCTATGAACATGTTCAGAACTGAGCGGGAATCAGCTATTATGGAAAAAATGAAAATCATCATATATATATATATATATATATATATATATATATATATACACACGTGTGTGTGTGTGTGTGTGTGGGAACCCCTGAAGGAAGCGCCAGATTGGACCTGGGGTCCTGAACGCAGAAGAGGGAAGTGCTGAGGTCTCCTCTGAACTCATTCCTGGGCTCAGAAATTCCCATTTTATCCCAAGGGAAACCTCCTTGCCAAAGAGCAGCATTCCAGGGCGCAGCTTTGAGAAGCAGCGACAGAGGCGCTGGAAAACCAGGAATCCACAGACGCTTAGCTACAGTGATAAAAAGTAGGGGGAGAAGGGGTTTCCCTGAAGGAACACGGTGAGGGCCCCCCTCCCCCACATCTGGCTCGAAAATCCAAAGGCAGGCTGCAAGGTGAAGGGGCTTAGACTTTTCTTTTTTTTTTTTTGCTTTTTAGGGCCACACTCGCTGCATATGGAGGTTCCCAGGCTAGGGGTCCAATCAGAGCTGTAGCCACTGGCCTACACCACAGCAACAGCAGTGCAAGATCTGAGCCAGGTCTGTGAACTGCACCACAGCTCATGGCAACCCCAGATCCTTAAACTGCTGAGCGAGGCCAGGGATCGAACCCAAAACCTCATGGTTCCCAGGCGGATTCGTGTCCACTGTGCCATGACGGGAACTCCTAAAGCCTTATTCTTAAATAGCTCCAAGTTTCCGAATAGGAAGAGCAGCCAGGTGACCAGTGGTCAGATCAGAAGAGGGAGTGCATTCACCTCTGGCTTAGAAATGGCCAGAGTCAGAAACACTTGCTGACTGGCGTTCCTGTCAGTGGTTAACGAATCAACTAGCATCCATGAGGATGCAGGTTCGATCCCTGGCCTCGCTCCGCGTGGGTTAAGGATCCGGTGTTGCCGTGAGCTGTGGTGCAGGTCACAGACCTGGCTCAGATCTTGTATTGCTGTGGCTGTGGTGTAGGCCGGTGGCTACAGCTCCGACTGACCCCTAGCTCGGGAACCTCCATATGCTGAGGGTGCAGCCCTAAAAAGTAAAAAAATAAATAAATCAAAGAAAGAAATACTTGCTGATTAAGCTGACATGCGCACAGGGAAAGAATTTAGAATCCCGTCTCAGGGGAGTTTAGCCAGGGTGAGCCATTTGTGTTGCTTGTTTGTTTTGGCCATGCCCGGTGGCATGAAGTTCCTAGGCCAGGGATCGAACCCACACCACAGTGGTAACCACAGCCACAGCAGCGATAACGCTGGATCCTTAACCCATTGAGCCCCCAGGGGTCTCCCAGGATGTGTCTTTGAACCTTCCATATCCCACCAGTCAAACGCAGCCCCCTAACAAGCCAGCCCTTCATCTGCTACGTTCCAAACAAATGCAATGTCCATCACACAGCACAAATATTACCTTGCAGGATGTCTAAGTTGGTGGCTTTGGGGGCGGGGGCGAGGGATCAAAAGTGATGTCTCTGCTCTTGTTCTCCTGCTGTCCTTTGAGGGGCTGCTGCTTGGCCGGAGATCAGAGGACCAAGCGCTCAGGGAACTTCCTGAGCCTTTATCAGGCACTGTGCTGAGCCCTTGGTGTGCAAATTCTTATTCAGCGGAGGAAGTGCCATTATCACTGTAGGCGAGACACTGAGGCTTGGCAGAGCTGCGGACCGCGTCTAACCAGCGCGTGGGCTGCAGCCCCATCCTTCTGAGCCTGAACTTCGGTGGTGTGTTTCCGGTCATTCTGCACCCACCCCCTGCTGTTTATTTACCTCTAGGCCGAGGAGCAGCTAAGACTTGACCATCTCAGGACGTATGTCAGTTTCACGTGGAAGGCAGTTCTGCCGAAGTGCTCTGGGGCGCGGGGTGTTGGGGCGGGGGTCCCCAGCTTCCCTGATGCAAGCTGAAGAAAACCCTTACCGGGAGCTCAACTCTAAAAATCTTAGCCACGAGCGCCATCTACTGGTGGGACGACAAAAGGAGCTTTGCGCCCAAGGGGGGTTCAACGGGCTCCCTCAGCCGAGCAATTTTCAGGGACAGCCAAAGATTTCTCTTCTCACCAGGGTTGGGGGAGTAGTTGGGTGTTTCTATAGGGGAAGCTTTGGCGTTTCCGTCGAAAGGCTTAAAACGATGTGGCCCATCTGACCAGTATTCCACTTCTAGAAGTTTCTCCAAAGAAGTACGTGCTCAGTTTGGGCTACATGACTGTTTACCATAGTCTGAAAAAACAATGGAGGCAATACTGGAAATAAACCAGCGTCCTACCGTTCAACTTGGTAAACTTTGCTGTACCCGCTTGGTGGAATACACTGTAACTTAGAAATCCGGACGTCCGAGAACCTTCTCCAGCACACTGTGTTCCTGATGGACCTGAGAGTGGATGGGGCCCTGGAGAACGACGTTCCAGAGCCCCGTTGCTGGACCCGGGGTGTTATCTCTGACCGGGGACCCCACGTCGACATTTGGGAGATCGTGGGGGGACCCCCCCAAGGGGGGTCTAGGGGGGACCGCCGTTTTCGGAGGAACGGGCGGTTCCTGTTTCCCAGGTACAGGGAACACTCTGGCCTCGAGGCCGTCTGCCTCCTCCGTGGAGGAGTGTCTCCCGGTCCTCTCAGAACAGGGAGTGTTAGCCTTGGAGAAGCAGAGCCACCCGGAGGAAACAGGCCAGGCTTCGGCGGCAGGGCTGTCCACCGTGACCCTCGGGCAAGCCTCTTTCTCCTGCGTGAGGTCTCAGAGGCTCTGGGGCCAGTCTCGGGAGAGAGAAGCCCGTAGCGGGAGGAGAGGCTGGACGCGGCCCACGGGGACGTGCTGTGGAAGCTTCTCCCGCTGGCTCTCTGAACCTCTAAGGTCCCTCCAGACCCCCCGTGATCTTCAGATTCCTGATGGCAAAACGTGGGCCGCTGAAAACGGGGAGAGGGTGGGGGACCGGGTGAAGACAGTCGGGGGCGAAGCTCCCAGCCGGGGGATGAACGAGTCCGGGTCTCAAGCAAAGCATAGTGACCAGTATTAGCAACACTTTGTGGTATATTTGAAAGTGGCCAAGAGAGTAGATCTTACGAGTTCACATCGTGGGACAAAAAGCCGTAGCTATGGGAAGCGATGGATAGTAACTAAGCTTACTGCGGCCATCATTTTGCAATATGAACAAATATCAAAGCATTCTGCTATGCATCTGAAACTAACACAAGGTTATATACCAATAAAACTGGGGGAAAGGAAGGGGAGCATTTCCTGGCAGAAACAGAAATCAGGGGCCTGACAGCCAGACTCCCCGAGTTCCCGCCTGGGCCCGCTGCTAACCTGCTGAAGGAACTCGGGCAAACCCCACCCCTCGCTGGGCCTGTTTCACTTTCTGTAAAATGGGAATCATAGTACCTATTGCAAATGAACTAACCCAGGTAAAGTGCTTAGGACAGCGTCTGTCCCCAAAAGAACAACTTGATAAGCCGCAGCCACTAGTAGCAAATGGCCAGAAAATGGATGACCTTTATACCAAAATGGTACCAGCTACATTTCCAGGTGGGGCTGGGGTGGGGTGTGAGCTAGGAATTTTTTCTTCTCCATATTTTTCTGTTGTTTCTAAACTATCTGCACTGAGGCTATACTCTTTTTTACATTGTTGACCTTACTATTATTTTTTTTTGTCTTTTGTCTTTTTAGGGCCACACCCGCTGCATATGGAGGTTCCCAGGTTAGGGGTCTAACAGGAGCTGTAGCTGCCAGCCTATACCACAGACACAGCAACGCGGGATCCGAGCCGTGTCTGCGACCTACACCACAGCTCACGGCAACGCCAGATCCCTAACCCACTGAGCGAGGCCAGGGATTGAACCTGTGTCCCCATGGTTCTTAGTCAGATTTGTTTCCACTGCGTCATGATGGGAACCCCTGTTCATCTTATTAAAAAGTCCTGTTTCACGGGTCCCCAAAACTGAAAAAAAAAAAAAATGTAGCTGTGAGCACAGGCGCTGCCTTGGGGCTCTGCCTCCCCTTCCAGACACAACGGCAGCTTTCTCCCCTACCCTGGTCTGAGGCCTTCCCTGCGGAAAACAGGAGCATCTGTGAGACCCCCTCCTGCCTGTCTGGCTGGGTCTCTGACTGTTGCTGGAGAGCGACAAACTCTGGCATTTTGGGCCTTGGGGAGCACCAGTTGGGCCCCTCGCCCGGGGAGAGTGGACTGGCCTTAAAATTCTCCTGGGCGGAAGTGGATTCAACGTCTTTCACAAACATCACAAGCGCAGGTCAGCGGCAGGTGTGTGTCACTGCCAGCCTGCTGTTCCTGTAGACAAATAAAACTTAGGCCACATCCATGTAGCGTGGTTTCCTGCAGTGCAGACAGACCTTCGCTCCCACAGGCAGTGCGTTGACAGGGTTTAGGATGCCTGCCTCCCATCGAGGGCTGCACGCATGCCGGGACCGCTGGCCCAGAGCTGCACTTACTCGCACGCGCAAGGAGGGGCTGGTGGCCCAGGCTCCCGAGGGGAGCACCGGTGGGTTGACCTGTCCCCAGCTTCCACACCTGTGACACGGGGAGGCGCGGGAGGTTAGCAACAGGCTGAAACGAGACCGCCGCGTGCAACCTCTCGCACAGGGCCTCTCCAACCAGGTCAACCCGCGCTGTCCTCTGTCTACTCGGAAGTGACCGCAATGGCAGCCAGGAGGCAGAAAGCTGGGGGGGTGCTGAATGAGACAGCCCCTTGTTTGCTGCAGCGACATGAGACTTCTTACTGCTCCATGGCCGTGGCTTTAATCGTTCAAGAATCCAAGCGTGGTGCCCTGAGTATGTATAGTCCTCTTAGGTCCTGGCTCTTCTTTTGAGGTCATGTTTTTCCCTGGGGAAAAAATGTGCCCAATAAATCCTCCACTGGCGTGAAAGGGCCCCCACCCCGCCACCGCCGTGGGGCTGCCCTGCTGTGTTTGTTCGCAGGCGTGGGGGACAAATGTCTGTGTTCTTTTCACCTAGCAAGCGTCTTTTCTTCTGGAAATGTCTTTGTATCTTCTGGAGTACCATGTCTTTTTGAAAGTCTCCAGTCCATTTGGTTGAAGGTTGTTTGGCATTTGGTTGTAATTTTGTTGTTTTTGCGAGAGAAGTTGAGCCCCAGTCCTTCTCGTCTGCCGTCTTAGTCCCGTCTCCCGGGAATGTGTTTTTAAAAGCCATGCTTCTGTGGTGCCCAGCTGTTTTGTCCCTGTCTGCACGCTTCGAGAGGTGGGGCCGCCCTTAGCAAGCTCCCGAGGTAAGTTCTGTTTTCCAAGCAGATGTGCGCACAGCACCACCACGTACGGGCTATTGAGCTCGGGCCACAACGGCAAGCTGTTTTATGTCGTTTAATTCCTGCATCGACCATAAAGAGACCCTGCTAGTAGTCCGGACGGTGGCTGGAGGGAAAGGGCATGCGGGGAGCTCGGTGAGTGGCCGATGGTGACCCGTCCACTGCGGCCGCAATGCTTACTCAGGCCACCACACCAGCTGCCTTCCGGGGCCAGACTGGTGAGCATGTGGATGCTGCTGGCCACAAGCGGACTTTCTTCCAGCTGTTCCTGGTGGCTCCTGGCAATTTCATTTCCCCCGCTGGAAAACCCCCATCCTGGGAGCAAAGGACGCGTGACTCCCCGCACCGGCTGTTCGGCTTCCTTCAGCTGCTCAGCAAGGCCGCCCGATTTTCAGGCAGGCACGGGCTGGAAACGGTGACAGTCCCTGGAGCTCCAGTGGATCCAAAGCCCTGGGGTGTCTGAGTACAGCAGATGCAGAGCTGGAGGCCACAAGGCGAGATTTTCCACAGAGAGCTCCGCTAAGTTAAAAAAAAAAAAAAAGTTCGGGTTTTATTGAGGTTCTGGGCTTATGGCGGACCACTGTGAGGGTTTCCATTCTCGCAGGTTCGGCCTTGTTGGCGTGCTCAGAAAGCCGGCCTTGCTCGTGAAAGGAGCAAGGTGGGAAACGGAGTTGAGAGTTCGGGCCTGCCTGGCGGCTGATAGAGAAATACACGGGGCCCATGCACACGCCGACTGTCGCCCAGCCGTGGGGAGAGGGGACAGACACACGCCACGGTGTCGGTGGACCACAGAGCCCTGTGCTCGGGGGCGGGACTGGTGCACGGTAGTGTCTGGTCCCATTTGGGTGAAATGCCCAGAAAAGGTGAACCTGGGGACACAGGAGGACGTCCGTGGTTGCCAGGGCGGGGGGCAGTGACCAGTGGCGGGGACTGGTTTTCTCTTCCTGGTGATGAAACGTCTTGGAACTAGACAGCGAGGAAGGTTGCACAACGATGGCAGGGTCCTAAACGCCACCCCGTTGTCCACATTACAGTGGTTCATCTCTTTTTCATATCGGTGAAACGTATCAAGTTTAATTCTTTTAAAATAAAAACTTGGCATTTATGTATTTTTTCCTTTTCCGTGATATTATTTTCCGTCACAGTCTATCCCAGGAGGCTGGACAGAGTCCCCTGTGCTGTACGGCGGGACCTCATTGCTTATCCATTCTAAATGTCATAGTTTGCATCTACTGACCCCAGACTCCCCGTCCCCCCCGCCCTCTCGGCAGCTACAGGTCCGCTCCCCGTGTCTGTGATCTGTTCCCGTTTTGTAGACAGGTTCATTTGTGCCGGATTTTAGATTCCACATACAAGTGGTATCATACGGTATTTGCCTTTTTCTTTCTGACTTATTTTAAATTAATTTTAATAATTTTGGTCACACCCCCAACCTGAGCCAGGGATGGAACCCGCGCCACAGCAGCCCCGCGAGCCTCCGTAGTGACGCCAGACCCTTAACCCACTGAGCCACAAGAGAACTCTCAGTTAATTTTATGCTACGTGAAGTTTTACCTAAGCGCACACGCAGGCCTGCAGTCAGAGGCTCTGGTTTCCAGTGTCGCCTCCGCAGCTGGGTTACCGTAGACACTTTCGAGCCCCGCCCAGCGCCCACCCCTCTCTGAGGACGGCTGCACCCACCCCGCGGCTCTGGGCCAGGTGGCGTTAATGGCCTGTCAGTCTCTGGCCACAGCTAATCACCCCTTGACACTGACCACTCCCCCTAAGGGTCTGGGTTTGGGACTTGGGGTCCTCCTGGCTTCACTCCAGAGCCTGGGCCTAGCGGCCAGGGTCTCCGCCCGATTTCTTGGCACAGATGAAATGCAGTCGGCACCTCTGTTCTCAGAGGCCGTCCTGCGCCCCCCCGCGTGGGATCCTTTGGGAGGAAGCTGTCAGTCTGTCAGGGCTGAAAGCTGTCCCCCGCACAGGATGTTAGGTTCCCAACCCCCGAACCTCACAGTGTGGACGCCTTTGGCAAGAGGGCTGCTGCAGGTACAGCTGGTTAAGGCACGGCCATCCGGAGCCCCTCACCCAGCGTGACTGGTGTCCTTAGAAGGAACGGCCATGTGACGACGGGACAGCCAGGGCTGGTGGACACAGAGGGTGGAGGCACGCGGCCACCAGCCAGGGACCACCTGTGACCCCAGAGGCTGGAAGAGGCAGGACAGACCCTCCACCACAGGCTGCGTGGCCCAGTCGCTCCCTCAACACCTGCATCCCCGTGCCGGCAGCTGCGTGACCGCCTGGCCTTTCCTGAGTGACAGAGATGAGGGCTGGCAGAGCCGACGCGGTGGGGCGAAGTGCCTGGAGAAGCAGCTCCTGGCCGGGGGCGGGGAGGACAGACCCCGATGTCAGCCTGCAGGTGCCGGGACCCCGCCTCCCCGCACCCCCAGGACGGGCTGGAGTGAAGCGGGGGCAGGGAGCGGCTCAGAGCGGCCGCCCCGGGGCGGGGAGCGGGGGCAGCTCGCCGGCAGGAGGGACTGGGAGCCGGGCTGACTCCACCGAGTGGACACAGTGGCGGGCAGGTCACTGCACCTGCTCCCTTGGGAGAACCCTGGGGGCCCCAGGTGAGGCCCCGCCCCCTGCGCCTGACCGCGGTCCGTTGGGTGGAGTGCCGCATGCGTCACCCCAAAGCAGCTTAGACTCCCCGCTCCAGGGCCCACCTGGCCCGCGGGGCTGCCCCGCCGGCGGACGGTCTGAGCATCCGCCTCCACTCAGCCTACGCCTCTGTTTTAGTCTTTTCTGCCCTTTACAGTTTCTAGAAATGAGTGGGAAATGGAAAAACAAAAAGGCTAAGAACTGAAAGTGTAGCTCTCACAACTGAAAGCAGCCACTCAATTAAAACGTAATTTAAAAAAAGTAGCCAGCGTTGCAGGAAGCGGGGGGGGGGGTCTTCAGCCTTGACCAGCTTTGGCCCCCCGCCCCGCCCTGCCCCCGGCCTTCCCGCGCAGCTCCGGCTGCCAGCGGTTTGCACTTGGCCTTCTCCTCCACAGCCCGCCTTCCTTCACACCGGCAGCCAGCGGGCCTGGATGCCCGTGGGGTTCAGCCTGGGTGGCCTGCCGCCTCTGCGTCCCCCCTCTTAGAGAATCTGCACTGTCCTCACGCCCCTCGGAGCCAAGTCCCCATGCCCACTCAAGATGTGGCCCCTCCCCTGCCACCTGGCCCCTGGCTCGCCTCACCCTCGCCACGCTGGTCCTCTGCTGCCCCTGAACTTTCCAGAACCGTCCCCGGTATCTGCGTGGCTCCCCCCTCACTTCCTGCAAGGCCTTGCTCAGATACCACCTTCCCAGTGGAGTCCCTGATGTGGCGGGGGGTTCCCTGCCCCCACTTCGCTTTTCCCGGAACCGGGTGCCCTATAGCCCCTCCCCCACTGGCTCGATACACAAGGGCCACCCGGGCCGAGGCTGCTTTGTCCCCCAGATATTCCCGCAGCTGTCTGGCTCACTAACCACATCTACTGGTGGTAGTGGGGGGGGGTCTTTGCCAAATAGAGGTGTTAAAATTGGGGTGAAGCTGTGTGTTTCGCTCTGAAACAATGAAACAAACCAAAGAACACGCAGAGTGGATAAATGTGACAAACCTGAAGGTCATGCCTGTTTTTGATGTCTACACCTTTGAACTGTGTTTATGTGTTCAGGGACCTGGAACACCTGTAGGGCCCCTCACCCCCGGATTTCCAGAATTCAGTAAAAAGGGATCAGAAGATTTCACTTTGCTTAAAAATAATTTTCCTATTTCAATGCTATTAAAAAAAAACCTCCCAAACTGACAAAGGAAATTCTGACAGAGAATAATCTCAATCTTGAAAAAATACACAGCCTTTATCTTCAGAGTAGCCGTTGGTGAACATATCTTCAGACGGGCGGAAACAGAAGATCTGTTTTTCCTGTTGATACGCATTTGAACATAGACACGGGAACCAGGCGTCTCTACTGCTGAGCCTCCGAGGTGTAAGCCCAACCCGCATGTTAGGAAATGTGGGTTCGAACTGCCTGTCTCGCTGACCTCACTCCCTCCTTGTCCTGGACGCTGAGCAGAGGGCAGCCCGCATCCCACCGGGCGCTGAGGGGCCAGGCTCGCGGCGGCGCGGGAACCTCTGAGCCAGGACGGACCTGCTTGGCCGCCACGGTTCCCAAAGCTGCTCGCGTGAGCTCCTGTGCCCCTTCTCTCAGCTTCCAGCATAGAGGTCAAGGGGAAATGCCGAGCCCACCAAGTCACAGAGAGGAGGTCAGAGCTGCCAAGGCAGATTTTGGGAGCTGAGAGTTCAAGTCTGCATGTCAGAAATGTCTGGGAGAAGGCTCTCCTTCAGATTTGAAGGAAAGCTCAAAACCTTCACAGATAAGCAGAAGCTAAGAGATTTCTGCAACACTAAACCAGCTTTACAACAAATCTTAAAGGAACTTCTCTAGTCAGAAAAGCAAAGGCCACAACCAGAAACAAAAACACCACAAATGACAAGGCTCACCAGGAAAGGCATATACTTAACAGATATTCATAGGACATTCCATCCAAAAGCAACAGAATACACATTCTTCTCAAGTGTGCATGGAACATTCTCTAAGATTGATCACATCCTGGGCTACAAATCAAGCCTCAGTAACTTTAGGAAAATTGAAATCATTTCAAGCATCTTCTCTGACTACCATGGTATGCGACTGGAAATCAACAACAAGAAAAAAATGGCAAAAAATACAAATACGTGGAGACTAAACAACACACTACTAAACAACCAATAGATCACTGAAGAAATCAAAGAGGAAATTAAAAAATACCTAGAAGCAAATGACAACAAAGATACGACACTCCAAAACCTCTGGGATGCAGCAAAAGCAGTTCTAAGAGGAAAGTATATAGCAAAACAAGCCTACCTCAGGAAACAAGAAAAAGCCCACATAAACAACCTAACTTTACATTTAAAGCAGCTAGAGAGGGAGGAAGCCAGGTCATGGAAACAACCTAAATGCCCATCAACAGAGGAGTGGATAGGGAAGATATGGTACATACACACAATGGAGTATTACTCAGCCATTAAAAGGAACGAAATAACGGCATTTGCAGCAACATGGATGGACCTAGAAATTATCATGCGAAGTGAAACCAGTCAGACAATTAGACAGCAACACCCAAGCTACCGCTTACATGTGGAAACTAAAAAGACACAATGAACTTCTTTGCAGAACAGAGAATGACTCACAGACTTTGGAAAACCTTGGTTTTTCAAATAAGACAATCTGGGGGGTGGGGGGATGCACTGTGGGTTTGGGACACAAAATCTATCACATTGACTTGTGATGATCTTTGTACACCTATAACTGAAATAAAATTCATTGTTATTAAAAATAATAATAATAATAATAAAATAAAGCTAAAAAAAGGAAAAAAGAAATGTCTGGGGGAATGTTGTCAACACTACATACGGCGCCTTCTCCTGTGAGGGCCATACACGGCGGCGGCCCCTGCCTTCGCCATGGGGAGCCATGCCTGCTCCATGCCTGCTTCACGTGCAGGGCCACACCTGCTCCACGCAGATCCACACCTGCTCCACTGTGTTTACTTTCTCTGGATTTATCAAATTATAAGCATCAGATTCCCTGATCAAATTCACCTGGCTGGAGGTGAGTTTCTGATCGTTACCTGAAGCATCTAAGACCTTGCCTTTCTTCCACCTGCGCAGCTAACATGCCAGGATCGCTTGTGAGCCCTGAGAGCAGGTGCCGATCTGAAAACGCACACCAGCAGGAGTGCACGGCACTGGGTTCCGGGAGGACGGTGTCAGAGGAGAGGGGGCTTCGGGCTGAGGCTGGTGGATGGAAAGGAGTTCGGGAGCAGATCTGGAGGGGAAGGGCTGTCCCAGGAGGAGACAGCCTGTCAGGGGAGCTGAGGCAGCAGGCGAGGCGACAGGGGATGCCCACGGCACCTGGCTCTCAGAGCAGGGGCGCCTCAGTCACTTTCCACCATACAGGGGTCTACTCAGCGCTGCGAGCAAGCAGGTGAGGACACCACCCTCGGGGAAGCAAGCTGCGGGTGAGGTACCAGCACAGGTGCCCGGACCCAGAAGTCAGGGGACAGGATGCTGGGGCTGCGAGGAGGAGGAGGAGGAGGAGCGGGGCCCGAGCACGGAGACCGGACGGCAGCCTGAGCGGGGAGGGCCCTGCGCTCAGAGCTGGGTGGGAAGAGAGCTCGGGGTCCAGATGGCGCAGGAAGAAGCTCGAGCTTTATCCCAAGCGTGGCGGAAGTCTCGGTTTAGCACAGGGAAGCGGAACGGCCAGGCTGACGTGACCTCCCCAAACTCTGCACCCTTAGGAGCAGAACGCGTTGGGTGGGGACGGGGAGGTGCTGGGAGGGCCGGCCACGTAATTCCGCCAGGAGGTGGGGCAGCCTGGGGGCCGTGCAGACACAGAGCACGGAGGACCGGAGTGGGTGCGGGGCTTGGCGTGGCGGGCGCCACCGACAGCAGCTGCTGATGCCTTGAAGGTAGCGATAAGGTGTGGTGGCTCCAGGGGACTCCCTGAGGCTGGCCTCAGTGCCGGTGAACGGAGGCCTTTAGGCAGGAGAGGGACAAGCCCTGCAGAGCTAGGCGCCCCGCTATTGCTGGGGTGCAGCTGTGCACCAGGCACCATCTGGGGGCTCCGGGAAGGCCTCCCGGGGCGGGGGTGTGTCCCGGAGGGGAGGAGGGGCAGCTGTTCCACAGGGACGGCCGCGGGGGGGCTGGGGTGGGAAGGGGCCGGATTTGTGGCTGGCACCGCAGGCACAATGGAGCAGCGCCCACATTTGTGTTTTTACAAAACGCGAAAATAACATAAAAGCAAAGGGAGGAAGCTTTGAAGTTTAAGGTCAGGCCAGGGATTCCGTAGCCTAAACCTCAACTGCAACTGCGTCCCAGGGCCGGTTCCCACAGACCCACAGACCCACAGACCCCGGCCTTGCGTCTGGCCGTCACCAGGACAAGGAGTGGCGCGCCGCATTTGTTTTCTGTACCGTGGCTGTGAGGCTGACATCAACGTCCTTCCTCTGTGTGTCTGCGGTGCCTCCACACCGCCTGGGCCCCGTGTGCTTCCCCGGAGCGTCTCGGTGTCCTGGGGCTGGCACCAGACTTGAGAAACAGCCTACAAAGCGGGGCATCTCCCGGGAGACAGAGCCCTGCGCACGCAGAGGAAAGCTCTCCACCGACACGAAGCGCCCAGGTGCTCTCGGGCTCTGGTTGGGACCGGGTGTCACCGCGGCCTGGCAGGTGGCGTCCGACTCAGGGCCCCATGTCCTTTCTCCTCCTGCGAGTGCCCTCTGCGCCCCTGCCTTCCTCTCCCCCAAGTCCCTGGACGGCCTCTCTCTACCCCTCCCCCGAGTCCCAACCCAGAGGACCTCCCCCCAGTACGGTCCTTCCCTCCGCAGCTGAGAACAGCCACCCACCCTCATGAGCTGCAGGACGGCTGTGCAGGCGCCTTTTTGGATGGCACCTGCATCCCAGTAGAGCCGCAGGCCACTGGACAGTAAGATCTCTCCCTCAAGCGTCAAGTTCAGGGCTTTGCGTTTCTGCCGTGAGCCACCTCTTTTCTTGAATGGCCCACATCAGAGGAGCAGGAGCCAAAGGAGCCCCGGGGGGCAGCCTGGGATCCAGAGCTGGGCTTGCTGCTGGCCCTGGCGTTTCCCGCGAGAGCCTCCGCCTTCCCAGGAGCCGTTTCCCCAGAACTTTCATAGAACTCGTTACAGTAAGTGCAACCGCTGTGGCCTCACGCCCGCCCACATGACACATTGCTTGGGGAGATTTAAAACCCCCAGTCCCCAGACCCAGGGGACCACAAGCTTCCGGGGCCGGGCCAGGCCTCCGCGTGCTTCTGACACGTGGTGGACTGAGGAGTGTGGCACGTCCCTGACAACACTGAGCGCAGCCCCGCTGGGTCACTGTCAAGGGTGACGGCAGCCCTGTGGTTAGGTTAACTCGCCCTGATTATGGATAACCCCTGAGTGGGGCGTCACCTCAGAAGCTGAACAGAAATGTGTCGCTTCTCCTCTCGTTGCCTTTTCAACATCTATTTTGATTCTTTTTTGTTTTTCTTTTTGCCTTATCTAGAGCCGCACCCGCGGCATATGGAGGTTCCCAGGCTAGAGGTCTAACAGGAGCTGTAGCTGCCAGCCTTCGCCACAGCCACAGCAACACAGGATCTGAGCCGCGTCTGCAGCCTACACCACAGCTCACGGCAACGCCGGATCCTTAACCCACTGAGCGAGGCCGGGGATCGAACCTACGTCCTCATGGATCCTAGTCGGGCTTGTTTCCGCTGAGCCACGATGGGAACTCCAAAACAGGATTATTTTAAACCATCTTTGCTGAGAGGGAATTACCTGTGTCCCGCCTCAGTGAACAGAGCCCACCTTTCTTGACGCCCTGGGCAGCTGAGGAAGGGTGCTGGGGGCTGTTGGGGGGGTTCTGTGCCAGACCGCCACTGGGTGACCCCAGTCCCTGATCCTTCTGGGGCCCCTGCGACCCGAGGGCCTGCCCCGGCCCCCCACCTCCCACTCCACTTGCTCCAGGAAGTACGCGAGGTAGATCCAGGGCAGAACTGTGTCTGTCTGCAGTCAGACGCCTCAGCTCCAGAGCGGGCAGCAAGTGCTTTCTCTAAATGAGGCGTAAACACGCGCGCCGGGAGCGTGTAAAGTGCGTTAATGTTGAGTTCACTCAACAGCTTTCACAAACGCCGGGTCAAGACAGAGAGCCACACGATGGCCACTGGCCTGTCACATGTGATGTTTGGATTAAATTCAGCCCCTCAACTGCACTGACCACACTGCAAGTGCTTGATGGCCACATGTGCCCACGGCCAGCCCTGGAGGACAGTGCAGCTCCAGAAGGTTCCACCATCACAGACAGGGCTGTGGACAGGGCAGCTTTTTTTTTTTTAGGGCCACACCCATGTCAGATGGAGGTTCTCAGGCTAGGGGTCTAACAGGAGCTGTAGCCGCCAGCCCGCGCCACAGCCACAATACTGAGGGATCTGAGCCGCATCTGTGACCTACACCACAGCTCACAGCAACGCTGGAGCCTTAACCCGCTGAGAGAGGCCAGGGATCAAACCTGCGTCCTCATGGATGCTAGTCAGGTTCGTTTCTGCTGAACTATGACAGGAACTTCCAAGGGCAGTTCTGAAACATTCCCCCATCGCCGAGTGCTCTGTCCAGGGCAGTTCTGGAAACTACCACTGCCACAGAAAGCATCCACACCCTGATGGCGGGGTCCGCTGCTGTGTGACCTTACACGGCAAAGGGCCTCTGCAGGCTGGATTAAGTTAAGCATCTCAAGACACAAGATGACGCTGGTCTCTGGGGGGGGCCCAGTGTCGTCCCAGGGTCCTCATGACAGGGAGGCGAGGGGTTCCTAGTTGGTGGCCACGTATTTTGGCGGCCGCAGGAAACTCTCTTTCTGAGCTAAAGTCCCTTCACTTGAGAGTCAGAAATGGCTACCTTTACCCAAAAGATGAGAGAAACAACCTGGGCTGCACTGTAAGCTTCCCAAGAGCTCCCTCTCCCCTGGACACCTCGGCCCTGTGACTGGAGTCCCCCACCCGCGCCACAGCAGAATCCACGCTCGACCTCCATCAGGGCACCCAGACCCTCTCGGTTTGTGGTGAAAAATGACTCTGTGTCTCGTGTCAACTGGCCGTAAGGAGCTGTGCTGCCTGGGGACAGAGCGCTGTCAAATGATGGCCGCGGTGAGCAGCACTACTTTCTCAGGAAAAATGTGCATGAGGAAGTTTAGGATTACTATCTCTGTCGTAGGTGCCAGAACACCGAAGGGTCCAAGGCCAGACTGCAAACTGCTGACCCCACAGGAAGGTCTGGGGCTGGGGAACAAGCGCGCGGCTCTGCCCGAATCAACCACAGCCATGACCAGGTTCTCTCTGGGTTTGGATGCTACGCCAGACCCCAGTAAGTCTATTTACTGTCTGTCTCCCCCAGTGAGATGGAGTCCAGCGCTGTACCCAGTAGCAAGGTGAGCGTTTTCTCCCCTGGCTGGGCTGTTTTTCACTGTTAATCCGACAGCCGGGTAATGCTGGGCGATAACGTGATCAGGTTGTTGGTAGCAGGGCTGCCAGAGGGGGGTGTTTGCAACGCTACCAAAATAAAAATACCAGGACTGGTTAGGACACCACGCAGCCTGGGGCGGGGAGGAGACGGGACACCTGCGGGCACGGGGCAGAGCCTGCAGGACGCCAGGCTGAGTGAAAGGAGCCCGTCACAAGAAGACACGTACTGCGTGACTCTGCTCAGCTTAATTCCTGGAACAGCCAAAGTCGCAGAGACAGAAAAGAGGGTGGGGGGTGCCAAGGGCCTGCGGAGGGCTTGGGGAGTCAGTGTTTCGTGGGGAAGGGGTCTCAGTCTTCCAAACTGCGGAAGGCGGTGGAGATGGAACAGGGTTACACAGCAAGGTGAATGCACTCAGCATCACCGCCCTGAACCCGTAAACATGGTGAAGTCGGTAATTTCACGTTATGTGTTTTTTTTCACATTAAAAAAAAAAAACCCACAATGAGAAACCATGCCGCAACCCTCCAGTGTGGCCGCAGTTAAATGGCAGCAGCAGGTCTGAGCAACCGCTTAGGAAAACTCCTGGGGTTTGAAGTCAGGGGAAGGGGCTGCCAGCCAAGGAAGCAGGTGCCTCTGGAAGCTGGAAAAAGCCAGGAAGCTATTCTCTCCTGGAGCTCCAAAAGGGACCGGCCCTGCCCACACCTTGAACTTGGCCTTCTGGCTCCAGAACTATGAGGCCTATGTTTCTGTTGTTTAAGCCCCCAGCGTGTGGCTGCTATGGGCTGGATTGTGTCCCCCCGCGCCCCCCATTCACTTGCCACAGCAGCCCCAGGACAGATATGGCCAGGAATGCGGAACCGGGACAGTGTCTGTGTCACCTGGGAACTACGGGAGAAACAGGGGACGTGCGTCTGAAGAGAGGAACCCCTGGGCCTGGGGGCGCGCTGCCGGCCCCCTGAGGTCTGTGTTGCGGTGGGTCACCCGGAAGCTCTGGGTCCCAGATTCCACTCCCTGTTGCACTTGAACTTCTTTGAAGTGGTTCTTTTCCTGGGGACTGCAAAGTACATGGGCCAAATCATGATCTCTGTCTTTTCTCATTTTAATTGCAGAGGTTACACAGGATCCGACCCCAGAACCTGGGAGCTACTGCTCTGTGGTTAGTTCTGTGCTGAGCTTGGACGCAGCGAGGTCAGGGGCCCGGGCCGTCCTCAGGGGCCTGGAAGGATGAACGGACCTCCCGGTCCATCAGGGGTTGGAGTGGGCGGTAGTTGTTCACCATGGCTTCCTCTTTCTCACCCAGGGCAGAAAACAGGAGCGAGCGAAACGCAGCCAGCTGCAACGGAGACCGGCCGGAGTAAGCTGGGATCAGGTACGGAGCGCACCAGCCCCTGTGCCCCTAGTGTGTCGCGTGCAGACTCCTCCCACACTGAATCAGGGACCGAGGCAACGTGGCTGAGGTGGCCCCCAAGGAAGGCAGAAAAGGCAGGGCAGCTTCCACCACGTCTCCCGGACCACACGCCCGGGGGAAGCCAGCCGCCATGCTGGGAGGGCGCTCAAGCAGCCCTCCGGAGAGCATCTGGGGCCCCTAGTTTGCAACAGTCAGTACAGTTTGCCAGCCACTCGAGTGCCACGTCGGGAATGAATCTTCCAGCCCGAGCCAAGCTTTCAGACAACTGCAGCCAACATCTGCCCTCAACTCCCAGAGACACATAGCCCCGGCCAGAACCACCTCAATTCTGACGCACAGCAACCCTGCGAGGCCACGATTATTGTTTTACTAAGCCATGGAATTTCGGAGCTATGTGCCGCACAGCTACAGGTAACTAATTCACATTCTGCAAGTGCAAATATTTGGTTCCCTTTGCGCGGCAGGAACTAAAAGGCCATTTTTTATGGACCAGCCCGTCTGTGCCTGGAATACACCCGTGCTCTGTGAGAATAACCCTCACGCTTCATCACACGCAGGGCTGGGACGGTATCTGCACAGGGACCCCCTAGCGAGCAGATTCCGTCTGCACGGCCCCCTGTGGCGGAGCAGGGCGCACGCGCTCGCCCGCTTTCTAGCACTGCCTGCCCACCTGGGCGCACCTGCTTTCACGGCTGCTGACTCTGGGAAACAGTGCATCTCCCCTCCTGCACCTGGCAGGGGGTGTGCCCACCGCCCAGGGGGTGCACACGCGGCCTCCCTGGGCCCTGAGGAGGGCGGCTGCTCTGGGATTTCATGTAACTTCACTCGCTGCTCTGGCTTCAAGCTACCGACCTATGTTTCCATTTTCCTGCCAGAGAGCCGCGCACAGAGGCTACACCGCCGCTTCCGTCACCCCCTCCCCTCCCACTCGCCCACCCTCTCCTGCTGCAACATCTAACAGCTAATGGGGTTTAGAATATGTGTGCTGAGCGACACGGCCGTTTCCAACCACGTCTGTAACAGTTCTGCTTGAGGGGGAGGGGGAGAGGCCAGTGACCTCTCCTTTTCAGCCTTTGGAAACAAACGGCATCGCCCCGTGACTTAAATAAGAGGACACTTGACAGAATCCAAAGGCTGGAAGGACCTCCAAGAGCTCACCTGAGCCCTCACAAAGCAGACAGCTGAAGCCAAGGTGATGGATGTTGCTGCGATTGATTAGAAATGTCTGCCCTGGGCAGAGGGTGGGAGAGTGGAGCCTGCTAGTTGCCTGTTTGTCACTCTCAACTCTGCCCTAGACAGACAGACTTTCTCTAGATTCTTGAGATTTCCAGAGGAAAAGACACCTTAATTAAAAAAAAAAAAACTATACAAGTACTACCTACCCGTTTTAGAAAAAAGTTGAATATTTAAGGAAGAGAAAGAAATTAAGAACCACCACAGATCTCGTAACAACCAGGGTTAACTTCTCAGGGCACACTGGTGTAATAGGTCAGGCCATCGCTCGGCGAATCTCCACTTACCTCCTCCCTGCCCCGCTGGCCTTGGCCTGGTCATCATAACTTGCTTTGACAAACAGGATGTGAGCAAACGGAGGCTGTAAGTGTGCGTGTGTGGTTTGGATTATCTTTTGCATTTCTGTTGTTTGCCATGAGAACAAGCCCTGGGTCCAAGAAATACAAAAGACACTGGGCCTGACCCAATCCCCAACCACATCCTAAAATAGATTCTCCCACCTCCCAAAGACTCATAAGAAAAATAAATGCTTATTATCAGCCACTGATTTGTTTTGTTATGCAGTGTTTTGTAGCAGTAGCTGACCAATACAATCTTTCTGGCATTTTCTCTCAGCGTATACAGTTGCATAGTTTCCTAGCACAACGGGAGCAAAAACCCTCTGCATTCTCGATTTCTTCCTGTCCTATCAGCCACAGAAGATGGACAGACTCTAGAATCTTCTCTACTCCCTCAACAATCCCCATTCTTCAATATCTCTCCAGCATGCATCTCTGACATCGCTTCCTTGGTAGTTTATTCACCTGCAGATGCTCACTAAGGTTCCGACATGGGCAAGGACCCAGGTCCCAGTTACAGTGTTGCTTCTGCTCTTTGAAGTCGCTTTATCCCAGCATCCATCAAAGAGCAGATGCTGGCCTCGCCCAAGCAGTTGTCACTGGGGAGGCTTGCCATGCTGCGTCTGACCACTAAGATTAGAAGCCGCTAAATATAACCCCGCAGCCTCACCGGCTTCCTTCCCTTTGTCTGTCCCCGCTCTGTCCTCCTCTCACGCAGCGCTATCTCAAGGTCAGAAGGAGAGCCGTGATACCAGAAACTTCTGTTCAGTCCCAACGGGCTCCTGTTTCAGTTGGAAAATTCTATCGGGCAGCGCATCTAAAAAGCGCCAGGGCAGGAACCTCCGCAAGCCCGTGGCCGACACTGACAGCGCGCAGGCGTCCCCGGGCGGTCCTGCGCGCTGGTCACAGGCAGAGCTCACCTGGTCCTGAGCCACCTCAATGGGCTTCTTATAGATGATCCAGGTGACGGACTCGGACAACGGTGGCGTGGTCAGGGAGCCCGGGTACGTCCAGTAGTCCCGGCAGGCGGGCAGCAGGCAGGACGGCTGGAAGGGGCGCACGGGGACCCGCGCGTCCTGCGGGGCGGAGGCGGGGAGGCGGGGGAGGGGGGCGCCGCTTCAGCTCCGTCCTGGAGGAAGCGCGTCCTTGAGATAAAGGCTGTGGCCAGGGACTTGGAAACTGTGACAAGAGGAAACGACCCTTCCACGCAGAGGAGGGCCGCCCTTCGCGGGCTGATAATCGTTCTTTTAAATTCTGCATTTTCGTAGGCCTTGGCTGTGAAACTATCACTCTCTCAAAAGTGCAGGTTAAATAACATACACAACATAAAGTTTACCATCTTGACCGTTTTTAAGGGCCCGGTTCGGGGGCAGTAAGTATGTTCATGCTATTGTGTAACCATCGCCTCCTTTGTCTCCAGATTTTTCGACAGTGCAGCCGGAAACTCCCTTCCCATCGCACCCAGACTCCCTTCCCCTCTCCCAGTCCCCAGCACCGGACACCTACTTTCTGTATCTGTGAATCTAGGGACCTCGAGTAAGTGGAATAATGTAGGCTGCGTCCTTTTATGACTGCCTAAGGTCACTTGGC
Organism: Catagonus wagneri; assembly: GCA_004024745.2. Classification (NCBI taxonomy): domain Eukaryota; kingdom Metazoa; phylum Chordata; class Mammalia; order Artiodactyla; family Tayassuidae; genus Catagonus; species Catagonus wagneri. Next base: position 48,110 of record PVHT021183510.1, read on the forward strand.
ACAATGTCCTCAGGTTCCAGGAAGGCTGTAGCAGGTGTCAGGATTCCCCTTGCCTTTTTTAGGGCTGAGTAATGTTCCACTGTGTGGATGGACCAGTGTGTACGTGATGGATTTTGCTCATCCATCCTCTGCAGTGGGCAGCTGGCCTGCTTTAGCTCTTGGCTGCTGTGAGGGGTGCTGCTGTGAAAAGGGTGTACAAACAGCTCTTCAAGACCTTTCTTTTAATAATTTCGCGGATATACCCATGGTCATTCTGTGTTTAATTTTCTGAGGAACTGCCGGACCGATTTCCGCAGTGATTGCACCAAAAAATATTACACCCTCCCCCCCTTTTTTTGGCTGCACCCAGGGCATGCAGAAGTTCTGGGCCAGGGATTGAACCCAGCGCAGCAGTGATGACGTCGGATCCTTAACCACTGGGCCACTAGGGAATGCCCAGGGTCACTCGTAATGCAGAAAATCTCAAAAGTCAGCCCCAGCGTTGGGGGAGCCCAGGCAGGGGCACAGACTATGAGTAAAGACTCGCGCTGACCACACCCTGACCCAGGAGGCAAAGGGCCCTGCCCTGCTAGGGGGCCTTTCTCTCTTTAGATGGAAACTCCTGGTTTGCAGGTGAGGAAACCAAGACCCAGGGGTGGGCGTCAGGACCAGAGCCGGGCCCAGGCACCTTCCTCTGTCGGTCCTGCCAACGCCCTGCCTCTGCGTTTTGCCCACTTGCCACCCCACAACCGTGGAAGCAAACAGACCCTTTTGCAGACAGCACCCCAGGGGAACTCCTTTCTTTCCCACCAAGGGGGGAGACCACGCCCTATGGGGGCAGACCACGCCCTATAAGGGGAGACCACGCCCTGTGGGGGGCGGGGACGCTGCTGGGAAACGTCCAGGTTGACTCTGGCTGCAGACCAGCGAGAAAGAGGATGCTCCCGGCAGCTTGACCTTGCTGAGTTCCTGAGCTGGCAGATGGGGCGGCAGGGGGCTGGTCCCAGCGGGCCGGCGGAGGTCAACATCAAGGAGAGCGTGCGGCCCAGATCAAACAGCCCCTGCGGAGTGGCCGAGGAAGGGCTGGTCCCCAGCTCCCATCTGGAGCCGCTCTCGCCATTGTTAGGATAGATCCGAGCCCCATCCGTCCGCACGTTCAAGGACCACTCAGTGACTCTTTCCCTCTCGGAATTCTTTTGTTTGATGCTGAACAAATAAACTGCACTTTTCAGGAATTTCCATTTCCCCATCAAAATCTTCCTCAGCTGATCCCTGGGAAAGGCCCCTTGCTGGTCACCCTGGGCTGAGCGCAGCAAGGGGGACGGGGTGGGGGCTGGGTGAGAACGGGTGAGCCTGCAGGACCCCCGCTGGCTCCCTGCTCCCCGGGACAGGGTGGCCCTAAGTGTGCCAGGTGGCTTGCAGGTGGACATCCCTAAATGTCAGTAGCTGCAACCTTGTGTCAGTCGGTTTGCAAGCAAACATCATCACCAGTGGATGTTGCTGCCTGGGACAAGTCTAAAGATGTTTTTGAAAAGTGGATGAATTTCATGGAAAATATTAAGTAACCCAAAGTACCACCGGCGGGTGGACACAGCAAAAATCTTTAGGATGCTGCCTGAACGACTGAACATGGGACAGTCCATCACATTGAAGAGAGAGGGCCTGGGAACAGCGGGCACAGAAAGGCCAGACGACGCTGGAACCAGCCCAGCGTCCAGCTCCGCAAAGGGCCTCAGCCCCTCTCTGCAGTGCTCTTTCCACCAAACTGGCTTATTTGCTTTTCTGTTTTTCTTCTTTGCCAAGGAGTTATAAAACAATACTGCTTTTCCAATTACGCTGATCTCAAAGTGCAAAGCTCACCTTGTGCTTAATGTCCGGTAAGACCTCCAGCAACTCCTGCAGCGCCTCGTGGCGGGCCCCCAGCTGCAGAGCGCGGCACGCGTAGGGCATGGGACAAGAGGGGGGACAAGCGCAGGTCACGCTAAGTGGACCGGACTCGCAAAGCAGGTCTTCTTAGAACACGCTAGGAAAGCCGGACCCCAGCAAGTTTACCTTTAAAAATACGCCTATGACAGCCAGGCCGCGCTCTCCGGTCGCAGCTTCTTGGTAATCCCGGTATTTCACAGCGTTCCAGTGGACCAGGTGCAGCTGGAACACAGGAGATCCGGGTTCACATCTGTCACCGTGCAGAGGACAAGGCAGCCCTCCTGCAGGAGGCCACCAGGTGCCCACTTGACGATTTTAGTGAGTTCAAGCCAAACGCTCAAACCCCAGAGAGCAGGGGAGAAAGCAGGCTGCCTTTAAGTTTACAAAACAGGAAAGGATGCTTGTTGATTTGTTGTCTCTCAGTTAACCTTGAACAAGGGTCAGATCCAGGACTTGTCGTCTGCGTTTCAGGTAAACTACAAACGATATTTAATGTCGCCGTGGCCCGTTTTTCCTGCGTGTCACTGTCTCCTGAGCTCCATCCAGGCTTGCCTTTCTGCCCTCCGGTGGCTTTCCCAAGCCCAGACACGGAACCACAACTGGCCAGATGATGAGGGTTGAAAACAGTGGGGAGATGGGGGTCGGGGGAGGGGCGGGCTCTCCCAGGTCCCTGGCAGAACCGGGACCCCTGGCTTCTGCCTGATGACGGCACGTGGGCCACTGCTGAGTTTGGCTCAGAACCTAGAAGGAGCCCGGGTATCTGTGCCCATTTCCTGCGACCGCGTGAGTGGTGGCAGAGGCCTTTCTGAGCAGGGACCTGGGCCCTGAGTCCACAGGCACTCGTGTTGGCAAGACCCACCCCCCACCCCATCCGTGGCCCCCAGTCCCCAGCCGCTGATGGTTCTTTGGCCACGTCCACTGGGGACACCGAGGGTCCTCCCCTAGCTCGGCCTGTCCCGTGTGGTCCTCCAGAAACAGGGACAGCTGGGCCCGAGGTCCTGGCCGCAGCTGTCGTCCTTCACAGGGCACACCTCTGGAGCCGGCTTTGCCCTCCAAAGCCCCGGGGGTCAGAGGCACGGCCAGGCCGGCCCGGCGCCCCTGCCCATCTGATGCAGACACAGCCCCGGGGACCCCAAGCTCTGATCCTGCTTCTACACCTGCAGACTGCAACAGATTCCTCTGCGCAGACGTCTGCGCGCTAAAACCCCAGGTCCAGGTACTCAGTTACCAAGAGGCACGCGGGTCATTCAAAGTGAGGGTGTCGCAAGCCCCTGTTCCTTCATTTTTCTCATATTTGTAAAGGTGCACGTAATTGTAACAACAGGCATAATTCCCTAATTAGGAACTGCCCCCAGAGGCCACCTCTGGCTGTGTGATTACAGCGATTTTTCTCTTTTTGGTTTGACTGGACTTTGGTTTTATTTTAACCATAGTATGACTTCTGTTAACAACGGTGACAAAAACATTCCAGAACTTGAAACTCATCAAAAAGCCAGGTGGTCGGCAGGTGGAAGGAGGGAGGGGCAGGGGGAGAGCGGTGCGACAAGTGAATACGGCGGATGTCAACCAAAGGACCTGGGTGGCAGCCTCACGGGTTCTCCCCATACGGTTCTTTGCATCTGTCTTGTCTGTTGGAAAAATCTCATAATAAAATATGGGAGAGCATCGCCAAGCACCACTCCCTCACCCCATAATTATCAAAACCATGCTCCCGACTTCCACCTCTACTCATTTTCTTCCCTGACTCTCCTCTTGGATTGCCGCAGATTCCACTTCAAGAAGGTAATTTCTATTGTAAAGACTTTCTGTTCTCATCCGGGGGCCTCCGGTACCTTGGACAGCAGGAGCCTCCTCGCCCCTAGCTGACCAGCTCTCCGGCGTGGCAGGGAGAGCTAAGGGCAGACTCTGCTCTGAAGCTACAGCTGCAGAGTTGGGCAAGCTGCAACAGCACTCTGAATCTCGGTTTCCTCTTCTGTGAAATGACGGTGCTAAGAGTACCCTCCCCGTGCGAACAGTCATGGGGCTGATGGGGTGGCGCGGCCGCTTGCTCTGGTCTGAGCGCTGAGAGTGCCACACACGTCCTGGGAAATCCTTCTTTTCTGAGCAGCCAGGATGCTCGGTCGCCCCACCCAGCCTGGCGCAGGGGAGGCCCCCCCAGCAGCTGCTAGAACGGAGTTACTCACCTCGGCGGGGTACACGTGCTCATCCACCGTGTGCTCTGAGCCCCACTCGTTGGCCGCTCCCCAGTGGAAGTGGAACTGCCTCAGCCTGTAGTGGTTTTCCAGGGGCCCGCCGCTGATGCCTGGAAAGTGAGACAGGGCTGTGTCAGACTGCTTGTCGGACGGTGGCACGGCTGTGACATCCACCGTGGGGCCACATGATTTCGCTCTGGAGAGAGTGATGTCCTGCCACAACGACACACTGAAAGACGGGGTCACGTCTGGCCTAGCCCCCCGGCCCATCAGGCTCACGGTGACACCCGAGTGGCGCAGAGCCAGGTGCTGCCACCAGGTGGCGGTGGCAGCCTCGGCCCCGCGCAGGGAGCTGGAGGGCAGAGAAAAAGCCGCTTCTGAGATGCCTGCCAGACTTTCGTGAAAAAGAGAGGTCTTTAGATTAAAATGATATCAGATTAAAGTCTATCACCAAGTAATTTCATAAGCTAGCGCGGAGGAAGCAAGACGCTTATGCAAATGCAGAGCTAAAGGGTGCGCCCTTTTCCGCCAGCGCTGGTCCCCGGGCAGCCCCTCCCGGCTCCGGCCTCGCTGTACGACCAGCTTGCTCCGGACCTCTTTTTCCCAAGTCACCCCGAGTCCCCGGGGGGCTCCCCCGCAACTGTACACACGACGTGCAGGCTTGGCTCCGGCACCTGCGGAGGGATCTGGCTCTGAACGGCGGGGTGGCGGGAGCCGACCCCAGAGGCCCAGCACCAGGGCCGGGAGTCTGCATTCGAACAGGCCCCCCGGGGTCGGGAGACGCGGGCCTCCGAGCGCAGCCCCTCCAGCCGCGCTTCGCTAACAGAGCTCCGTCACCACGCGCTGCAGCTGTCACGGTAACCGCGGGACACCTGCCTGGGGCAAGGCTGGAGGACACCTGCCTGGGGCGACGCTGGAGGACGCTGGCAGGGCTCCCAGGGTGGCCGTGCCTGCGTCGAGCCCTCCAGGAGGCGGAAGCAGGGAAGAAGTGATGGGTGCTGATGAGAGTGTCGGATTCGACCGGCCAGAGGGGCTATCTGCGTTGTTTTTGCCTTGAAAGCATGAATATAAGCTAGAAAACAGATGCGGCCTGTGGCTCTGCCTTGGATCGCGCCAGGAAGTTTCCTGCCGTCTTTCTTCCCTTGAAACAGAGCGCGTTGGTCTGGAACATCGCTTCGGTGGTCGCATCATGAGGTGCTACGGCTTTATTCACACCAAACATGTCTCAGTTTAGAAACACACCAGAAATATCGCCTCCCCGCCAGGATATAAAAACAGGTGAACCGTGAAGCCTGAGCCCTGCGGGCAGCGAGGAGCCCGTCTGCAGGGAGCGGGGCCGTCTGCAGGGAGCGGGGCCCGTCTGCAGGGAGCGGGCCGGGTGGAGGGAAAAATCGCCCCCATGGGATCCGATTGTCAGGCTTCCATGGAGCTTTTCTGTTTTCTTCTGAAAACACAAGGAGGTAGTTTTTTTCTCCTTCAAGGATCCTCGCGCTGACTGGTATGGGTGGTTCTCTGGTTGGTTTGTTTTTTGAACTCGTTAGGAGAAGTGAGAGTGGTTGCTGGCAACCCTAGCCACAGGAACGAGGACTCGGACCCGGGTCTGACACCAAAACGTGCCTTCAGTTCAAAACACGATCCGAGGAAGTGTCGGAACTGGGAGACGCAGGCTCTGGTGGTCTCCGTGCCACTGGCTCCCATGGTGGGAGGTCTGCGGGCCTGGCCCGCAGGCACCGGGACTCCCCGCCCCCAGGGAGCACAGCCGCTGTGTGGCCTGGAGCAAGTTGCTCAGCCTCTCAGAGCCTCCGCCATCCCACCTGAGAAAGGAGGAGTGTTGGCCGGACGCACTGAGATCCTGGCCTCGGAAATGCGGTCAGACGACGGTGACGCAGCAATGCTGGTGACCCCACACCCCGGGTCCTTCCAGGGACTCACTCGTCCCTCAGTCAAAGAAGAACAGACTCCCAGATCAGAAGCCTTGGTGGCCCCTTCCAGCTCAAGCATCTGAGCACTCTGTGCAGACACTACCTATAGGCCCAGAAAGAGTGACACCGACTGCACAGCCATAAATCCCCCGCTAGCTGGGCGCTGGCCCAGACGGGCTGACACAGAAATAACCGCCCCCACTGTGGCCGCCATCAGAGAGAGTGGGCGTGGGCCTGCTGGGACGGGTGCAGTCTCTCCCAAGGACACCCTCCGGGCAGGACTGGTGCCCAGGGCCCCACACTCCCCCCACATCCAGCTGCCCCAGAATTCTCCAGAAGCAGCCTCCCACCAGGCAGACACCCGCCCTCTGCTGCCCCAAAGGACAGCAGTCTGTTTAAGGGGGAGACCATGCGTGGGGTCTGGCTTTGGAGTCTGGGCTCCGCGGGCCACCGGCAAGATGGTCCTGCTGAGGCTGGGGTCTGGTCGCTGTACCTGAGCAGAGGCCACACTGGAGTGGCACCAACGAACGCATGAGCCCCCAGGACTGCTACCCCTGCCGGCTCTGCGACCTGCAAACGCAGGGAAGCAGAAAAGCACAGCCAAGCTTCTGGAGGGAAGAGGGGGCGGGCAAGGGGTTGGTACCCGGGGCGGGGGGGTGCACCCGGAGCCTAGTGCTATGACGCTCTTCAGCCTCATTCCTTTAAACGCGTCTCAGGAGGAAAGACCGGACTGTAAGGGAGCCGCGAGTACCATCGGGTCGGTTTCAAGGCAGAAGAAGATGACTCTACAACCACGGCAAAGACAGCCTCGAGCCCAGGGCCAGCGGCTTCACAGCATCTCGTCACTTTTCTGTTTGAGGTACAGTCTGCACCTCCAAGCGCATGGATCTCGGTGTGGACACTGAGCTGCTCCCGGCCTCAGTCTCCCTGCCTGTAAAATGGGAGGCTCCCAGCGCCTGCGGGATGGGGACACTGCCAGGATGAAGCACAAAGTGCCTGGCAGCACGTCTGGTGTTCCCGGAGCACCTGAAGGAGAAGGTCAGCAGCCATGGCCGTCTCTGCACTGGGACAAGGCAGCTGATTACGGAGTAAAGGGTCTCCCTGGTCCTTGGTCAGCGTCTCACGTGTCCTGGGCACTGTGCACCCGCGTCCATCAACGACATCATCGCCAGACGCTGGTGGACGGTCAACAGGAGCTCCAGCGCTGCTACCTGGGAGGCTGGCGTTGATGGAGCGCCTGCTGCATGCAGGGCCTCCTACAGGCACTCTAGTCCCCCGTGACCGCTCCTCACAAGGACCCTGCAAGCACCTGCTACAGGCCTGATTTTGAGACGAGGAAACTGAGATTCAGAGAGGGCAAGTCACCCAGGCGCCCCAGCCCAGGCCTGCCTGCCCCAGGTCACCCAGGCGCCCCAACACAGGCCTGCCTGCCCCAGGTCACCCAGACGCCCCAGCCCAGGCCTGCCTGCCCCAGGTCACCCAGACGCCCCAACCCAGGCCTGCTGGAAGGGCCAGCACAGATTCTTGGCTTTTCCTGCCAGGAAAGTTAGGAACCCAGGTGAAGGGCACAGTCCTGAATAAAATAATCTCAGAATAACTTTGCAGAGTGACAAGACAGTGTCCGAGGAACTCCCTCCAAGAGAATGGTTTAAAAAGGTAAGCCCGGGAGTTCCCTCATGGCCTAATGCTTAAGGATTCAGCCTTGTCACCTCTGTGGCTCAGCTTTAATCCCTGGCCTGGGGACTTCTAAGTGCCACAGACTCAGCCAAAAAATAAAAAATAATTTAAAAAATTAATTAATTAAAAGGCAAGCTCGATGTGTGAGTGGGGGGGGGGGCCTTTAGCTTGCCAGCCCCCAGACTCCACCGACAGGAGGCTGTGCAGCCCCTCAGCCGGCATTCTCCAGGAGCAGGTGCGTCCAGACCTAACTGGGGGCCTGCACGCCCAGGACGGTAACCTCCAAGCCCAGATCCTACTGTCTTTGTTCTCACAACAGCCGCCGATGATAGCCGTCTATTTTTGGTTTACTGCTTTTACCAGAACGTGTTCTAATTACTCAAAGCTGCAAATAAGACGACGGGGCAGAGATCAGCCTGTTCTCGGCATAGCTCCAGGGTTTAACTAATGTCCCGAGGCTCTAAGCTCAAAGGCAGAGGCTTCCCGTGTGTTCTCCGGATTAGGAAGGACTTGGTCGTTCCTTCCAAGAAAGCCGGAGCCACGGCGGGCGGCCGGCACGCTGTCAGAGCCCGAGGGGCACAGCCCCACCCCCAGGACCCCAAAATCCAGAAATCTGAGAGGTCAGGTTGCTCCTGGGGAGCCGAACCGGGACCACCGCACACTGGCTTTGGGCGTGAAGCTGGGCTGACTTGTGCACAAGCCCCAGTTTCACAAAACGTGACTCCGCCTGGTGGTCCTGGCTCTGCATCTCAGACCAGGTGTTCTTACAACGATCAGGACGTCTCCCCAGTCAGGACAGGGTGAGCCTCAAATACAGCGGTACCTGCAGGTGGCTCCCTAGCCCGGCCGAGGGCACCCAGCAGGCGCTCCGCCGGTGGTACACCACCTCTTATTACTGCTGTGTTACCGTTGTTATTACACGCATCATCACCACCTGCATCGTCAGAGCAGAGATTCGCAGCCACCCGAAACAGCCACTCATTCCCGAGATAGGACCTGCCTGAAAAGCCTTTGAGGGATAAATGTATCTGAAGAAAGTGTCCTTCAGAAGGGGTCAGCCAGCCACAAGGCCCCCAAGGAAAGGTCATTCTTTCATTCAACAAATAATCTCAGAGACCCCACTATGCAACACTGAGCTCCCACTGTGTGCCACTGAGTTCCCACTATGCGCCACAGAGACCCCACTATGCACCACTGAGCTCCCACTATGTGCCACTGAGCTCCCACTGTGTGCCAGAGCCTCTACCGAGCACTGGGGGTGGAGACAGTGATGCCGGGAAGCCCTGCCCCCAAGTGTGAGGTCCACGGGGGGGGGGGGGCAGCTGGGCAGGAGCCGCAGACAGAGTCAAGAGCGAGGTGGCAGGTGTTGGGGGGGCCCTGGGGACCTGACTGGGGCCGGTGTCAGAGGGCCACCCCAAGGAGGTGGGGGGCAGCCGAGCCCTGGGAAGGAAGGGGCAGGAGGGACCGCTGGCCTCTGGACGGCTGGGCGGGGGTCCCGGCCGCCCGAGCGCACGGTGGGCTGGGAGACGGGCTGGAAGGCTCCGGGGCAGGTGCCGGCCGTGGCCACACGGGGGAGCCTTCGTCCGCGGACTCTGAATGTTGCAGCCTTTAAACCCGGACACCTGCCATTTTCACCCAGTGCCATCAAGCCAACCGGTCACGGCCCCCACCGACACAAACTCAGCTCGTGGGGAGAAGGCGTGCCGGGTGGGCTTGGAGGCCCCCCACAGCAGCCCGCCGGGGCCGGGCGGGGCGGGGCTCCTGGAGGCGGGAGAGGCTGTTGCCGCCGCTGGTTTTGTTTCGGCCACAACCAGTGAGGAACACCGCCCGTGTGAGAAGAACACCGAGAGCCCGGAGAACAGCACAGCCTCCGGGGTGGGCTCTCTTGGGTGTGTCACTGGGACCTGCTGGGCAGCTCACCCAGAAAGCCCCGGGTCCATCTCCCAGGGCCTCCCCGGGCCCCTCCCCGCCAAGCTCTCCGCACCCGCTTCCCCTCTCCTCCTCCTCAGCCCCCCACCCCCAAAGCCTCCGAGTCCTGTCAACCCCAGGAAACCCTCGGGGCGGCAGGGCCCCTCCTGTGTGGGTCCCGCACGCTGGCCGTGCAGGTGTGGCTCACGGCCCCCCCTCCCGCAGGGTCCCGGCCAGGGGCACAGGTGACGTCCGCCTGGAGGTGGGGGCGGGGCCCCGGCGCGGCCGTCCTCGACTTGGTTTACCTTTGAGCGCGGTTCCCGGCATTTCCTAACTTGAACTCTCTCTGGGGACGCTCTGGACCCAGCAGGTCACCAGGCACAGGAAGTGCGTGTGCGGCGGCTGTCCCTTCCCAGCAGCCCCCCCCCCACAACAACACGCCCTTCCTGCCGCTGCGCTGCGCTTTGACTTACGTGCTGCGGGCGGCTTCTTTGGCCAAAGGTCCCCCAGCTGGTGGACGCTCAGTCTGAGAACCTGAGAGTCACGCGGCTCTGAAGCTTCACGTTCGAGGGCCCCCTGCTGTGTGCGCCGCACTGGGGGGCTCGGGCTCAGGACCCCGCCCCGGGGGCACCGGGGGCCATTACTAGTGGTCATTTAGGGGACCAAAGGCCCCACTTCACAAATGGCCTAAAAGCCGCTTTCTTGCTGGAAGGAGCCTCCGCAGGCCTGTGGCTTCGGGGCCCGTTCGTGTCCTCGAGCGAGTAACCCTCCAGGAAGGCTGTCACGAGTCGCCGTGGGGCCTCCAGGCTTGGAGTTTCCATTCCGCCCCACCCCCCCGGAAGTCCTCACGCGGAGTCCTCTGTAGTCAGACAAAGCCGCGTGGGCCTGGCGGGCGCGGGCTCCTGACCGGTGCCTGCGACCTCCCTCTGGTGGGGCCTGAAAGCACAGCTGTTGCCTGTTCTGCTGCGACGGGAGGAGCCGCGGCAGGTGGACGGGCCGCCCCCTCTCCTGGCTGGGAGCTCAGTCTCCCAAGCGGGTGCCAGGCCTGGTGCACAGAGGACGAGGCTGAGGGTAGAGAGGTCAGCGGCCAGGCCCCCGAGGCTGCATGAGCGGGCCTGACTCTGCCGCGCCCCCGCCGCCGAGCCCGGAGGAGGTGCGCCACCTGCTGGCCACTCACTCCACGCAGCCACGTGGGCTGTTCTGTGGATTCAGAAACCGTCCTGGGTTTGACTATAGGCCCTGGATGTCCTCTTTCCACACACGAGATATTCAGCCAGCTCTTGGGGTGGCGTGAGGATGAAATGCCTTGAAAAGTGCTCCCTGACCTGCACCTGACAGCACTTGGAAGCACCTGCAACAGGAAAGCTGTCAGTGCCGGCAGTGACGTAGGGGCTGGTGCGCAGATCCTCAAGGAGCAGCGGGCTCTGTCCCTGCCCTTGGCCCTGGGTCTTCCACCCCACTGTCTGCACCTCTGCCTTCCTGGGTGGAAATGCAGTCACCCCTTAGGAAAAGGATCACGCGTGTGTGGGACGTGGGGGCCTCGCCTGGGAGGGTCCGCGGGGTGGGACGGTGGGGCATTTTCCTTCTCGGTCTGCCGTCCAGAAGGCCTCCCCCCCAGCCCTTCCTTCCTTAGCCTCCAGCCGCCCACATTCCTTGGAAAGAGCCGCTGGCCCCACCTCTGTTACTCATCACGGCTGGCGGCTTCGTCTCGAGCCCTCCCAGCCCTCACCCTGGAAAGACCGCCGGAGCCCTCCACGTGGACGGAGACGCCCTTGGGGTTCCTGGCGCTCACCTGTCGGTGCGACCTGAGCAAAGTGTCACATTTTGTGCAAAGTCACTCCTACACCGCTGCTTTCCCCACACGCTTCCCTGCCTGTCCCGAGGCTTTGCCTTTCCATCCATGCAGCTTTGGATTTTTTTTTAATGATGGGAGGGTCTCATTCTTTGCTTTTTCTTACTGCAAAGATTTCTTTAGCCCTTTCTGTCTTCCAGCTTCCTGTTCCATTTCCTTTGCTCCTGGCGGCTCCCGGTTCCCACTGGAGGTGAACCAAGAGGACAGAAACTCTGAATAGAGGGGGGACCAGAGGCTGGAGACTGAGGGAGCATGTGAAACTGAGCGGGAGAGGAGGAGAGAGGAAACTAGGGTTTTGGGAAAATGACAAGTAAAATAAAACCAGATTGGCCTGCGTGGACACGAGCCACGGGGGATTATCCCGCTAATGTTTATGGCCGGGGAGGGACACCCAGATAATTCTTTCGGTCTGTGGCAGGGCGGGGTGGGGCCCTTTGAACCAAACTGAGAAGGTGGTGGAGGAGCCAAAAAGCGGGGTCAGGACCAGGTCGCTGTAGAGGCCTGGCTGCCACAGGGCACAAAAGCCTGGAACCGGATCTCAGGATGGACAGCGGGGTGGGGGCTCCCAGAAGAGGGTGGGGAGGGGGGTGCGTCTCTTTTGGTAGCAGCAGCCCTGGGGTCCTTCCCTCCCAGCCCCCTCCTGCTGCAGGTGGGCTCACCCTGGCTGTCCCCGCGGTGGCCCCGCCCCCCACGAGTGACCCACGCTGGGCGATGCCCACCAGCCAGGGCCCCGCCGCCGCCGCGGGGACAGAGCGCGCCCTGTGCCCTTCTCCTGGGAGGCGAGCCTCCCTTGTTGCCCCACGTGGGGGTCTCCCCGACTCTGGAAGGGGTCCCCCCGGGGGAAGGCAAGGCCGAGACGGTTCTGACCCAGCCCAGCCTGCACGTGTCAGGGTCGGAGCCAGTGCGTTTCCTTCCTCTTGGCTTAAGCCAGCAGAGCTGTTTCTGCCCCAGGCAGCCCCAAAAGTCATCACGGGGACGCTTGACCCAGAGCGGCATCGAGACCAGGGCCGGGACCAAGAGCGAGGGGGCGGGAAAGGGCGCGTGGGAGCAGCTCCGTCCCCTCCCCCGGAGCTGGAGGTCCCCGTGGGGGAGTATTTACACCACAGGGAGCAGCAGACACTCCCCGCCTTGTCCCCATCCCTGCTCCCAAACGCAGAGAGCTGGTTGCTAAACACGGACCAGCCCTCCACCCGGCACTGACCGCCCTTCCCAGATGACGGGCCTGTGAGCCTTACAGCGCGGGGCTCGGACCACCAGTCCCCATGGGTCAAGTTAAACGGACATACCAGCGGCCCTCCGCCCTGGGGCTGCAGACCCAGCCTGTAGCTGGATCACGTTAGAGCGAAGGGAACAGCGGAAGCCAGAGCCCCCCCAGCCAGCTCTCCTGTGCCTTCTCCCCAATCCAGCCCCTGCCTCCCCGTGTGCTTGTGTCAGACACGTGGGACAAGTGACGGAGACTTAGAGGAAGCTGACCTGAGCAGCAGGAGCTTCATCAGCCAGGCTGCCTTGGCCTCTGGGCTGCACTTGGAGGCTAAGCGGTGGCCTCAGGCCACTTGTTGGCTCTGCTCCCCAGCTCCCCCCGCAGCCGGCCTGGGTTTAGCTCACCGAGGGCCGGATGAGCACAGGCTCAGGCACCAGTCCCTTTCCTCTGGAAATCTGAATTATTTTGTCAAACGTATCTTAACAATACACATACAAGGTCTAAAGTCACTTCAAAGATTTCCCTGTTTCATGACTTAAAGGGAGACAAATCTATTACAGAGCTATAAGAGTCCAGACTGTCCATAAAATTATATAAAAACAGTATGCATTCCACAGGGACTCATCTGCACCCATATCTGCTTTTCTCAGATTATTACTATTGTCACACAGCTATCAAACAACCAATTAAAAGTTCAGGAACCCTTTATTTAATCTCTTAGAGTTGCATAAAACTGAAAAAAAAAAAAAAAACATTAAACCTGAAAAGCTGGAGTTCCCGTGTGGTGCAGCAGAAACAAATCCAACTAGAAACTATGAATTTGTGGGTTCGATCCCTGGCCTCGCTCAGTGGGCTAAGGATCTGGCGTTGCTGTGAGCTGTGGTGTAGGTCACAGACGTGGCTCGGATCCCAGGTTGCTGTGGCTGTGGTGTAGGCTGGCAGCTGTCGCTCTGATTAGACCCCTAGCCTGGGAACCTCCACACGCTGTGGGTGTGGCCCTGAAAAGCAAAAAAAAAGAAAAAAAAACAAAAGCCAATTTTAGTTGCTTCTTGGGAATTTGAACTTGGAACAGAACAACAAAGGCAAAAACAAAAAAAGTTGGCGCCCTAAGTAAATAAACGCATAGGCGTCTCCTCCCTGGGTCCCGAGATGGCCTGGTCCCTGTGCTTTCTAAGATGTGGTGGTCAAACTTTCCCTTCTCTTCCCTTTTTTTTTTTCTCTTTGGGACCACATGGAGGTTCCCAGGCAAGGGGCTGAATCCGAGCTGCCTTTGCCGGCCTACACCACAGCCACGGCAACACTGGACCCACGCCACATCTTCCACCTACACTGCAGCTTGTGACAACGCCGCATCCTTTAACCCACAGGGCACGGCCAGGGGTCAAACCTGATCCTCAGGGACACGATGTTGGGTTCTTAACCTGCTGAGCCACAGCAGGAGCTCCCTCCCTGCTTCTTTTTGAACTAATCTTGTCCTTCCAAAAAGGTCCTTTGGTTGGTGTCGGCCGGAGCTGGGGTTCCTGTCATGTGCACGTGACAGATGCACCTGAGAGCTGGTCTGGGCGGGAGGCTGTGCTCAGGAAGCCCCGGCTGCTCTCGGGGAGATGAGGGAAGAGGCCGGTGGGCATTCCGGCCACGGCGTGTGTGAAATGGCTCGCAGGGCCTGGCGCACGGAAAAGGGCTCCCCGCCCGCAATGCAGCTTACGGCTGCACCAGAGCCGGGTGGGGCAGGCTGGGCCTCGCCCGTGTCCGGTCCCACCGCCCAGCTCCCAGAAGGACACCAAGTGGGCCTCGGGGGCCTCTGAGGGCTCCTGTGTGGGGACAGAGGGCTTCTAGGCCGTCCGGGTCTCTGATGGTGAAGTGCACGCACAGATGTCACGGCCAAGCCAGGACGCGGGCCCTGGCAGCCCTCCCCGCGACAGGAGAGCGGAGCGAAGGCCCGGGGGTGCGTCCCGCTGCGGAGCGGGTGACAGCCGCCCACCGGGAGTGTGTGCGGACACACGCGGCGCTTCCCGCGCGGCCGGCGGGCAGCAACTCTCCCCCCCACGGCGGCGCGTTCACGCCTTTCACTTTTCGTCCCGTCCTCTCCCCAACGCTCCGAGCACCCGCGATGCCCGAGAGGCCTGGTCCCGCTCGCACGCCATCTACATCCTCGCCGACGGTCAGTGAGCAAGACGCCTGGGCTTATGGGGGGCTGGGGCTGTGTCGGGGTCCCCAGCCTCGGCGGCTCCCTAGAGCGACTCCCAGGACTCGGCTCGTAGCTGTGTGCGCGGCTCAGACTGCTGAGGTGAAAGCGGCGCTGGCGGAGGGACAGGCCGTGTCTGGCGGAGACCAGCCTCTGGGGCCGCCTGGCGGGTCTCCTGAGATGTGCTGAACCCCCAGTGACGAGCTGTGACAACGCGTGCGGGGAGGCCCGCCCGGGCTGCCCGTAGGAGGCTCGGGGTCTAAAGTCACACAGGCGCCCTCTGCCCATCGTCAACTCCCGACGCCCGGGGCAGGACAGGTGTTGGGCGTAAACAGCCCATGATGGTGCCGCGAGGTGCTGAGAAACTGCAGGTGGAATGGGGCAGCTGCACAGCAAGACGGAAGTGGAGGGAGACACTTCCCACGCCTGTGGGCGCCCACCCCGCCCTTGGGAGGCCCCTGCTGAGGCTTAGATGAGGTGTTGCACGGGGGGCCTTAGCAGGACGCGGGGACCTGCCCCCGGCCCCCAGAAGCCTCCTGCTCGTCCCGCCCCCTGCTTTCCGCACCCGCCTTCCTCCAATGCAGCAGCAGGAGTCACTGCCCGTCCGGCTCAGGCTCTGGCCCCCCGGCCGCCCTCTGCTGCCCTCTCTGCTTCTCTCCTCTGACACGCCCTGCACCCCGTTTCTCCCTCCTGCCTCCAGGAACCGAACCCCCAGGGAGGAGCTCTCTCCTCACCCCTTGGTGCCCAGTGCCGTGGCGGCCTGGCTGGTGGCCTCAGCAGCTTTAAAACGCATGTCCCTCTGCGTCCCCATCGCCAGCCTTGCTGTCTATACCTCGTCCCCAACACACGCACACAAAGCGCTCCCTTCCCTGCGGAGCCCACTGCCTGCTCTCGGGATGGGACCAAAGGCTCACCCGAGCGGTCGGAGGAGTCGTCCAGTTCCACCTGGAAGAGGTAGCCGGTGTTCCAGGCGTGCAGGCAGGCGGCTGCGTCATAGGACACCCTCAGGGGCTGCAGCCGGGGGTCGTAGACGCTGTCCCGCCAGCGGATGTTGATGGGGGACTGGCGGGTGCCCCCCGGCAGGGAGGCGGGGTCCTTCCAGAGCGGGTGCGCTGGGGGCAGAGAGGGAGGAGGGGACCCCATTCCAGACTCCAAGGCAGGCGGCAGAAGCCCCGTACACGGCACCCCGGGCCTGGGGCCACCAGACTGCCTGGCCTCGAACCCCGGCCCCCAGCAGGCCGGGCTCTTGCTGCATCTCCTCTGCAGACCCTGCCCTGAGACGGGTTCCTTCCCCTGGACTGCAGCTCGCCTTGGCCTTGGGCCGAGCTACTTTGGTTCTGCTCTGTGGTCACTGTCACAGCGTGACCCCAGGAGTCCCGCCAGAGGCGGGTCTAGCCCAGCCGCAGGGAGGCAGGCAGAGCCGCGGACTCAGGGGGCAGCAAACCCAGGGGTCGTCTGGGAAGCCGGAGTCCCCCGGTCCACAGCGAGCCCTGCCTGGAAGGGGCTGGAACAGAAGCCTCACCACCTCTACCTTGTCCCACCCCAGCACCCCCATCTTCAGTCACCCAGCCCCCAAGGTGGGGTTCCCAGACCTGCGGCAGCCCCTGGGCGCTTGCGAGAGGTTCAAGTCCTCGCGCCCCGCCCCAGCCCCCGCTGCGGTCTCCTAGCCGTAGAGGAGGGTGCGTACTCATGGCAAAACCCCTCACACCCCACCCCACCCCGATTCCCAGAAGCAGCTGCTCTGGCCGGTTTAGAGCACAGCCTTCGGGCAATTTCCTCCAAGCTCACAGCAACACACACTAGACTTTTCAAAAAGGCAGAAGTTCTGCTCAGCACATGCAGGTTTTCTTCCCTTGGCTACAGACGTTTCCACAACGGTCTTTCGTTTATACTCGGTGCCCGTGAAGAGCTGCAGCCCACCCGGACTGGCGTCCTGGCCCCACCACTTTGTGGCTGTGTGCCCACGGGCAACTTTCTTAACTTCTCTGAGGCTGGGTTTTATCACCTAGGAAAGGTGGATCCTAATGGTCCTTATCACGCGGCACCCGCTGGGAGCGCGAAGCGAGGAGAGGCTTAACACAGCGGAGAGAAGGGATCTGGGCGCCGTCCTCAGTGGGGACCAACTGGCCTGGCTGCAAGAGCTCAGGGTGTGTCAGGCTTTCTGCTCCTGTCATTTCATCCTAACACAGCCCCGTGGGGCATTTTATCATCTGGTTTTATAGGCAAGGACACCGAGGCTTAGGGAGCCGTAGCCACTATCCGCTGCCACCACGGACAAGTGTCCCACCCCCGAGACTGACTCTGAAGTCCGGGCCCCCCTCAACCACGCAGACCTGGAAAGGGTGGCTGTTGGCATCAGAGGAGAACCTAGCCATCCACACAGGCCCCGTGTGGCAGAGGAAGAATTTGGGGCCCAGGGGGAGGAGGGGACAAGTCCAAAGTCACGAGCACCAAGGGCGCTGCCGCCAGGATGAGGCCGACCTGGGGCAGCCTGGTGACGGAGCCGGCTGGTGACCTATTTATGACGTTTGCTGAAAACGTCCTGGGGTGTGGAGCCTAGGGACCGGCAGGCTGGCCCCACGGGGCTGGATGTTGAGGAATAACATGTGCCCGGTGGGTGGGACCTTGCTGCCTGCCTCCCTCCCAGCGCCTCGCCCTCCCCGTGGCCCTGTGACTCGAGGCTGCGGACCAGCGCCGTCTCCCACGGCAAAGACAGAGAGGAAACCTGAACCCAGGCTGCCCGGCTCCAGACCGTCTCCCACTTTGAAAGACTCCACAGGAGACAGACCTCAAATTGCACCTGCGGAGGCCGGAGGCTCTACTTACCAGCGTGATCGCTCTTCCTCAGCACGCAGGGACCCCGCGAGCGCCATCGCCCCGGCCTCAGCAGGTGACTGGGAAGGGCCCCCCACCTCCGCCTGACCAGGACCGAGAAAGCCGAGGATGTCGCGTGGCTCCCGCAGGACAGCGGGGTTCTGAGCATCTTCTCGCTGCTCCCCGGGGCCCCAAAACAGGACGGAAGCTTTCCTACTCCCCGTCCTCACCTCCGTCGGGCAACGAGGAGCGGGGTGGACCCACCTCTTTTGTAAAAACTCGCCCAAAGCCCTGAGCCTGGTGGTTAAATTTCAACCCACGCCTGTCCCAGCTTCTTGGGTGACGTGGGGCTTGGCTTAGGGGTGGCTGCCCTGGACAAGGGCCTTCACTGCGGACAGCCTCGCAGTCACCGGGCTTTGATCTGGTAAACAGCGGATCGAAGGTGCCAGGGGGTGACGGGAACTTGGTGGGAGCTGCTGACCAACTGGGGGTGGGGGATGGGAGCAAACAGACCCGAGCAAAGTCCCCGCTCCTGGATGTGACCCTGACTCGGGCTTGCGGTCCTCCAGCCTCAAGCTGCTTGAGAGCAGGCACAGAGCCAGGCTGTGGTCACCCGCAGGGAGTGGCGGTTCAGAGGTGCAGGGGTCGGGAGTCAGCCCAAACTGCCGGGGTCCCGCTGCTGCTCAAAACGGACACGAGGGCCAAGGGATTTGTGACGCCCAAAGGCATCCTGGCCAAAAAAAAAAGAAAGAAAGAAAGAAAAAAAGGGAGTTCCCATTGTGGCTCAGTGGGTTAAGAGAGTTCCTGTTGTGGCTCAGTGGGTTAAGAACCTGACTAGCAACCCTGAGGATGTGGGTTCGATCCCTAGCCTCGCTCAGTGGGTTAAGGATTCGGTATTGCGGTGACCTGTGGTGTAGGTCGCAGATGCAGCTCGGATCCCGCATGGCTGTGGCGATGGTACAGGCCGGCAGCTGCAGCTCCTACTCAACCCCTAGCCTGGGAACCTCTATATTCCGCTGGTAGGGCCCTAAAAAGACAAAAAAGCCATCCTGATGGGCCCGGGACACTCCTAGGTTGTTCCTCTTGCCCCAGAGTAAATATTAATATGCCCCTTTCACACCTAAAGTGTCCACAATGGGAAGAAATTAGATGGTCACCCTAGCTATACAAATTGTAATAGTTGCAGATGCCAGATAGTGGAAACCCCGTTTTGGACTATCCAGCAGTTTATTTCCCCAGATACTTGCAACCGGTGACCCAGAGGGGACAAAGTTGAGGTGGAAAAGTCTGCAGACTTTTGGGAGGAGAGGGTTTGAAACTTACCAGCATCAAGGGAGTGGGGATATAATTTATCATACAAGACTGGATTCTTAGATCTGGAAACGCCCCAGGATGGGGGTCCTGAGCACCGAGCCTACCTGTAGGCTCCCGAGAGACCCTGATCCTGCTGGTTGCACGCCCCGTGTGGCCTGCAGCTGTCTTCGGTTCTCTGACGGCCCCGGGCTTTTGATGGCCTGGGTTGCAAGCAACAAAACCAACTCTGGGTTATATAGGCTTTTCTCCCCACGGAGTCATTTTAGAAATGTACCCACCCTGGGGTGGCTTCTGTCACTCGTTCTCCATTCACTGACTTCTGCCCTGGTTTCCTCCTCTGTAAAGAAGGGAAGTGCCAGTGCGGACTCTGCTAGGTTGTGAGGATTTGATCCCTCCTCTTCCAGACGGACTTTGTCTGGTAAATAACACTGCACTGAACATCTCTGAGCAGAGTTAAGAGTTTGACGTCTGTGGGTCCAAGGAGAAAGGCACTGACGCGGCTGACGCCTGTTCCGTGTTACTTGCCTAAGGGATGGTGCCAAGTCCTGCTCTTAGCCACTCCCCTTACACACTTTGAGCCAAAGAGCCTCACGGTGGAGTTCCCATCGTGCGTGGCTCAGCGGTTAACAAATCTGACTAGCATCCATGAGGACGCAGGTTCGATCCCTGACCTTGCTCGGTGCATTAAGGATCCTGCGTTGCTGTGGCTGTGGTGTAGGCCAGCAGGTACAGCTTCGATTAGACCCCTAGCCTGGGAACCTCCATATGCCCGGGTGCGGCCCTAAAAAAAAAAAAAACGGAAAAAGAAAAAAAGAGCCTCATGTTTATCCAAACCATCACCTTCTAATTTTTGCCTATCTCCTTCACATGCAAAACCCCAGTTAGTGGGCCTCATATGATACATGTGAGGTGAATTTTGGGTCAACTTGCCTGGTCCATGGGGCCCAGATGAGGGCTCCCCAGTCACTCAGTAACAGGCACTCAAGGCTACTTCTGTCTTCCGCATATTGTGACTGTCGCTGCTGTGGACATCCATGCGCATCTGTGCAGACGTGCTCCAGCACAGGTGAACCTTGCAACCGGCATGCTAAGTGGGAGAAGCCAGTCACACAGGGCTGCATGGTATATGATGCCCTTTATGTGAACGGCCAGTGGGCACAGGTGTAGACAGAAAGTAGGTTCCTGGTTGCCAGGAGCTGCGGCACAGGGTATGGGTATGGAAGTGACCACAGAAGATAATGAGAAAGTTCTGGAACAAGTTAGTGATGCTCGCCCAACATCACGAATGTACTTGGTGACACTGAATGGTACCCTTAAAACTGGTTAACGGTTAATTTTACAGTAAGTGGCTTTGTACTGCTGTCACTTCCCGGTCCTTCAATTTCTTGATGGCCCAGAACATGTGGTATGTCCAGGTCTGGGTGGAATTCACGCCAGGTGTGTGTGGGGGGTATCGGGGGTGCCAGGTGCTGCTTCTTCCCACCCCCCGAATCATCCTCTGAGTCCTTCCCGGGGACTCCAGCTCACCCCTAAACCCGTGTGTGCCAGCCAGGCCTGGGAAGCCAGGAGTGCCTCCGGCTGGGGGAGGCCCTGTCCTGGGGGGACCAGGTACACAGAAGCACCGTCCAGGGCAGGCCCCAGGGCCACGGCGGTGCCCAGAGGTGGGCAGTACCTGTGTCCTTCCAGCCGCACCTGCAGGGCCCCCCACCCCGGCTCAGATTCCAGCTCGTGCCCCGTTGACCCCCCAAGTCCACTCAGGACCCTTCTCTCCACTCTCAACTCACTTTCCAGCCCTCTAGCCAGAGTGAGTTTGTTTTTAGTTTTAATTTTAATCTAATTTAATTTTATTATTTAAAATTTTTTTTTGGCTGGTCCCGTGGCACGTGGGAGTTCCCAGGCCGGGGATCAAACCTGCGTCGCCGCAGTGACCCAAGCCGCTGCAGTGACAATGCCTGATCCTTAGGCCGCTGTGTGACAGAACTCCCGCAGGGCGAGTTTAGAAAACGCAAATCTCTTCATACCCACCCTTGCCCCAAACCTTGGAAGGGCTTCCAGTTATTTTAGGATCAAGACAAAACCGGTCCCTTGGCCGAGACCTGCATATCCCGCATCCTAAATACTTCTCCTGTCACAGCTCGCAAGCTGCCTCCTCAAAGCTCCAGCGCCATCATGGCTGTGCGAGCCCGGGCGTGTGGCTTAACTGCTGTGAGACCCGTGTTCTTCACAATGAACAGGGGTTATAAGGAGATACGCCTGGCCCGACACGCGGAATATGATCATTTCCCGAGTCAGATCCTTAGCTAAACCAAAACTCCACTTCACTGAATCCTCCCAAACCCCCATGAGCTGTGGGTCTGAAATGCCACAGCCAACGTGCCTTAGGAGAGCTCGGCCCCTAAACCCAGCTGGGACCTGTTCTCCAGGCCCTGCCCTTACAGATGGCTGTGCTCCGTTTTCTAGGCTTTTCCTGGGCAACTGAGGGCTTTGCAAACAATTCACTCTTGTTCATCTTAGGTACCTCTTCGGGAAAGGACACTGAAGGATGGCTGAGGTGTGTCAAGTGGGCATGACAGTTTTGAAGAAGGGGCCTTTGAGATCTTTGCAAATGCCCAGTGCACGTGGGTCTAGGGTCCTTCATTTCCGGGACCATCCAGGCGAGGACACCTGCTTCTCTTTTTATAAAGCTCTCGGGGATGTGACTTCAGCCTAATTTACTCCAGGGACGTGGACTGGATGCTTGTGAGAATCGACAGCAAGCAGAAGGCTCCCCGCGGTAGGGGAGTGAATGTCCACTGGTGAGCGGCTGTGTTTGCCGACTTCTATTTACTTTTTTTTTTTTTAAACCCTGGTTAATCAGCTAGATGTCAATATGGAACACCTTTCTTTGAGCTTCCTGGGCAGCAAAGTGAAAAGTAAATAAACCGGAAACATCAAAACTAAGAAAAAAAAGTCCGGCCTGGGCACAATGATCATCTTGATCTGCCTAAAACTGACTTAGCGTGACGCGGCGGGGCCTGGGACTGGCACGGCGCGAAGCCCGGGCGGGGGGGAGCGGGCGTGTCCACGCCTAAAAGGGAGCTGCAGCGAGGACTCTGTGATATTTAGAAATAAGGTGACAAATAATTACCCCAGTTTATCTGCTTTCTAGTCAGGGATCCACACACCCTCGTCGAGAATTTTACAGTTGTTTAGATTGGCCGTGACGGAGGCCGAGGTGCGGTTAGAAAGCACGGCCCTCTGGAACTCTTCTGCCCCCACTTCTCTCTCGGGATTTTTGTGGTTGGCTTCAGAAACCCTTTCCCGCTGCGAGCGGACGCTGGCCTTCAGACCCAGGTGCTTGGGATTCCAAACCCCGCTTCTGTCTCCTTCCAGCTATGTGACCTTGCTGAGGACTTTTTCCAGTCTCTTTGGATCTGCCTCCCCTCCGAACGGGGCAGATCCCCTTTCCGTAGCAGACTGCTCCCAGGGCTGGCTAACCTAACCCTTCTGTGGTTTTCAGAAATTAAACAAAAGTTTTAATTTAATTTAAATACACAGAGCCACTTTGGCCACCAGGGTAACTGTTGAGACCTGTTTGCCTGTAATTTGCATATACTTCCTTGGACCTGTTTTTTTTCTTTTTCTTTTTTGGGGGCGCACCTGCAGCATGCAGAAGTTCCCAGCCAGGGAGGGACCCAGAGTGATGGACAGCAGTAACAACGCCGGGTCCATAATCTGCTGAGCCATAGGGAACTGTCTGGAATTTCTTTTTTCTTTTCTTTTTTTTTGGTCTTTTTAGGGCCGCACCCGTGGCATATGGAGGTTCCCAGGCTAGTAGTTGAATTGGAGCTGTTGCTGCCGGCCTACACCAAAGCCACAGCAACGCGGGATCCGAGCCACTTCTGTGACCTACACCACAGCTCATGGCAACACCAGATCCTTAACCCACTGAGCGAGGCCAGGGATCGAACCTGCTCCTCATGGATGCTAGTCAGATTCGTTTCTGCTGAGCCATGACGGGAACTCCTGGAATTTCTTTAAGGTACTTTTCCTGCAGAGGAATCCAGCGACTAGTCCCAGGAGAGCCTCCAAGGACTAATTCTGGAGCTCTTAACAAGGTTGCCCAAGGGCGCACAGCCAGTTACTGTTCCAGCTGTTTTATTATTGGCCAAAAAGAAGCATCAAGAGGGAGTTCCCATTGTGGCGCAGAGGAAATGAATCCGACTAGGAACCATGAGGTTGCGGGTTCGATCCCTGCCCTTGCCCAGTGGGTTAAGGATCTGGCGTTGCCGTGAGCTGTGATGTAAGTCACAGATGTGCCTCAGAGGCAGCGTTGCTGTGGTTGTGGCGTAGGCCTGCGGCTACAACTCTGATTCGACACCTAACCTGGGAACTTCCATATGACGTGGGTGCAGCCCTAAAAAGACAAAAGGCAAAAAAAAAAAAAGCATCAGGAAACCCACGCTAAAGTGTTTCTCCATTGTTTAGTGTTTGGAGGATCAAAAGAATTCTAGCTAGTTTTAAACAACTCAGAGGCGAGTATAAAGACGAGAAAATGAAAAGCAGTGGTAATACCAGTACACAAGAAAAGCAATACCGGTAAGCAGCAATACTACTTCTGGGAATTGCCTATAGTTTGGGAATTTTTTCCTATGGGTACCCACAAACGCGGTTTCACGCAAGATATATACAACATACAGCTATTCATGTATCCTATGTTTATGCTCATATATAACTATGATTACATTAATACCCAATAGTCTATACATTACATATGCACATATTATACACGATACATAACATCACACAAATATATATCACATATAATTTTTTTTTTTAGGGCCACAACTATGGCATATGGAAGTTCCCAGGCTAGGGATCGAATCAAAGCTGTAGCTGCCGGCCTTCGCCACAGCAACTGCTAGATCCTTAACCCACTGAGCGAGGCCAGGGATCGAACCGCATCCTTGGATACTAGTTCCGTATGTTACTGCTGAGCCACAACAGGAACTCCCCATATCACGTATAATTAATATGCATTTTTCCACACTCGTGCACTCGAGCCTGTGGAGACCCTGAGGACGGCTAAGCACACCCCGCTACTTGGAGGAACCCTGCTGGAGCGGCGGTGGGAGCAAGGCCGGGACGAGCCTGGGGCAGCCAGCCAGGCATCCGAACTACCTGTCCCAGCATTCCGCTTGCGGCACGGTACGAGCGACCCGAGCGCCGAGGGACCACAAATACCGGCAGGCTAGGCGCAGACGCAGGGACCACGAGTCCCAGAATGCACCGCTCGAGGCTCGCGCAGAGCCCTCCGGGACATGTAGTCGTAGGGGTGGCTAATTCCCAGTCACTCCGCCTCAAAGAAAATGCAGATTCCTCGAAGAGCCCACCGACGTGGTTTCTCAGGGGTTGTCCGGGAGCCCGAGCACACGACGGTGAAGTAAGCAGCCTGGCGGCCGAACTGTAGCGGGGGAGCGGGGCGCGTGCGCATGCCCGGCGGTCGTCGGCGCCGGCGAAAACGCGCGCGGAAGGCCTCGCGCGGCAGGCCCCGCCCCTGCGCCCGGCGCGCCCGCCCGGGGAGCCTGCGCAGACGGTGCCGGGTGGAGGGCCGTGGGGAGGGACTCGCGGCGCCTGCGCAGTGCGGCGGCTTCTCTCGCGAGGACGGACGCCATTATCGCATCTCCCCGACAAACACCACGAGAATTCCGCAGCCCACACGGTAATTGCAGCTCCCGCAGCCGGTCGCGTCTCCACCTCCCCCTTCCCGCGGGGCGAGAGCGAGAGCGAGATCTCCCCTCCTCCCTCCTCCCTGCGCCCTCCTCCGGCCGCCGCGCCCGCGCCGCCGCCGCCCCCGCCCCCCGGACGCGGGACCCAGCCCCAACGGCCCGCCGCGCCGGGCGCCCCCGCCTCAGCCCTGCGGGCCCGCCGCGCCCCGGCCCGGCCCCCGCCGCCCCCGCGGGCCTGTCCCGGGGCCGGAGCCGGAGCCGGCGCTGCGCGGGCCTCTCTTCCGGGATCTTCTCCCGCGGTGTCCGGGCCGCGGGCCGGGTGGGGGCGCGCCGCCTCTCCCCCGGGACGCGGCCTCGCCTTCGCCGGGAGGCCCCGCGGGTGGGCCGGGCGGCGGGGAGGCCGCTCCTGCGCGGGGGGTCCGAGGCTGCGGGGGACCAGCTGCGGGGCAGCCGGGCCTTCCCGGGGCCCGGCCCGTAGCCGGAAGTGCGGGGGCAGGAGGCTGGGTGGGCGGGTGGCCCTGTCGGGCCTGCGGCCCGAGGTGACGGTGGAGGCGGTGGGACAGCCCGGGGACCGCTCCCGGCACGCCCGCGCCCTTCCCTCGCGGACTCGGCTTCTGTCCTTTTTGTCTCTCAATTAAAATGAGTACGTGTGCTTGGCACGCGGGGTTCTGTCACCGTGGGCTTTCACTTCTAGGGACGGCTGTCACTCGTGGGTCCTGTGCCGTGGCGGGGACTGCCAGCCTTTCACAGCGAGCCCGGCAGGTGAGAGGGGCTGACTGAGACCCACGCAGGTTAATGGGCTCGCCCAGGACACGCAGAGCCAGGGCGAAACTCGATCTGTCTGAAGGCCATACTCTTAAAAAAAAAAAAACAAAAACCGCCCGTAAATTGAATACTTTAATAAAGTAGCATCCGCGGTAAAATGTCACTGCAAAACTCGAAATGAGAAGCAGCAATTCCCGGTCCCACCTTTTTTTGCCACTCCTGGAGACTTAGCTCCGTAGCTGTAAAAACAAGCTGATGTTTTATGCATTTATACGTTCATGAGTTTTTGTCACGTAGAATGACTTAGCTTTTTGTGTCACGGCTCATCTCTTCTGTCACCTGTGTTGTGTAAACTCATTGTTTGGGTCGGATCATGTCTGAGCAGTTATCACCCTGTTAGACAGCTTTTCATTTTTCTGTTGCTTGTAAGGGCTGTTATTTGTCTTTGCATTTCCCCTTCCCCTGACTCTTCACGAGGCTCCGAGTTCTCGGGGGTGATGTGGCACATCTCCAGCCTCCCCCTGCCAGCCCTCTGGCCTTCCCTGTCTGGCTTGCTTGCTCTCAGACAGGCTCAGGGGTCATCCTGGTACTAGCTCTTCCTCACGTCTGCGTTTGTTCGGGACTCATGTTTTATTCTTGGCTGTCTTCATTTCAGTGAGACCCTCCTGCCAACTAGCCTTACTCCTTTTGGTTAACTTTTTTTTTTTTTTTGGTCTTTTTAGGGCTGCACCTGCGGCATATGGAGGTTCCCAGACTAGGAGTCTAATCGGAGCTGTAGCAGGCCTACACCACAGCAACGCTGGATCCCAGCTGCGTCTGCGACCTACACCACAGCTCAAGGCAACGCTGGATCCTTAACCCACTGAGTGAGGCCAGGGATGAAACCCGCAACCTCAGGGTTCCTAGTTGGATTCGTTTCCGCTGTGCCCCGACGGGAACTCCCTTTTGCGTATCTCTCGTGGCTCCTGTTTGGCGTTAAGGCTTTTCTGCAGTGCGGAAGACATGTAGCGCCCCTGAGTGCTCTTCGACCCTGGGGATTTGTTCTTCAGCTCGGATTTGAAATTCTTGTATATCACTTGAGAATTTCTTCTGCTGTGCTTTTATTCCTTTTTAGTACCTCCTGCGTGTTTGATGATGGGCATCTTATATTAAATCCCCAAACGTACTATCTCTATTTTCTTCCTGCGTCGTGTATTACTTCTTCTGGGAGAGGGCTTCAGTTTATCTTCCAGTCCTATTGAAAAGTTTTTAATTCCGCAGTCAAAACTTTAACTTCTAAGGGTCCACTTGTCCTTGTCCTTTTCCACGGTAGGACACTGTTTTACGGATGCGCTACCTCCTTGCCTCTGAGGATACTAGTAAGGGTTTTTTCAGTTCTCTTTTGTTCTCTTATTTCCTCCACTGTTGCTCGTTTTCTTTTTAAAGAGATTGGCTTCTTGCTTTGTATGGCAAGTACTTTTCAGAGGTTGGTAATTATTGCTGTCAAGGGCGAGAGGAAGCTGGCAGCTCTGTAGGGCTCATTTTTGAAAATGTATGGGTTTCCTTTCGGGTGTTGGGCAACTTTTTGTTATATTGGGATCTCAAATGCTAGAAGGCAGAGATTTTCCCTTTCGGCTTTGGGAAGACCAGGGCCCTGGAAGAGCTCTCTTGCAGGGCCCTGACTTCTGTGCAGGCACACCGCTCGCCCTCTGCTGGGGTCCTGGGTTTGGGGTCCTCGCCATCCAAAGGCCCTGAGCCCTCCTTTGGTGGTACCCACTCTGGCGTCCTCGAGTTGCTTTTTCCTTTGCCTTTGCTTGATCCTCTTGGTCTGCCTCAAATATGCAGACTCACCTACCTGCTGACTTGCATTCTTTGTCGTGGGTTTGTTACATGACCTTAAGTGACTTCAGTGGCATGAGCAGAAATCACCTGAGTGGCCAGTCACTCCCTCTGAGGAGGAGTTCAAGTCCGTCCTCTCTGCTGCCTCCCAGAGGCCTTGGTGACGGATGCCCGCTGGCAGTGGGCTGGGTGGCCAGATCTTGGTCCCCTCCCCGCCTCCGCGTTGCGGTGTGGGTGGGTGGGGTGCGCTCCTCCCCGAGGTCCTGGCTCCGCGGCCTTGGAGGGTGCCAGGCTCAGCGGGGGAGGCCGGCCGCAGACAGTGTTGTGGCAGCGTTGGGATTTTAGACTCTTTCCGTGGGCTTTTCGCTGTACCCGTGGGGTGGAGTGTGGGGCTGCCTCTGTCTGGGTCAGCGGTGTGCTCCCGATGCAGTTTAGTCGATTGTCCTTTGGCAGTCGAGCCTGGTGAAGCGCCTCGGCCGTGCTGGCCTTGCTGGCGAAGCGGCCCGCCGGCTGTAGAGAAGCACAGGCCCTCAGGCTCTGCCCGGACGTGTGGAGTCCGACCCCACAGCTTTGTGAACGCCACATTTTGAAGTAACTTTAGACTTACGGAAAAGTTGCAAAAAATAGTTGAGTGGCCTTCTCTGTTCCCGTCCCGCCGGCATCTCGCGTCATCAGGTGTCCTTACAGGCGGCAGCGAGCGCTGTCCCGGCGCTCTTCAGCCCAGGCCACGCTGACCTTCGCCAGCTGTGTGCCTCGGGGTCTCCGCGTCATCCCCCTCTGCGTTTAGTTTTCATGTCTCCTTAAGGATCTTCCGACCTCTGAGAGCTTGCCTAGCCCCGAGGTATCTCTCCGAGGCGTTTATAAACTACAAAGGGAAAAAAGCGGTGACCTGAGAGTGGACACGCCTGGCAGACAGCATGTCACGTCATCAGCGTGAGACAGGTGATGTCACGTACCCCCATGTGCATCGAGACGAGTGTACACCCAGAGTCTAATGAGAAACCCGGATTGAGGTACACGCACCAGTGTCTTGACGGGTGCCCCAGCTGTTGCAGGACGGAATGTTATAGGATTGCAGGTGTGGTAGCTGCGCTTCGCTGAAGAAACACTTCCTCTGCTGGGTGGTCACCGAGGGGCTCAGAGAGGGGCACAGGCCTTGAGCAGTGGCAGCCCCCGGCCCAGGGTCTAGGTGAGGGTGTGTCCCTGGCTTACTGACGACACCTGTTACTGTACCGGCCTTAGTGTTTCCTCAGGATCTTCATCTACACTAAATTTTGAAAAACTTCAGCTGTACAATTAAATACACGACAATGCCAAACTGACTAAAATGTCCTTGTAGCTTTACCTGTAGAAGTTTGTCAGTCTGGAAAGTAATAAGCTGTTTGTCGTTTTGAAGAAAAGACCTCTGGCGGGAATACAGATTAAGGTTCTCAGTGAGAACGTCAGGAGAAGCAGTCGAAAGTCCCCCTTTATGAGAGTTAAATAAAATGATTATCGTGTTCTCTGACTTCACTTATATGATGGTCATAAACGCAAAACGGCCTAATGCGTTGTTTACTGGAGGTGCTGGAACCCTCTGAAATGTTTGCTTTTGGCCGGAGGGGGTGCGAGGAGGGCCTGTGAGGACTCTGAGAGTCTTTGTCGTGAGGGGGGTGTGTCACATGGTTGCAATTTGCTCTTAAAAGGTACCCCGTGTTCTTGTTCCTGGCCAGTGCCTGGAGCCCACCCAGCCGCTCACAGGAGGATGGGGTCCTGGCCCCCATCGCTGCCTTCCACAGCAGCTCTCAGAACACGGAACCTTTGGGTTCTCACTTGGTCTCGTGTAGGTTGTGAAACCAGGTAAAAATGTGAGCTCCGATCCCCCTGTTTGGTGCCCTCTGCCTTGCCTCCGGCTCTGTCGTTCTCACTCTGGAGGTGCGCCCAGCCTGCCTCCTGGGAGGAGAGGGCGGGGAGCTGGAGGGGCGCACCTCCAGATTGGGGACGACAGAGCCAGAGGCAAGGCAGAGGGCACCAGTGCCGCGTTGTCATCGTAACGCTCCCGGGTGAGTCTAAGCGGAGGCTGAGCTCGTGTGAGCCCCCCAGAGCTCCCCCTGCTTGGAGCCCGTGGACGTTCTTCAGTTAAAACACGATGGACACATTACCTTCTGCAGCCACTCGCAGAGTGTGTCCCCAGAGTATTGTCAAGTCTCATGAGGTTGATTCCTATTTTGAATTAAATTCTCTGCATCTTTCACATGTACCCATACTGGAGAACCGTACAGTTTGATTAAACGCTGTGGACCACCCGCCTCCGTAAGGTTTGCTTTGTGTCTAAAAGAGCCCTTATAACTGGGGAGGTGGGTGGTGGTGAATGGCCGCTGCCCCGGACAGGTAGCCCATAAGGTCGGGTTGCTTACAGTGCGTAAGCGGCGGGGGAGTGAAATCTCAGAAGTGGCCAGAGGGGATGAAGAGATGTGGATGGATTCAGTTTCGTCACTGAAAAGGTGTATGGGTGGGTGGAGCATCTGGAAGCTGGCTACCCTTTCCTCGCCCAGAGTGGGTCTGCGTTAGCGTTTGGAGCAGGAGAGTGTAGATGGGCCGCCGAGGGAGACCGCAAGTTCACAGGAGGGGCCCGGGCAGGGCTGGGAGCCTGGCCGGTGGGCGGGGTGGGCCGAGCCGTGTCAGGAAGCCGGAGCTGCGCTCAGCCCTGTACCGACAGTTCTGTAATAAAGATTTACCTTCTGTGCTGCAGAGAGCGCTGCTTCTTGTCTCTAGTGATTTTTGCTTTTTCGTCAAGGTGGAAAGTCATCAAATAACTTGAAGTTAAACCTTTCTAAATCAGCAGTGGGTCTGGATAAAGCTGGATTTCCTCGTTGGTGTCAACTGCATGTCCCTGAGTGTGGCGAGAGGCCTGCACACCTTGATCGGACTCAGCGGAGCTGGACGGGACTCAGGCGGTGGGTCCAGCTGTCGCCACCGGGCGCAGCCCTGCGGTCACACTGGCAGATAGATGGCCGGACAGGCCCTGCCTATCGGCACGCCATCCTCCTGTGGACTCTTTTGGGTGGGAGCCAGGGATGGGCCTCGGGACAAAGTGCTGCCTTAAGCTGGGAGCTTCCTGAAGACGCCGAGTGATTGACAGCCCCCGTCTTCTGGTGGAATCTGACAAAGAAGCCCGGGGGCCCGTCTGCCAGCAAGAGCTGCCGCAGCTGTCGGGGTAACTGCCGTGGCAGTGAATGGCCTTCTGGTTTTGAAATGAAGCATTTTATGCAACTAACTTCATATTTTTGGCAAAGGGGTTTAATATTTATTGCATTATTTAAATTTGTGTAATTAAGCTCGCCTAATTCAGGTTTATGGAAAATGCAGGCGTACGGTGTTAGGAGAAAGGAAGCTGAAGGGGGGCCCTGAGCTGAAAGCGCACATTCTGCTTGGGTTCCCCTCCGTGCATAGCTGTTCGTAGAGGATTCGGTTCAACTTGCTTCGTGAGTTCTCCTGGGGTCAGTCAAGAGCTCAGCCAGCCTGCTTGGCCTCCTCGGACTTCTGCGGATCCGCTGTTAGCTGAAGCAGAGGTCATTCCTTCTCGTCAGCGGGAGGCGGAGCAGGCAGAGCGGCCCAGGCTGGAGCACCTTTGGGAGACAGCGGTCACTGCCCTTCAATAAAAGTTCCAGTTTCTTTATCCCCCGGTCTCAGTCTCCAGCAGTTTCAAGAGTCTAAGATGCTCCTGGAGTCACCCAGCGCTTGGGTCACGTCAGTAGACTTCGGTAAAGGGTCAGATGAGTGAACATTTCTGGCTGTGGGGTCTGTCAGAACCCTCGGCTCGGCTCTTGGAGGGTGAAGCCGGAAGAGGCCTGGCTGTTTTCTAGTAGAACTTACCTGCAAATCTGACCGCTGGCTGCACCGGTGCCTCAGCCCAGAGTCAGTGACTTTATTAAAAGTGCTGGTGCAGGCTGAGGGGCGGTGACAGCTGGTGGCAGGGAGCCGCCATGAGCCCGCCACCAGCAGCCGTGCTCCTCACTCCTGCCTTGAGTTTGGGGTGATGCGGAGGCTGTATTTGGGGGTAATCTGCCTGGAAAAAATGTCAGAGGCAGCCTTGTAGAAGTGTCATTGGCATCAGCGCCAGCTTCCGATGAGAAGGACTCTGTCTGGCCTCTCTGCTCCTGGGAAGGGAAGCCGCAACATCTGTCCGTAGGAAGTGGGTTTGGGTTTTTTCAGGCTTACAAGTTGCAGAAGTCATACAGAGAACTGCAGTGTAGACCTCACCTAGGTTCTTGGCTGCTCCTGGTTCACAGCTGCTTTATCCCTTCTCTTCAACTGTGTGTGTCTATTTTTTTCCATGAACAGTTTAAGATATGATGTCCCTTTATCCTTAAATATTTTGAGTCGCTATTTCCTACAAACAAGGGCATTCTCTCATTTAACTACAGTACAGTTTTTGAAATTAGACGTTTATCACTGATGCAGCTGTGTTACCTAAGCAATAGATCTAATTCAGGAGTTCCCATCATGGCTCAGCGGTTCACGAATCTGACTAGCACCCACGAGGACGTAGTTTGATCCCTGGCCTCTCTCAGTGGGTTGAGGATCCTGTGTTGCTGTGAGCTGTGGTGTAGGTCGCATCGTGGCTTGGATTCCGAGTTGCTGTAGCTGTGGTGTAGGCTGGCAACTGGAGCTCTGATTCAACCCGTAGCCCAGGAACTTCTGTATGTCGAGGGTGCTACGCTAAGAACAAAACAAAAGCAAAAGTCTGCCTATAACTGGATCTGTGCACCTCAAACCTGAGTTGTTCAAGGGTCAGCTGTAGCCTAAATACTTGGGGTGATCGATTAACATTTGTCCACCTGGAAGGTTGGTATTGGGCTAAGGTGAAAAAAAAAAAAAAACTCTGAAAGGTAGATAAATTGAAGTGTAAGTCATGTTTCTCTAGTCATATTTTTTGGGGGGAGGGTAGCAAATTTTCTCGAAGTTTAAAAAAGCTTCATTTAGAAATAATCTTAAGAATGTAGGCATTCCTGCCGTGGCTCAGTGGTTAACAAATCCGACTAAGAACCATGAGGTTGCTGGTTCGATCCCTGGCCTCACTCAGTGGGTTAAGGATCCGGCGTTGCCGTGAGCTGTGGTGTAGGTCGCAGACGTGGCTTGGATCCCTTGTTGCTGTGGCTGTGGTGTTGGCTGGCGGCTATAGCACCAATTAGACCCCTAGCCTGGGAACCTCCATATGCTGCGAGTGCGGCTCTAGAAAAGGCAAAAAAACAAAAAAAAAAAAGGAACATGGCACATGGGCCCCAGCGTGGCGATCACCGCCCAGATTCGTGCCTGTGCTTGTGGGCTCCTTGATGCTGTGGTTCCTCCTTTGGCCTTGCGCGGAGCTCCACACGCCACGCAGCAGCACCTGTCTTCAGGCACCTCCGCGTTCAGGACACGGTCCTCCAGCCTGGTCCGGGGAGGAGGGAGAGGGCCCAAGGCCCCCACCGCGTGTCCTGGCTTTGGCCTTGGGGCAAACTCTTCAGTGTTTTGGCGGCTGCCCTGCCTCCAGGTTGGCGTGGGGCACAGGCCTGCGCATCGGTGGAGCCGTGGCGTGCCATTCTTAGCGCTGGGCCTCCGGCAGAGTTGCGCCCTCTGCATCCTCTCACTCGCATGTCCCGTCCCATTTCAGACGGGCTTCCTGGGGTTCCCGAGCAGTCAGAGGAAGGTGTTCTGGTTTGATCAAGGCATTTGGCTTTTTTTTTTTTTTTTTCAGTTTGGCTGCCCTGAAGGAAGATGGAAGTTTCCGAGCCAGGGGTGGGATCCACGTCACAGTTTCGACTTGTGTCACGGCTGTGTCAATGCCAGATCCTAACCCACTGCCCCCCATGGAACATGGCATTTGACCACTCACGTGGCTTTTAAAAAGTTGAAATATTTTATGTAGATACGTGGACATTTTGATGGTGTGAACATCTCATCAGCCTTGGAGCCGACCCTACAGTGTTGGGGTTCCAAGTGCAGTTCCTACACTTTAGGGTTTCGTTTTCCATGACTCAGTTTTGAGGACACACTGAGAATTATGATCTTGGGTAAAATGGTGCCAAGACGCTAAGTCCGGTAAATTTGGACAGTGGACTTGTCTCCTGGGTCCTTGAGATGGCAGCGACGTGGGCTGGGTGCTTCCCCACGCCACTCGAGGGCGGTGCGTGGGCCGGCGGCGTCCACTTTACCCCTTTTCTCTGCTGGATCAGGGTGCTTAGTTCCCCCGGGCCCTGGGGCCGTGCTGGTCCGCCTCAGGGGGGTGGGTCGGAAACCTCGGCGGTGGTCCCCACACCCGCATCGGCCACCTGCCCTCGGTGCCTGTTGGGAGGTAGTGACTGCCCAAGGTGGGAGTTCATCTTCTTTGGTTTCTGTGTTGCCCGGCTGGGAGCACAGATTTTCTCACCATCTTGGCCCGTGCTGGTTATGTGGGTGGTTTCTATGAAATCTGGAGGTGGAGGAAGATGAGGACACTGGCGTCCCTAACCCCGGGCTGCCGGCCACCCTCCTCCCCAGCTTCGCGGTACGTGCGTGGGAAGAGGTATGAGGGCAGGGG
The DNA here is from genome assembly GCA_004024745.2 of Catagonus wagneri. NCBI lineage: Eukaryota > Metazoa > Chordata > Mammalia > Artiodactyla > Tayassuidae > Catagonus > Catagonus wagneri. The sequence continues at coordinate 81,912 of PVHT021183510.1, forward strand.
TGATACGGGGCTTCTAGTTTCTGGAGGGAGCTGGCGGGGGCATGGGTCACAACCCCAGTCTCCAGGGTGCAGAGAGGGACCCCGAGCTGAAGGAGCAGTGGGGTTAGTTAAGCGGACACACCGAGAGTCACCGCAGGAGCCGGCTCTGCTCCCCGCATCCGCTTCCCGCTCTCAGGTCTCGCAGCCCCTTATATATTCATGGGGCGCGTTCCAGATGCAGGAAGTGTTTAGGGATGGGCCTGTCTCTGTGAATTGGAGCTGCACCTACGTCCAGGGTTGTGAAGCTTCGAGGTGGCCATGCTCTTTACCGTACCTAGGGCCCCTGAACGGGGAGCTCCTGTACTTGGCATTAGCGGGATCAACCTGCCCGCCAGGTCCTGTACCTTATTACGCTTTTCACCTCATCTGGTACAGACTTGATTGATAGAAATGTGCATGTAGTCAGAATTTTGTCTGTGGTACGTCACTGAATCTTAGAATTGCAGAACTGGGCAGACACTTAAAGGTGATTTAAATAGTACAACTTGCTAATTACACCCTTAGCCACGGTCATAAAGCACCCACGTGTTTGTAGCGCAAGAACCCCTGGGCACCTGTGGTTCCCTCCGCAGGACTGGCCAGCGCGAGCCGCACAGCTCCGGCCCGTGCCCTCCACGGTCGCGAGGTTAAGACTGCCTCTGGTTCTCTCCAGGGAAGTGATTTTGCACCTGCACTTTCTAATGTGAATTGTGGTAGGTTCTGTTCCTATGTGGCATTCTGATTTGGGCACACTATTTGTTACTCAGTGATATTTTAATTGAGAATTTGAAATTCTGTTAGATGCCTTCAGACAGTTTCAGACTTGAGTTTGTATTCTTAAAATCTTAGGGCCAAAACTGATATGAACATGTGTTAGTGGGAAGATGACTTCAGAGATTTTAAGTTTTACTTTGAAATTCAGTATCTGAGAGTGACGTGTAATGTCTCTCTCAGTTTTCTGTGGAGGTCAAAAAATTGACCTCAGCTATCTAAGTCGTTTTTACGTCTCTGAATGTCTTCCATGTTAACTGTAAAAGTGTCAGGGGCCAGCGAGGGAGGGACAGCGGAGGGAGAACACGGCCTCTGGTCTCGAAATGTTTCATGTTTTACTAGACTTAAACAAAAATTTTTAACGAGCTATTGATTAGAACCAGGATCTCTTGGGAGTCCCCTGGTGGCTCAGTGGGTTGGGGATCTGGTCTTGTCAGTGCAGTGGCTCTGGTCCCTGCCTTGGTGTGGTTTGATCCCTGGCCCAGGAACTTGTGTGTGCCACGGGTGTGGCCAAAAAAAAAAAAAAGGCACCACCGTCCCTGCCATCCCTGCCGTAGCTGGAGGACTGAAAGAGCTGTCAGGCCAGTGCCTGGAAGCCCGGTTCAGGGGTTTCTGTGCTTACGGTAGTGTGAGCCTCCATTGGCTCCACCAGGATTCTCCGCTGGCGCCCCTGTGCCCAGCAGGGTGCTCGTGGTGGTGGTGACCCCGTGCACAGAGCCAGGGTTTTTCCAGCAGGGTGGGCTCTCAGCCTGCCGCAGGGCCGCTGCGCGTCTCCGCTGCCGTGGGATGACCAGCTGCGTCCTCGCAGGAGGGTCAGCGGACCTCACCTGCAGGGTGGGTGGGAGGGGCTTGGCTTTGGGAGGGACGAGGGGACGGATCAGGGACCAGAGGCAGGGACTCATGACAGGTGGGAGAGGGTGGGAGGCGGCCCAGGCCTGAGAGTTACTTGGCTCCTGGGGCAGCAGCACGGGGAGTTAAAGGAGGGTTGCGCGGTCTTTCCCGGAGGGTTGGGGTCAGTGGGGTCTCCTTGGGCGATGCTCTTGGGGACCTTGTGGGGGGGATGGACCAGGGCTCGGCTCTGCGAGTGTCGGAGCGGATTGTATCATCAGACGGCCACAGAGTGGTTGGGAGTGCTGGACCCGGGAACCACCGGGAGGGGTCACGGCGGCAGACGGCGATTTGGGGGCGGGGGTGTCATTCCCTGTACCTGGGCGCGCACCTGCCTACACCCTGGGAGCCTTGTGGCTCGGTCAGTGTGTCGCGGCCAGAGGGGCCCAGCCCGGCTGGGGGCAGGGGTGCCCCGGGGGGAGGCCTCAGCGTGGCCTGAGAGGGAGGCTGGCGGGAACCGCGCCCGGGGCTCTTGTCTGGTCCCTGAGAACAGCCCAGTCTGGCACTGAGTTTGGAAACCAGCATTTCGTTTGGGGTCCCGAAGGGCGTGGGAAGAGTTAGTGTTTGTGGGCGGCTGAGGCTGAGGGTTCCAGACACAGTTTGGGGGGGGGGTGATGGCCGCCGGTGGGTGGTCTGGTGGATTAGAGGGTCTTAGTATTTTCTGGACGGTCAGCTTGGAGTAAATTTTTGCAGACACGAGGCAGAGATAGTGCGCTGTTCTTCCACCCACCTGTCGTCCGTGGCTGGGACGGCGTCTGCCAGTCGGGCGTCCGCCCTCCCGCTCAGCGGGAGCCTGTTCCCTGAGTCAGTGATCCCGGGCCGCCGGCTGGGTCTGGAGAGCGGGTCCTGGAGGGCACAGGCGCCCCTCCGTCTGGGCGCAGAGGGCCATCTCTGCTTTGTCTGCATTTGGGAGGAAGTTGCAGAGGTGACCTCATTTCACCCCTAAATGCCGGAGCTCGTGTCCCGGGAGCAGGGCCATTCCTTTTCATAACCAAGCCTACAGCGGGAACCGTGCTTCGGTGTCGCTGAAGATGCCGTCCGTATTCAGGTTTCCCCTGAAATTCTTTTGTGTCCGTACCCGCGCCCCAGGACTTCACTGTGCAGCCAGGCTCCCCGGCCTCCGCGGCCGGTGGCCCAGCACCCCTGACCCTCCGGCCTGGCTCCGACTGCCTCGGCCGGCCGCTGGCTCTGGGCATCCTGCCTTGATCCTCTGGGCCCTGGGCGCCTGCCCTCAGCCCCGGCGAAGCAGTGACCCTAGGTGGACCCCTGCGTCACTGATCTGCCTCGGGCCTTAGTGAGGGGGACGTGGGTGCAGGGCCGGCTCCACCACCAAGGTCGGTGACAGAGCTGAGAAACATGTCCGCGTCGTCGTTGTCCTGCCTCAGTGGCAGACGTGGACTTGGTGTGTTGGGAATGAATGCTTCATAGCGGAGGCAGCTCAGTCGCTGCCAGGGAAGGATTAATGGGCGTCACGACTGCGGAAACCGGAACTTTTATTGCAGGATACACGTGGCCTTGGCAGCCTGTTTACACTGAGTGGTGCCAGTTGGTAGATCAGATAAAAGTTGCTTTTCATTGCCTTAATGGTTTCTGTTTTATAGCAGACATTATCTGAGATTCACTTCAACACACACATGGTTCTTAGGCTTTCTTTTCGGGGATACCATTCCTGAGGGCAGTGGCTGTCAGAGAGGGGTTCACTGAGACCTTCCCGGGGGTGTTTGAGGTCAAAACCGGTTTCATAATGATTGTTGAGAGGTCGTCTGCCCTTTTTGCGTCAGGTCCCTGAGCTGCATGTGTGTCACTGGATTCTTTACTGCCGTGCAATTCAGAAGAGCCATTCTCACTGAGAGTGGCCTTGATGAAGCAGTAAAAATCTTTCATTGTGTTAGCTCTTGGACCTGCGCACACCTCTTTTTAATACTGTGTAACCAGCAGGAAGTGTGTCAGAGTTCCTGTTATGGTGCAACGGAAACGAATCCAACTAGTAACCGTGAGGATGTGGGTTTGGCCCCTGGCCTCGCTCAGTAGGTCACGGATCTGGCCTTGCCATGAGCTGCAGTGTAGGTCGCAGACACGGCTCGGATCTGGCGTTGCTGTGGCTGTGGTGTAGGCCGGCGGCTGTAGCTCTGATTCAGCCCCTAGCGTGGGAACTTCCATATGCTGCGGGTGCAGCCCTAAAAAGCAACAGCAAAAAACCCAGACAGGAAGTGTGTGGACAGTGGTTGTGCGTTTCAGATTTAGACGACTGCCCGGAGGAGGGCCTTCTGCAGTGACTGGAGTCGCCGGCTGAACTCGCTGCTTTTTTGTGCACCTCCTTCAAGAAGTCGTTGGTACGTTACAGATGTTTTTACTAAACGGACAAAGCCTGTCACCTCAAGGAAAGCAGCGGACACTATTGCCACTGGTGAAACTTGAGCTTCCAAGTGGAATTGGATTTCAGAACGCTTGTGTCTGCCCCCATGAGCCTGGCCGTCTCCTAAGAGCCCGAGGCTTTTCTGAAGAGGTCCGTGCTGGTGTAACCAGGGCGATGCTTTAGAGCCTGGGGCATAAACGCCACTCGGAAGGTCAGCGAAACTCACCGAACCAGGCTTTTCCAAGAGTGCATCAGACCCGGGCGAGAGACCTGTCTAGAGTGCAGAGATGGACCGCTGGGGTCTGAGTCATAAAGTGCAAGCCCGCCGGTGTGGTTAGAGCCCTCACTGCACCGCGCCTTCGGGGAGGGACGCCGCGGCTGCTGAGCTCGGGCGTCGCGGTGCAGAGGAGGGAGCGCCGGTGCCCGGACAGCCCATGTGGGACCCACGGCGTCTTCACTGCAGTGGCGGAGGCGAGGGCCCAGCTGGCCTGCGGTGCCTCTCGCGTGAAAGAGATTTTTGTAAAGATGCGAAACCGGGTCTCTCTTCTTGCTGAAATTTTTGCTCCTGTTGTTTTGGAAAGTATGCTTTTTTTATGTGAAGTTCTGTATATTGCTATGTAATGTATTGATTTTTGTAATTTCTCAGTGAATGAAGTATCCCTGCGCTTCCTGCTCTAATTTCAGAGAAGGCAGTATTGACAGACATGCGAGCCCTGGGTCCGGTCCAGACACGCAGGCCGTCGCATGGTCCGGGTCCTGAGCCCAGTGCGTCTGAGCGGGACAGCCGTGCTGGGGGTCGCGTTGGACCCCGCCGCCTCCCTTTGCGGCCTTGCGGCTTTCTCTTTGAGGAGCGCGATGCGTGTGGGACAGCGTGCGGAGAGGCCGGTTGGGTCAGACAGCGTGCCCGTAGGGAGGACCTGTCACCCGAGGCGTGCCTGACCTTCCCCGACCGGACGTAACGTCTTCAGGGCTGTCCTGGAGCAGAGGCGGTGTGGCCCGAAGTCCCTCAGGGTCAGCGCCGCCCCCGCGTCCCGGTCCCTCGGGTGCGTGGCCCGGCTCCCCCGTCAGTTCCTCCTCGGCGTGACCCTCCCACCCACACGGGCGGGGGGCAGGGGCGGGGGCGGAGTCAGTGAGCGGAGTCTTTTTCACATGTCTCGATTTTAATAAAATTGATTTCTTTGCTTACTGGCTTCTGATTGCTTTATTACAACATTTCTATCCGAACGGATCCGTTTTCCCGGAGGGGCCCTGTTCCCGGAGGATGGGCTCTTGAACTGGGCGCCACTCAGCCGCTTCCGGGGGGTGGACGTTGCTGCTCTGGCTCTGGGGGCGGGGGGCCCAGGGCCTGGCACGCCACGCGCGGCCGGGCGGGACCTGGCGCAGGAGTCCCCGGACGGTCACCCTGACAGACCACGGCGGGCAGCACGTCTGCTGACGAGGCCTAGGGGCCGCTGTGTGGCCTGGGTGACGTGCTTCTGACGGCCTTGTGTGTGCTTGCATCCCGAGACTAGCCTTTGGGGGGCTTTGGCCTGTGTATGTGTCAGGGCCCCCTGCCCCCCACAAGCGCTCGGTTCACTTCGAGAAGGGACAGCTCGTGCCCGCTTCCCGGGCCCCCGTGCTGTGCAGGGGACACCGCGCTTTCTCCCCGGTGCCATGCGTGTGGCTGCAGCTGCTCGCCTGCGGCTCTGCGCGGACCTCACGGCAGGAAGTGACTCCCGCGGAGCAGAGTCGGGGCCCTCTCCACCAGCCTGGGCACGGGCACCTCAAGGCCCATCGGAGGAACATCTGTGAAGCGTGTCTGCCCTGAAAATCTCATGAGAAAAAGTCCCGCGTGTTGAGACGTCCCCGTGACGCCCCCTGGTAGTGACTGAGCAGACGTCTGCGTGGTCACAGGCTTTGCGTGGTCCTTTGTTCTCGCTGCCTCTTTTCGTGTTACCAGTGCTGGTGGGTGTTTCCTTTTTCCACCTTTGCTGCTAAGCTCAGTTGTGTGCTCAGCTTCAGTAGCTTTCCTTTTTTCCTGCTTTAATGGTCCTGTGCTTTTATTTTACGGGGGTCCGAATATTAAAAACTGAGCACAATTAAAAATAAACGTGCATTCTGTGTTTGTGCTGCTGAGCAGCAGCTCGAGTCTGTCGCTGACACCCTGGGAGCAGCCTGTATCGTCAGCTGCAGCCTGATGCGTCGTGGACAGGGAGTTCGCAGCCCCAGATCGCGCAGGGCCGCGGCCCTTGCGGAGATCAGGCAGTGCACGCAGAGGCCTCTGCAGACCTGGGCCTAGGCCTCGTCAGCAGACGTGCTGCCCGCCGTGGTCTGTCGGGGTGACCGTCCGGGGACTCCTGCGCCAGGTCCCGCCCGGCCGCGCGTGGCGTGCCAGGCCCTGGGCTGGGCGGGAGTGGAATCTGGGAATTCCTGCCCCAGGGAGCCCATCTTCCAGGAGCAGACACACACTCAACACGCTGAGTGTTCAGCGCATGTGCTGGGTTAGATCTGAGGGCTTCGTGGTGCCACAGGCACGGGGTACAGGGAGCGGTGGCGGTGGGTCGGCGACGTGAGGAGCCGCTGGAGCAGAGACTGAGGGTCCTCGGGTGGGGCCTGAGCTGGCAGTGCCTGCCGAGCTGGCAGTGGGGAGCCCAGCAGGGACCCGGGGGGCGCGGGGACAGGCGTGGCACCTTGGCTGAGTGCTTTGATGGGCTCCACCACCCTCCTGAAGCCGGGGGGCACAGGTGGGGGCCAGGTGGGGCCGGCACAGATCCAGGTGTGCGCGGATGAGGCCAGAGCGAGAAGAGAGGAGACTGGCTGCAGCCGGATGGCGGAGGCGACCAGGGCCTGCAGCTCTTGGCCGGGGCTCCTGAGGGGTCACAGGTGCGGGCTGGTGTGCAAAGGTTCACTGTTGGTGTGGGCACGTTCGCCTTGAGACTAGACAGCCCTGGGAAGTGGCCCCCAGGCCGTTTGTCGAGTGGCTCTGGAGTTGCTGGAAGAGGTGGCGCTTGGCAGGTGGAGGGTATCTCAGGGCAAGGAGGAGCGGCCTGGCGCCGGGCTGCGCTGCGTGTTGGGCAGATGGCGAGGACCTCTGGGGGCTGCGCCAGGCAGTGCTGCGGTGGGCAGGGCTCCGGCGTGGGGACACTGCGCAGGCGGTCTGGCGGGCGGGTGGCAGGAGGCGCGCTGGCCGGTTCTAGAGGGACTGTGAGGACGGGGAGCGGGCAGCGTTGTGGGCACCTCTGGGGACAGAGGGTGCGGACGGAGGGGTGGGTGGGGGTGGCAGTGAGGGGGCCACTGCGGAGGCCCGGTGCTGTCGTGGGGGATGAGAGGAGGGCTGAGGGAGAGCAAGGCCGGCAGCCACGGCGGGGGAGGCCAAGCCCCCGGGAACCGGTGGAGGAGAGGAAGCGTGGTGCCCCCAAGCCGGGGAGGAGGAGCTGGGATTGAGAGCAGAGAACAGAAGTCTGGGAGCACGAGCCATCCCAGGGCAGGGCAGGGCATACCCGCGCCTGTGGACCTGGCTGTGGGTGCACCGCCTTGCAGGCGGGGGCACGGGGGCGTGGGTGTAAGCTGGGGTTGCAGATGGCTCCCTAATTTTTGTCCAGATGTGGTGTGGTCGGCCTCGTCTGTGTGCTTACTGCTTTGCTTTAGAGAGTTTCACAAGTGATAAATAAGTAACACGTGCTTACAGAAAATTCAGCAGTCCAGAAAGATCAAGGATGAGGGTCAGCTTGTGTCATCTGTACCCCCCCTCGCAGTCTCCAGGGCTCAGTATGCGGCTTTCCCTGTACGCGCACTGGGCGTGTGGCTGCAGGGCCACGCAGCGTCCCTTTCATCCTCCTTTGTCTCGGTGTTTTACTCTGGACACCTTACCGTTCATGAGAGCGGGTGCTCGGTCTGTGTGGGTGTGCTGTCGTTTGCTGGAGCATCTCCCCCCGGCCCCCCGATCCCTTGAGACTGAGCACTTAGGTTGTTGATTTTGGTCAGCGGGCGCCTTCTCCAGGTGCAGCCTGCCGGGTGCTCTCTTCACAGGCTTGCGGTCGTTGCCCTTAGAGGCGGTACTGACATTCCTTGAGGTCCAGCGGCTGAGATACTAAGACTGGGCCATCTCCAGGACTTCTGAGAAATGGCAAATTTAATTTGCCAAAATGGCAACCGCAGGCATCGTTCTGTTCCAGTCTTGGGCTCGTTGCCCCAGTTTTTGCTATTCAAACCTTCACAGTTAGCAGAATTTTAAATGACTTTATCCTGGCGGCAGAACCATGTTGAGTAAACAGCTTGGAGAATGTGTGGTGTCCTCATTTGGAAGAGGGTAGGATTCAGGATTTCATGGTGAGCTTGGAATATCAAGCCACCACAGAGCTTTTAGAAACCAGGAAGAGCTTGATCTGGGCACTTGAGAACTTCCCGTCAGCCCTCGGTGAGGGACAGGTGTTTATCCTGGGACCCGCGACCCTGGGCCGATCACGGGATCAAGCCCGGCCGTGAGCCGCAGAGGCAGATCGCAGGACACCTTGTCTTTCAGTGGACAGTGGGGCTTTCCTTCGGTCTAGGAAGTCTGAGGCAGGGTCCATCGACAGTGGCGTTCCAGAGCCGTGAGGGCCCCCGGCTCCTCTGCCCTGTCCTGGTGGCCCACGGCAGGAGGGCCAGGAGGAGGGGGTGTCGCAGCTGCCCTGCCCCCGACCGGCCAGAGCAGGTCAGGCGGCCGCAGCGAGGGGCCGTCCGCTGGCTGAGCGTCAGGGAGAGCAGGTGGCTGGGCGGGCAGCCGGCCGTCTGTGAAGCTGGGCAGGGTTTTCTTTCTCGGTGCTTTTTTCCTGGAAAGGGAGCTGCGTTTTGAAAAAATTAGATTCTGAAAGCAGTGTGTTACCATCAAACATCTAAAACTCACCCATTCCGAGCCTGGCAGGTTGGTGCTCTGAGGACCCCCGCCCCGCTCAGGAGCTCACTGTGGCCCTTAGTAACCGCTGCCCTGGAAGTTCCCCCGTGACGTAGCGGGTTGAGCCAGGCTTGCTGCAGCTGAGGGTTCGGTCCCTGGCCTGGGAATTTCCACATGCTGAGTGTGCAGAAAAAACAAAACAGAACGAAACTCTGCTTTGGTCCTTAGTTTGGAAAGAAAGAACGAGTTTATGGCGGGAGTGGTTTTGGTCTTCACACTGACCGCAGTTAATCTGCTCTGAGGTCACCTTCAGAAGACACAGGCTTGGCGTGGCCCCTTGCAAGCCTGGCAAGCCCTCCCTGCCTCTGAGTCCCGGGGCTTTGCTGAGGCCCAGCAGGCGCCAGGACTGGGAGAGTTGGGCTGCGTGCGAGGGAGGTTGGAATCGAGAATTCCCCCATGGTTTATGCCTCAGTATTTACTGCCTGATCATTTTTAAAAGGTGTTTTTATTTTTTGGAGCGGTGATAATGCACAGGATAAAAATATGCAGACAGTGTCCTTTCATTTTGCTGTTGCAGGGGTAGTCTGTGCATACGGAGCACAGTTCCCAGCCGAGGGAAGTGCGTCCCCTGTCCGTTTACGTCTGGCAGAGCTGCGACTCGGGTGTGTTCCCTGCTCTCTTAGACGCTGCGCGCCTCTCCTCGCTCAGCTATGCCAGACTTACTTTTTGAACATAATTTAGGGTTGCATCCATCCTTTTGCTGCTGAAAGCAGTGCCTTGGCTGTTGTGTGTCTCTAGCACAGAGATCTCTGCCTAAACATGTGACTCTGTGCTGGGGGGCTCCTCCGGGGGCCGCAGCCAGTGGGCACTTGGATGCCTGTTGCTGTTCAGAGTTAAGCGCCCTCTTCCCAACTGCTTCATCACACCGAGAAATTCGCATTTAAAAACATGCGGCTCTGTCTTCTCCTGTTTAAAGGCTTTGTGGCTGTGTTCCCCTGTGAGTTCACACTCGTTTCTTTTGTTCATGCTTAATTGGGTTTCTTGGTCTTTTTTTCTGTTGCTGTGAAAGAAGGAAATTAGGTCTTTGGGGTCTGTGCAGCAAATATTTTCCGGTTTGATTTTTGCTTTTAAAAACCCCTTTTTATTACGTGTAATAGAAACATAGAAAATTGAGGTTTTGCCTGTTTGTTGTTGAAGTCTCATTTAATTTTTAGGGACCCTCTTGGTGGCCCCCCCACCGCCGTGCAGGTTGTCTGTTGATGAAATGGGATTGCTTGGCTGTAGTTGTCCACAGTCTGGGTCTTGATTTTTCTGTGCAGCGTGTTCCTCTGACCCCGATTTCTTGGACGTCAGAGGTATTAGAAATCTGGGGACTCGGTCACCGGCGTGTGCTCATTTGTGGGTTTACGTTGGCAGGAGGGCTGTACTGTGTCTGGGTCTCTGAGGGGCGGGGGTGCGAGCAGCCGCTGGTGTCCAGCCTGCCCTCCTCCTGGCCTTTGCTGTGACACTTCCCTGCGGAGGGCGGTGAGCGCGTACTAGCTGGGTTTTCAGTGCAGGATAAAGGCTCGACTTTCTTTTTAATACTTAAAAAAAAATTAAAGGCAGTTCCCGAGCACCCTCTAAAAGTGACTATTTTCCCTTAGGAACTCATGACTTTATTTCTCTTTGAAATATTTTAAAAAATGCCCGCTGAGCCAGTTGTCCTCTTCGGCAGTCTTTTTTTTGTCACCTTCGGCGGGGAGCAGCATCTCTCGGTTGGCCCCAGCCCTTTTGATGGAGCCCTGCCATCTTCGATGGCTCTGCGGGACCAGCTGTCACCTTGCGCCCTCCTTGCCTCAGGGCAGCCTTTGCTCCAAGAACCCTAACCTCTTTGGGCGCCAGCTGGTGTCTCGGCGCCCCAGTCTGCGTTGTCGGGGTGCACACTGCCTCTGGATCCTGCGCTGTTTCTGCACCTTTTTGGCAGACACGTTGCAAGTTCATACCTCCAATGCGCATACACGCCCCCGTCGAGGTCCGCAGCCCCAGGCCGACCCTGCCTCTGGAGCTGCTTGTCGCCGGCCCCAGGAATGACAGCTGCAGCAGCCTGCCTGTCCTCGTGCAGACACCAGTGCGCAGTGCGGAAAGTTGTTCAGCTTTGTTTCCCTCTTGCTCCCCCAGTTTTCCTCCCACTTCTAAAGCGGTAGATTGTGTCTCCGCTGTCAGAGCACAGCGCCCTAGCCGACCGCGTCCTCCTTCCGTGTCAGCTCTCCATGGAAGTGCGCTCTGCGCGTAGCCGGTGCTGGCTCTCTGGACCTTGTCTCCAGCAGTGTTCTTGGCCTTGGTCCGGGTTCAGAGGTGCCCGTGGCCCTCCCCGCGGGTCTGCTGCTTGCTAGGCCTCTGCCGGAGCCGGGGACCCGCTCCCGTCCCCACCACTCAGTCCCCTAGTGTTTTTGTGTAGATGTCTAAGGTAGTGTTTCTTTTTTCCTTTAGTAAGATTTTTATTAGAACGTGTCTTGGTATTGGTTGTTCTGCCTGCCCCGCCCTGGGTTTGTGGTGTGTCTTTTTCATAAGTAGTTGCAAATGTTTTGCCCATTTCTGAAGAGTTTTCTCAAATTTACTGAGTATTCCATTTCGTTGTCTTGTTTTGGTTTACTCTGTGGAGTCCCACTATTAAACATATGTTGGATCCTTTTTGCCGGTCACTGTGCTACTTCTTGAAATTTTTCTTTTATTTCTTTCTTAGATTTTTTCCTCCTTTCTTCATTTTGTTTTTCTGAAGTTGTAATTCATTGTGGCTGTTTGCTTCTGGATTGTTTTCTTTTATTTCTCATCTTTTGTGAGTGCTGTCCCCTCCTTTCTGGGTTTTCTAATGCAAGTTTTTGGCCGTTGATATCTTCTGTACTCTTCTTGGTGGATTTTAGTTTTGCTTTGAAATAGTAGGGTAATTTTCACCTCCTAGGGACGTGTCTTTCCAGCACGCTTCCACTGCCTGTGTTGATGCTGCTTTTTGTTCCTGTTTGCTTTTAAAGTATATTATCTTTGCCTGAGATCGGAGCTCCACGTTTTCTGTTGTTCGTTTTCTGTGAAGTTAATTTTCCCGAGTATTTGGAAGGAAGGCTTGATTTAAGATAGTTTTCCTAACTTCCTTGTTCTAGAATGCCGCTTTCTGTTTCTAGGAAGCTGTTTTCGGAGCTCTCCTGGCTGTTTCTCTCTCCCACCTTTAGTTAGACTCTGGCTCTCCCTGACTCTGCACTTTGCTCTGTTGTGGTCGTTTCTCGCCAGTGTCTCTGGCCCAGGAGGACACGTTGGGTGGCCAGTCTTAAGCGTTCGTGGCCCATGGATGTCCTGCAGCCGCCCTCGTGCTCGTCTGCCCTCAGGTGGCGGCACCGCCGGGGCCCAGCCGCTCTTCTCAAGGTGCTGGTTGCTTCTCCCCGTGTCCCCTGTGCGTCTCCCGCGGGGACCTCGTGGCCATCAGTGGGTTGTCCGCTTGCTGGTGCTGGGGTCCTTAGTGCACCCGTCACCCAGCTGCAGACCTTGACCTGCTTCGCTGTCCTTGGTGCCTCATGTGTTTTAGGGGACATCTGGGAGATTAAAAAAATCTCTGTCACGGGAGTTCCCGTTGTGGCGCAGAGGAAATGAATCCGACTAGGAACCATGAACTTGCGGGTTCGATCCCTGGCCTCGCTCAGTAGGTTAAGGATCCGGCGTTGCCGTGAGCTGTGGTGTAGGTTGCAGAGGCGGCTCGGATCCCGCGTTGCTGTGGCTGTGGTGTAGGCCGGTGGCTACAGCTCCTGTTAGACCCCTAGCCTGGGAACTGCCACATGCTGCGGGCGTGGCTCTCAAAAGACAAAAAAAAAGAAAAAAAAAGTCTCTCTGTCTTTGCTGTCCTTCCATGGCCGGACTCTGGGCAGCAGCACCTTTGCGATCGCTTGTCGTCTCGGTCTGCTCTGTGGTGACAGCGGTGCTTTCATGCCCCTCAGGCCACGTGAGGCATGTAAACGGGAGTAACTGACCCTGGCCGGTTAACAGTGCTATCCGAGGCCGCGTTAGCTCCGTGAAGGGGATTTTAGACCGGAACGTGGCCCGTCCTGCTGCAGACGGCTGCCCCTTGGGAATTCTGGAGCCGCGACCATTTAAGCCGTAGAATTAAAGCAGGACGAGGGCTTTGTGGGTGTTAAGGGCGTGTGTGGACCTTGTGCGTTTAATCGTGTGCCCATTGGAATGTCCCCATTCGAAGGCACTCGGGGGAGTCCTGCACAAGCTAGATGCTCTGAGCGTATTGATGCGGCTGCCCCGGGGAGGGGCGCCTGCAGGAGGGTTGGCGGGAGCCCCTGTGGCTGCAGAGCTGCCTGGTGTCCCATCAGGGAACGTGCAGTCTGGGTGGAGAAAGACAAACCAGTGGCTTACGGGAAGTGTTAGTTCCTAGGTAATGAACACGTCAAGTGTGGGCTGATGACACTGTTTGGGTGGCCTCGACCCTGGTCTCCAGGGACCCTCTTTTCAGGGACCGTGTTGGGAGTTGTCTTTGGAGCCTTGTGGTCTCATTTCTGTTTCAGAAAAGAAGGCGTGTCTCAGCCTAATCAGAGGAAAGGACGCGGCACTGTCGGGGGGTGGCGGGCCGCCGCTGCTGCTTCTCCTCGGCTCAGCCCGTCCAGGGGCAGGCGGGGTGGGGCACCGACGCAGGGCAGTGGGACAGCCTGGGCCGAAGGGTCTGTCTGGGTGAAAATCGGGGTGTGGTGTGTGTGCGGGAGCTGAGCGCTGGCGGGGCAGGCGAGGGCGGCACACGTCCTGTGGGCAGTGCTGGGACCACTGGGGACGTCTGGCCTGGCGACGATGCATTCCAGCCGTCTGAGGAAGGTGGCTTCAGAGGGGGCGAGGGCACGGACTGCTAAGGTAGGGGCTGGTCTGGTGAAGGGCAAGGCCAGAGCGCAGTGTTTGGGGGCCGCCTCTCATTTCTCAAAGGACACTACGCCTGTGCAGCTTAGGGCAAGAAGAACCCTTCCTGTGTTAAAACGCCCGCGGGCACCTGGCGTCCTCTTGCATCACTTCAAGGTCATGACCAGTAATCTCACTCCCTGCCTTCGCTTTTGTTTTTAGGTGACAGAACCCCTGTCCTCGTGAGTTTGACTCGAGTTTGACTCCTGCCGTCGACTGGCCCCTCTCCTCGCTCTGGATGATGTCAGAACAGGACCTGGCGGACGTGGTGCAGATCACCGTGGAGGAGCTGAGCCCCGACCACCCAGGTGCAGAGCCGGGGGCGGCAGGGAGCCGTGGTCTCACGGCGCTTCCAGAAGTTTCCTTCCTCTTAAGTGAGGCAAGAGGAAAAGCGGTGTGTGCTTTGCGTGCACGAGCGAGCGCTGTTGGCCTCCGGACCCATCCCGCTGGCCCTCCGCGCCCCTCGGTCCCCCTCCTGCCTCCCCTGAGACCTGCGCCCCTTCAGGGCCTCCGTGTCGGGGGTGGGGGTGGTCCTCTGCCGTGTGCAGGCTTGCCTGCCAGGTGTTCCGCCCGCAGCTGTCCCTCCTTCACCCCCTCCCCCCATGTCCTTGTGCTGCTTTTCTTCTGCGCACACCGTGCAGTGAAGATCCTTGCGTGTGTCACGGCAAACATTTCCCTAGGGTAGGTTCCCGGAAGCAGGACTGCGGTGTGTGTTCAGGGTTTGGATCAGACACTGATGGGTGTCCCAGAAATGCTGTGTTCGGTCATTCCGGGAGGCGCCTTCTGCCTGCACGTCTGCTCAGGCTGGTCGTTCTCCTCAGTGACGTGCGGGGCACGCTTCTCCTTCAGAACCTTAACTGTTTTAAGAAGGTGCTTCGTGGAGTTCCCGTCGTGGCGCAGTGGTTAACGAATCCGACTAGAAACCATGAGGTTGCGGGTTTGATCCCTAGCCTTGCTCAGTGGGTTAAGGATCCAGTTGCCGTGAGCTGTGGTGTAGGTCACAGATGCGGCTCGGATCCCACGTTGCTGTGGCTGTGGTGTAGGCCGGCGGCCGTAGCTCCGATTTGATCCCTAGCCTGGGAACCTCCATATGCCGTGGGTGCGGCCCTAAAAAGCAAAAAAAAGAAAAAAAGCTTTGTAAGGGAAACTCAAAATTTCAAGAAATTTATCTCTGAAATAGTTTTGTTAGCACTTTTGTTTTGCAAAGGGATTTCTTAGTGTCCCTTCTCCTTTTCTTTTTTTTTCTGTAAAGTTTTATATTTCTTTTAAGTTTGAAGTAACAAGCATACACAATGAAATCACAGAGCATTTTGCCTGGTTTTTCTTTCTGGAATGGTGGAAATGCTGACTTGTTTCCCCCACCAAAAAGAATTTTCAAGAATCACATAGGAAAGTATGATGGTGTCTGTCTTGTATGATCTAGTTGATCTGTTAATTGAAAGGTTGCCTTTCAGAATTAGTTACAGGCTGGAGGGTGAGTAGCACGCGTGACTTGGCACTGAACCCACGGTCACAGAGATGAGGTGCCCTTTCAGACAAGCTGTTCTCTACCCGGGCTTTCCCCTTGTTTTGCGTCTGGTTTGCTCATGAGAAGTGCGATCATCTGGTCACCGGCGCCACCGAGAGCACGCCGGACCCTGCGCACAGTCGCGCTGTGCGTGTAGCTGCTGACCCCAGGTCCTCTCTGTAAAAGCGAAGCAGTTTGTTTAGAGCAAGAACTTGAAGCCGTGAGTTCGTTTAGCAACAACCCCTCAGATCCCAGTGGACTGAAGAAAAGACAGTGGCGCCGTCACTGTACGTCGCGGTTTTACAGACAGCTGCTCTTATTTTGGTGGCTGGATGACAATTTCTTTAGAAATCGCACTGGTGTCATAAAAGAAAAGTGTTCCAATTATATGGATTCTAAGCATTTTTTTTTCTTTTTTAGGACCGCACCCGCGGCATATGGAGGTTCCCAGGCTAGGGGTCGAATCGTAGCTACGGTTGCTGGCCTACACCACAGCCACAGCAACGCGGGATCCTTAACCCACTGAGCAAGGCCAGGGATCGAACCTGCGTCCTCATGGATACTAGTCGGATTCGTTTCCACTGCATTGCAATGGGAACTCCTTCTAAGCATTTTTAGAATTAGGAAAATTCTGACAGTTGACTTGCCAGGTCAGTTTTCTGTGTGTAGATTACAGTCCAAAGAAGGATTAGAGAAATCACTTCTGACCCTGGTTTTGTCCTGTCTTTGCTCCTTAAATAGCTGGGAACTGCCACTTACGGCTGCTTAATGAAAACCTACTGTGTGCAGGGCGCTCTGAGGCCTTGGTAGACGGAAGGCCTGTGACCCCTGGCCTGGGCTTCCCCCCACACCAGCAAGGACCATGCTGCGTTCTGCATGTGTGTGTCCGGTGTGGGTTTACAATTATTTCTTCCTGATTTCTAAATATGAACTTTTTAAAATGTAAAAGTACAGTCAAGCCAGTAGAAGAAACACAAATCCCCCATAATCCTAGCGATAGAACGGCTTTAAAATTGTTGGCTCTTCTGTCCATCTGTCCTTTCACTTTCTTCTGAATTCCATTTAAAACCAGAATTCTGGGAGTTTCCCTTCTGGCTCATTGGGTTAAGAACCTGACATAGAATGTCCATGAGGATACAGCTTCCATCCCTGGCCTCGCTCGGTGGGTTAGGGATCTGGCGTTGCTACAAGCTGCAGCGTAGGTCACCGATGTGGATCCGGGTTTGCCGCGGCCGTGGTTAGGTCTCAACTGCAGCTCCAATTCGACTCCTAGTCTGGGAACCTCCATATGCCACAGGTGTGGCCCTAAAACTCAAAAACCAAAACCCAGGATGCTTAGGTTCTTGTGATTGTGCATGTACTGAGCACGTGCCTGCATCCTTTTCTGTCTGTGCACGCGTCAGGCCTGTCATTCCAGGTCACTGTGATGTCCTTAGAGGGAGCAGTCAGTTCTTCTGCCTCATCTTAAAATAATACATGTGGGGAGTTCCCTGGTGGTCTAGTGAGCTGGGGACCTGGCGTTGTCAGTGCTGTGGTTTGGGTCGCGCTCTGGTGCAGGCTTGAGCCCTGGTCTGGGAACTTCTACATGCCAGCGCAACCAAAAAAAAAGGTAATGCGTGCAGAATTATAAAAAGCAGTGCAGCAAAGGGCAGAGGAGAGAAGAGGAGGGATTCCAGCAACAGCCCGTAGAAGGTTCCTGCCAGGACGCAGGCGTGGGCCTGGCTTCAGCCATGGGCAGGTCTCCTCTTCCTCGCCTGCTTTGCTGCCCTTTGCCCGTGGCCTTGAGGGCAGGAGCGTGGAGTTGTCTTTCCCGTGGGTACAGGAAGCCGGCGGTGTGACCCTGGTTGAATTTGGCAAGTTCAGAGGAGACCAGGGGTTGCCGGGGTCTCCCCGCGCTGCCAGCCGGCCGCAGCGGCCGCTGAGGAGCGGGGGCAGATGGGCTGCCGGGGCTCCTGGGAACCTGCTGTGCTCTCCACAGCGCCTGCAGGCCACGCTTTTTCCCTTTTCTAAACTGAGCGGAAGGAGAGTGCGTGCCTGCACATTCCAGGAGGTGTCAGTGCCTGAGGCAGAGCCGCGGGAAGCCGGAGGCCGGCGTCGTGGCCCGGGGCTGTTTCCGTCGGGGGTGGGGGGGGCGCATGCTGCTCCCGCCGGGCCCTGGGAGGCTCCTGTGCGAGCCGCGGGCCGCCCCAGAGTCGCGGGAAGAGTCCCCAAGTATGAGCACGTGTGACGGGCGTCGGCCCCGGGGCTGCGCTGTGGGGCTCAGGCCTCGGGCTGCTGCTTATCCGCGGGGAAGCCGGGGACCCGCTGCCGATGCTGCGTGGAGGAGTGGCTTTCCCTGGCACCTAGCGTGTGGAGCGGGGAGCTGGTTAGGTGACCGTCGCCTGAGGAGATGTGATGCTGTTCGAAGCTCGGTTTGATTGTGAAAAGAGGTGGCCAGCTGGCAGCTTTTACTTCCCAGCCCGGAAGAGGTGGTCCTCAGCGACTGGCTTCCGTGGGAAAGGGAGGCCTGTAGTTCTGGTGTTGCATCAGCTCCGCCCGGAAATCGTTTATCTGGGAGCTCACTTTTTCTCGAGATTAAGGAGAGATCCTCCCTCTTTTCTGCCTGAGTGAGAATTTTAAGTTAAAACTGTGAAAAGTAAAATAAGCAGGGTGTACTATTTCTCATTTAACCTTAAGGTATCAGAACTGTTTGCCACCTTATTTTTAGGGCCACACCTGCGGCATGTGGAGGTTCCCAGGCTAGGGGTGTAATTGGAGCTGCAGCTGCCTGCCTACCCCACAGCCACAGCCGCAGCAACGCCAGATCCCAATCGCGTCTACACTACAGCTCACAGTATTTTTTTTCTTTTTTTTTTTTTTTGGCTTTTTGCCTTTTCTAGGGCTGCAGCCGCGGCGTATGGAGGTTCCCAGGCTAGGGGTCTAACAGGAGCTGTAGCTGCCGGCCTTCGCCACAGCCTCAGCAACGCGGGATCTGAGCCACGTCTGCAACCTGCACCACAGCTCATGGCAACGCCGGATCCTTAACCCACTGAGCAAGGCCAGGGATCGAACCCGCAACCTCATGGTTCCTAGTCGGATTCGTTAACCTCTGTGCCACAACGGGAACTCCACAGCTCACAGTATTGCCGCACCCTTGATCTGCTGAGCGAGTCCAGGGATCCAGCCTACACCCTCATGGTTCCTAGTTGGATTCATTTCCGCTTCGCCACGACGGGAACTCCAGCCGCCTTAATATTAAGCAGCTCCGTAAAACCGCCCATCTTCAAGTTTTTTGTCTCTGTTTTTGATTTTCAGTTGTGCTGGAGAATCATGTCGTGGCCGATGAGGATGAACCGGCTTTGAAACGCCAGCGACTCGAGATCAACTGCCAGGACCCTTCCATAAAGGTAAAGTGGGCGGTGACTGCTGTCACTCCCCTCCCTATGGGGCTGCCCTGACACCCCCGGGGCCCTAAACAGGTGTGCCCTCTCACAGTCCTGGGGCCAGAGCCTGAGTGTCAGCAGGCCACGCTCCCCCCAGAAGTTCTGGGGCAGGGTCCCTCCTGCCTCTTCCAGCGCCGGGGGCCCCAGCCGTCCCATGTAGCTGTGACCCTCCAGTCTCTGTCCCCATCTTCCCATGGCTTCTCCCTCTGTCTGTGTCTCCTTTTCTGTGTCTTAGGAGGAGAGTCTCATTGGATTTAGGGCCACCTTAACCTAGGGTGACCTCATCTGAGCTCAGTTACATTTGCCAAGATTCTGTTTCCGAAAGAGGCCCCGTTTATAGGGTCGGGATGTGGACACGGCGTTTCAGGGGGTCACTGTCAACCTCACCAAGTGTGTAAAGCTGTGACCTTTTCCCCTTGAAGAGTGATGTTGTGTAATTGAGGTTGCGGTCACCTGAGTCGTTTTCCTCTGGTCCGCAGACCTACTGCGCGCAGAAGGAATGTGCTCACGTTTTCCACTGGTGATGACGTCCCGCCGATTTTAGAGTTTGCTGGATGTGGTCGCGAGACCACTGCGTCGGTCCGTCACTGCTGGGTCTTGGATCTGCGTGTTTGGTCCGCTGTTTGCAGGGCTAAGTGCCGGCTCCTATGGGAAGTCAGGCCGCCCGCGTGCACCTGAGACGCAGAGGGACTTCTCGTGCGCTCTCTGTTTATATGGGCTTCTGTCTAGAAACTTCCGACTCATCTCATGAGCAAGAAGCAGTAGGGGGCTGGTTTAAAGATACATTCACAGCTAAATTTCTGTTTTGGACTCATGGACAGAGAGGCGCTTCTTCACTCAGCCCACGTTGTTGAATTGTAAAATGCGTGCAGCTGTAATTTTGTCACAGAGGAGGCGTGTGTAGTAAAGGGCATCCTCAGACCGTGATAAGGCACAGGGAGAGTGGTCCTGCCCCGCCCCGCCCGCGCCCAGGACCCGGGCTGTGGCCGGGACCCTCCCCTTCGTGGGCCGGGAGGCAGGGTGCTGACCAGAGGGCCAGGGCTCGTCAGGGCCAGTGGATTTGGGTGAATTTTGGTTAATATCACTGATTCACAGATGACTTATTTAAAACTGCTGTTCTCTGCTCTCTGTTGTATTAATCTAGGTGCCAGGTTGTTTTATTAGACAGTGATGTCCCTCCAAACTCCACATCATTTCTAATCCAGAATTAAGATGATAAGGTTTTACGGTGTTTAAAGAATTGGGAGCCATGTGGTTGATGTCTTTGACTTATAAAAAATAGTGGTGTCGGGGGAGGGAGTGGGAGAGGCCGGGCGTTTGGGGTTAATAGATGCAGACCTCTGCCTTTGGGACGGACAAGCGGCGGGGTCCTGTGTATTGCACTGGGGGCTATGTCTGGTCACTTGTGATGGAGCGTGAGAATGGGAGCAAAAGAACGTATACATGTATGTGTGACCGGGTCACCTTGCTGTGCAGTAGAAATTGACAGAACACTGTAAATCAGCTCTAACGGAAAAAATAAAAACCGTCATAAAAAAATACAGTGGTGTCGTCTGCGATGTTCCCGCTGGTGGCGGTCAGGGCGCCTCAGGTCAGGGCTCGCAGGTGGCAGGTGGCAGGGCTGCGTCTCCACGTGCGTCTCTCAGCCCTGCCCGCGCTGCCGCCCGCGCTTCCTCGGCCTGCTCCTGGGGTGCAGGGAGCAAGGGACGTGGCTTCAGCTGGCCCTCACCTGTCAGCTCTGCTGTGCTGGGACCTGCCAGGGGTGCGTGCTTGCCTGAGGCCCAGCGAGCTCTTGGGGTGCTGCGTCGGTGCTGCGTGGGTGCTGCACGGGTGCGTTTATCCTGCTGCCGCCCCTCCTGCCATGCAGGCAGTGGGGCGGATGCATTTCACTCCTCAGGAGGGAGCTCGATCTGTTAAAACGCTCCAAGTACGAGCCTGCATTTTCTTCATCCAGGGCTGCCTGGAGCCGCGCGTCCCGCAGGAAGGGGGCAGGCGCTGGCTGGCGGGGCAGGTCGGGGACAGCAGCCTGCTCCCCGGGCTTGCCCCGCCCCGGCTGAGGCGACTAGCGCTCTGGGCGAAAGGGGAGAGAGAAAATGTGACACACACACACCATTCTCTGTTTTCTGCTGCTGCCTCTCCTGCCAACCTCACCGCTGAACCGAGGGCTGGGCTGGGCCGGGCCGCTCCACGAGCTTGTCCTCGAGTCAGCTGGAGGCCGGCTGGGGCTGTGGAGTGCGCCCTCGGTGCCCCTGCGGAGCGACTGTTCCCTCTGGTGTGTGTGCCCGGCGCCTTGGATTTGGAGCCGCCGTGTCCCTGTGGTCGGTGGCACTTGGCCGGCAGTGGTGGAACGTGGGGCTGCTCCCTTTGTGGCCACTAGGTGGCAGGCGTGCTGCTCCCACGCACAGAACCAGGAGCAGGCAGGTTTCTGGGCTGTTGGGATATTAGGCGTAACGTTTTCATAGAAAGATTTGTCGAATTTTGTGTGTAAGTTTCCCGATGAATAGAAAAAATCACATGCTAAAGCCTGCTTAGGTTCTCTACGATGTGGACTTCAGCGTAGCTGAGAATCCCAGCTACCCAGAGAAGCTTTGAGCACCATTAAGGGATCACATTTCGGGCTGAGCCCGTGTGCTGGAATGTCCTGGCTCGTAACTGCAGAGCTGAAGCGTGGGGCTGGTTCTCCTGGGATCAGCACAGCTGAGTTTAGGAAGTAGCTGTGTGGCGCGTCTCAGAATTGTCTCCTGGGAGTGCAGGGTATGCTTTCTGAAGCTCTTCTTTTTTTTCACTTCCAGTCATTCCTGTATTCCATTAACCAGACAATATGCTTGCGATTGGATAGCATTGAAGCCAAGCTGCAGGCTCTGGAGGCCACCTGTAAGTCACTGGAAGAAAAACTGGATCTGGTCACCAACAAGCAGCACAGCCCCATCCAGGTGCCCATGGTGGCCGGCTCGCCTCTCGGCGCCACCCAGACGTGCAACAAAGTGCGATGGTAAGAACACGGGCGTCTCGGGCTCTCGGGCTCTCGGGTGGGGGCTGGGCGGACCGGAGCAAAGGCGAGACGCCTGCCAGGCCTCCCTCACGATTTCTTTGTGACGTAAGCCAGGCTGGTGCATCTTTTCTCTGGAACTGGCCCGCCAGCGCTTTGAAGCTGTGCGTGTGGTTTTTCTCTTTTCCCGTTCCATCTGACTAGTCTCGAGCGAGTTTTTCTGTACAGGTAGCGTTTATCAGTTTCACTTGAGTATTATCAGACTTCCCGTTCGTGTCTGTGGTTTTCATTGTACTTTTTTGTTGTTGTTCTATTTAGAGCCTAACCGTAGTGAGATGGGCTGCAGTTCGGGTCCCCTTTGAACTGAAGCTGCGCGGGGAGTGTGGTCCGGGTGGAAGGGTGTTTGCGTGTCTGCTCCTGGGATGAGCAGAAGCCCAGGCCGTGGGCAGTGGCTTCCGCCAGTCCTGTTGGCATTTTTATGCTTTCCCACAACGGGCTGTGGAGAAGTCTTATTCGCATGGTGGCGGCATTTGTCTTTGCATTTGATGAGAGCTTGGGGCTTTTACTGAGGGTCTTCTGCCAAGGGTCTCGAGCCTCCTGCTGCCTCTGCCAGCGGGAGTGTGTGGAGTGAGGGTGGTGGCACTCAGGAGGGCGGGGAGCCTCGGCGGCCGGGGGTGGCCTGCTGCCCCCGTGTGCTCTGGGGACAGGAGCAGCGCCAGGGCCTTGCGAACTGTCCACGGCCAGAGGAGGGTGTCTAGGGGGCCACCTGTCCTGGTTTGTCTGGGTGCAGCTGGGTGACACCTGCAGCGTGGGCCTCCTTGAACTCTCAGTAGTGTGAGACATTGCTCTCCAGCCAGGAAGGGGACCTCTGGGGTGTCCGTCCCCAGAGAACAGGCCAGGGCCCCGAGGTGTTTGACTCTGTGTTTATACCACGTCCTGAAGGATTGGCCGTAGCTTTCTTTGCACCCAGTAAACGTTCGCGGGGTGGGTCCTGTCTGTACGCAGTCAGGACCTGTGCCTTTTCCAGAGAGTACGTTTTGTGTAATGCTCTCCTATCCTAAAATGCAGTGTTTGGAAGGTAAAACTTGTAATTAAAAAACGAACGTAACGCCCCTCCCGTAACGCATGGAGAAGTAAGAGGACAGTGGAGCGTGATGAAGTCACACGCACTCTGATATGCGCGTGGCTGGGTCCGCCACACGGGGAGCGGTGCACAGACCCAGACCTCCGTGCCGGTCCCGGGGACCAGGGCTGCCACATGGCGACTCAGATGGCAGTTGGTGGTGGAATATTACAGAATGAGCAGTTCTTGACGAAGTTGCAGATAAAGCAAAGTGTGGCGTTTTCTAGGCTGTAGCAATGGTAGAAGGCCTGGAAATTCACACTCCATTAGAACCGTCCAGGGAGTTTCCTTCGTGGCTCAGTGGTTAACGAATCTAAGAACCATGAGGTCGTGGGTTCGATCTCTGGCCTTGCTCAGTGGGTTAGGGATCCGGCGTTGCCGTGAGCTGTGGTGTAGGTTGCAGACGCGGCTCGGATCCCGTGTTGCTGTGGCTGTGGCGAAGGCCGGCAGCTACAGCTCCTGTTAGACCCCTAGCCTCGGAACCTCCATATGCCGCAGGTGTGGCTCTAGATAAAAGGCAAAAAGACAAAAAAAAAGAACCGTCTGGAAGTATTTTGTGTATAAGTATAGAAGGGAGTAAGATCTGGGCTCAGAGGATTAAAGGCGTGTTTTTCACGCGCATGAATGTCAGGGGCAGCCGAGGTTTGTGCGGGCGGATGGTTTGTGAGGGAGGCCGTCTCGGGCCTTGATGGCTGTCAGCCTCCTTGGCTTCTGCCCGCTGAGCCCGTGGGGTCCCTTAATTATACATAGCCACTGTGTCCCTGGCACCTCCCTTGAGAACAGGTGCCCTGTGGGCTGAGATAAGAGCGAATGACAGGCTCCCTGCCTTAAGGAAGGGTGGCCCTCGGGGTGGGGGCAGTCACTGCCACCTCTGTGGAAGACGCCATCTCTGGGAGTCGGGCGCTGGCCGAAGCTCCCGGTTCAGACTCCACTGCCAGCGCCTGCTGCCATCAGGCCATGCGGCCGAGGACAAGCCGTGGGGCGGGAGGGGACACTGTAGCTGTGCTCGGCTTCCGGGCTGCTGGCCCTGCGGTCCTTGCCGGCCTGGTCCCAGGAAGACGGGCTTCTGTGCAGGTTGCGTGGTCTGACACCGTGGGGTGGCAGGGCCAAGCCACACAGACATGCTGAGTCTGTTTGCAGTCTCCCCTTGTTGAGAAAGGGGACATATGGCCTCCTGGTGAGTGGCCTGACTTGAGGCCATGTCCTTGTTCGGTTCCACTGCTCTGCTGATGTGGCTGCTGACTGGGGCGAAGGCATGTCCAGCCTGCGGGAAGCCCCCATCTTTCTCGGTTTTCCAGTGGCCGCGGGGCAGCAGCTGTCTGGTCAGCAATGCCGCCCCCGCCCTGCCCGGGAGGAGCTGTCGTCCAGGGAGGCCTTCCCAGTGTGCTCCCTGTGCGTGGACACGTGGCTTTCTCATGTGGACTCAGGTGTATAATCTCCTTAGTCCAATTCAGGTTTCCTAGTTTCAAAGAATCGCATTGTGGCCCCAAATCAAGCCCTTACAGAATACGTGTGTAATGGCACGGGGCTTATTAATTCTGCTGATAAAGCCATTACTTATACAAGTTAATGTAAGATTAAGAGAAAGAAAGGTCATCTGTCCGTTTTCTTACAGGTGTGGTTTTGAACAGGTTGTGTATGAATGGTTTTTCAAGAAGATGCTAAATCTGGCCTTTCCCTACTTTCAAGTTCTAAAAATGAGAAGTTAAAACCACCAACAGGAGTTCCTGCAGTGGTCCAGCGGAAACGAATCTGACTAGCATCCATGAGGACACAGGTTCGATCCCTGGCTTCACTCAGTGGCTTAAGGATCCGGTGTTGCTGTGAGCTGTGGTGTAGGTCGCAGATGCAGCTCAGATCTGGCATTGCTGTGGCTGTGGTGTAGGCCGACGGCTGTAGCTCCGATTCGTCCTGTGGCCTGCGAACCTCCATATGCCACAGGTGCGGCCCTGAAAGGACAAAAATAAAAAAATAAATAAAATTACCAACATTTGAAAGCTGTTAACAAGAAGATTTGTAGAGAAGTAAAGGGTAAGGATTTAATCCTGGGACATCCGCGAATAAATGCACACTTAAATTAGAAAACTACGCACTTGTAAACTCAGTAGGAAGTGAGGATTGTGTGTCCTGAGTGCAGGTGGGAATGCTGGAGAGGGAGTCTCCAAACACAGGTAAATGCGGAACGTCTGAGGAATAAGGTACTTCCGCGGGCTCTTTGTTCTGGGTCACATTTAAAATGAAAGTTAGAAGTATATGAACCCGTGCTGCCTGTCGTGGCTCAGCGGTAACAAACCCGACCAGTAACCATGAGAACACGGGGTTCAATCCCTGGCCTTGCTCAGTGGGTTAAGGATCTAGTGTGGCTGTGGAGAAGGCCGGCACCTGCAGCTCCGATTAGACTCATAGCCTGGGAACCTCCATATGCCACAGGTGCCACCCTCAAAAGCAAAAAAATAGAAAAAAAGGAAGTATATGAGTCCTGGATTGTTTTATACCCAGATCGTATGCTTTAAAAAGTAACATGAAAAAAATAAAAAATACTAAGTAATGTAGGGTTCCTTGGGCACTTGGTGTGTGTTGTGAGTGTTGCTGCGTGTGGGGAAGCTCCTGGGACAGACGAGGGCAGCCCCGAAGGGCCTGTCGGTTGTGGCGACTCCGCGTGGTGGAGGAGCAGCTGTCCATGAAGTGTCACTTGCCCTTTGGTTCGGAGGAGCTGCGCCCCGGCCGGAGCCAGCCCTGCAGCTGCAGGGCCCTCTCTGCGCCCCCCGGGGTTATTTCTGATTAGAACCGGCCCGGCCGAGGCCTCGCCATCAGGACTGAGAGCTGCTTCCTTGAGCTCTTGAAGCCCCGGAGCGCAGGGGGCGGCAGGCTGCTGCAAACCTCGGTTGGCTTTTTTTTTTTGTCTTTTTGCCTTATCTAGGGTCACACCTGTGACATGTGGAGGTTCCCAGGCTAGGGGTCTAACAGGAGCTGTAGCTGCCGGCCTTCGCCACAGCCACAGCAACGTGGGATCCGAGCCGCGTCTGCGACCTACACCACAGCTCATGGCAACGCCGGATCCTTAACCCACTGAGCGAGGCCAGGGATCGAACCCGCAACCTCATGGTTCCTAGTCGGATTCGTTAACCACTGAACCACGATGGGAACTCCCCAGCTGGCATTTTGGGTCCAGATTTTCAGATTCTACACCTGAATGAGTCTTGAATAAATTCAAGAAGAAAAAGAAAGAAAGGAAGGAAGGAAGGAAGGAAGAGAGAAAAGAGAGGGAGGGAGGAAGGAAGAAAGAAAAGCTTCTGCTCTGATGCTGAAGCTTAGTCACTGCGCTGAACATGTTTGTGGGGCTGCGTGGCTGGGTTTCAGGCAGCGCTGCTGTTCTGCTTGGGGAAAAGAGAGGTGGACCTGACTTCTTTTAGGCAGGTGCAGCTTTCTTCCTTGCACTTGTGCCGTAAAGTCTGAGTTTGCTTCACTGTGACTGCAGGTGTAGTGACGTGAGGTCTTAGCCCTGAAGCCGCCTCACGTTGGCCTTTGAAGCAGTAGGTGCTGACAGGCTGCGGGCAGGCCGGGTCGCTGTCCTGGCCGACGGGTGGTGGCGGGGCCGCGGGAGTACACATGTGCAGTGCAGAGGTGGGGGCAGGTAACTGGGTGCCGGGGGGCTTGTGGAGCCAGACTGCTGCAAGAGTCAGAGACTCAGGGCCCCTTGTTTCCAGTTTTTTTGTTTCATTAACTGAATATATTGATTAGCTAGAAAAATGCTTGTGTTTCTTACCTTTTTTAAATTTTTATTTAAGGATTTTTGATTTTTTTCCATTATAGCTGGTTTACAGTGTTCTGTCAGTTGTCTACTGTACAGCAAGGTGACCCAGTTACACATATACATTCTTTTTCTCAAATTATCACGTTCCATCATAAGTGACTAGATATAGTTCCCAGTGCTATACAGCAGGATCTCATTGCTTATCCATTCCAAAGGCAATAGTTTGCATCTGTTAACCCCAAATTCCCAGTCCCTCCTACTCCCTTTCCCTCCCCCTTGGCAACCACAAGTCTGTTCTCCAAGTTCATGAGTTTCTTTTCTGTGGAAAGGTTCATTTGTGCCGTATATTAGATTCCAGATATAAGTGATAGCATATGGTATTTGTCTTTCTCTTTCTGACTTACTTCACTCAGTATGAGAGTCTCTAGTTCCATCCATGTTGCTGCAAATGGCATTATTTTGTTCTTTTTTAGGGCTGAGTAGTATTCCAGTGTGTGTATATACCACATCTTCTTAATCCATTCATCTGTTGATGGACGTTTTGTTTCCATGGGTTATTGTGACACTGTGCATGTGTCTTTTTTAAGGAAAGTTTTGTCCGGATACATGCCCAAGAGTGGGATTGCTGGGTCACATGGTAGTTCTTTATTTAGTTTTCTAAGGTACCTCCATACTGTTTTCCATAGTGGTTGTACTGATTTACATTCCCACCAACAATGCAGGAGGGTTCCCTTTTCTCCACACCCTCTCCAGCATTTGTTATTTGTAGACTTGTTAATGATGGCCATTCTGACAGGTGTGAGGTGGTACCTCATAGTAGTTTTGATTTGCATTTCTCTAATCATCAGTGATGTTGGTGTTTCTTACTTTTAAAAGCAATTGATTTTTATTCTTTTTTATGTATAAATGGTTTATTTTTATTGAGATGTAGTTGACATAGAGCAGATTTTTCATTCTTATTATTTAATTTTAAAATTTGTTTGTTTTTTGGCCATGTCTATGACATGCAGAAGTTCCCAGGCCAGGAATCAAACCTGAGCCACAACTGTGGCAATGCTGGATCCTTAACCTGCTAAGCCACCAGGGTACTCCTAGATCTATATTTTTTAAGTCTTTATTTATTTGTTTATTTGCCATACCCGTGCCGTATGGTACCAAACCCGCATGGCATTTGTGACCTGTGGCACAGCTGTGGCAATGCCGGGTCCTTAACCTGCTGCACCACAGGGGAACCTCCCAGATTTTTCTTTTTAAAAACTTAAGTATCTTTTTTCAGTGCTTTAGTGTGTTGCTGCAATTTTAAAACAATTGTAGTGAATCAGAGGCCTCTTTTATAATACCCGAAAACTAAAAATAAAAGTAATTTCTTTCACTGTTTTTCTTGCAGACAGCTGTGTCATGTAAGACGTGGGGGGGGGCATTTTCTTCTTTTCCTCTAAACTGATTGTTTACCCACAGAGAATTGAACTCTCGGATCAAAAAGTGATTTCCTTCCCTCTCATATGCCGATTCCTGATTCTCTGTTTCTCTCCTGGAGGGTCTTCTTGCAGGAAATGTTGGTGGATGTCTGTGGAGAGGCGCTTCGGGCTTTCCAAGCCTCGTGGCACAAAGGGACCTCCTTCTGGGCGTCTCTGTTCTAGTCTCAGCTGCGTCGGCGGTGTTCAGAGAGTTTCCAGTCGCAAGCACAGTAGTTCTTAGCCTTTAGGTTGTGACAAACTCAAGGTACAGTTGCATGAATTAGGAAGAAGTGGTTTGGTCTTAGCCATGGCGGACTTGTTTGATTCTTTACTAATCAAATTTTGATGTTTCTGGAGTTCCTGTCGTGGCTCAGCGGTGATGAATCTGACTAGGATCCATGAGGGTGCGGGTTCGATCCCTGGCCTCGCTCAGTGGGTTAAGGATCCGGCCTTGCCATGAGCTGTGGTGTAGGTCGCAGCCATGGCTGGGATCCCGCGTTGCTGTGGCTGTGGCGTAGGCCAACGACTACAGCTCCGATTTGACCACTAGCCTGGGAACCTCCGTATGCCGCGGTGGCGGCCCTAAAAAGACCAAAAACTTTTTTTTGATGTTTCTGTGTAATTTTGTGTACACGCGATTTCTCCTCCTGACTGGTCTGTCTCCTCTCGCAGCCGCCTGCCTGTGATGACCTGGTCTTGACGCCTCTGCTTGCCAGGCTCTGAGCAAAGACGACGTAGGGTTTGCACACACACGGCTTGGGTGAGCCTTGCCCTGTGATATGGCCCAATGCTCAGCGAAGCGGCTGGAGGCAGCCGTGCGTGGGCCGTGCCCGTCCTAAGGGCTGGGAGGGTTCATCTGGTAGTTTAGGGTCACTCATCCTCGTGACTGGCGCTGAGCTGAATTTGAGGCTCAGTTTGGAGAGAGCTGCGTCTCGGCACCGCTGAGTCCTCGTCCGCGGACACGGCGCACCTCTTCGTGTATGAAGGCCTTGAGCCCTCTCAGCCGTCGCGCAGTTTCCATCCTAAAGCTCTTTTACACGTGCTTTGTTAAATTTATCTGTAAGTACGTCACCCTCTCGGGGCCGTCTTTAATGGCACTGTGTTTTCAGTTTCCGTTTCCAGTTGTTCCTTGGTAGTATATAGAAATACGGTAAGGTTTTCTCTGCGGACCTTTTATCTCGCGTTATTTCTGAATTCACTTATTTTAGTAGCTTTTCGGTAGGGATTTTAAGAAGAGTTACTTTATCACATTTCTGTACTTTGCTGCATTGTCTTGGATCTCCATTTCAATGAATTTTTTTTTCCTTTTTTTAAATTTTATGGCTGCACTGCAGCATATGGAACTTCCCAGGCTGGGGACTGAATCAGAGCCACAGCGCTGGGCTGGGGATCGAACCTGCCCCTCCACAGCAGCCCAGGCTGCCACAGTCGGATTCTTAGCCCGCTGTGCCACGGCAGGAACTCCTCAATGAATACTTTTTAAAAAAATACCTTTACCGTGTTTCTGATCTTGGAGTGAAAGCGTCCACCTGTCACCAGTAAGTGTGACGTCAGCTGTGAATTTTTCATAGTTGTTCTTTATCAGGCTGCGCTTCCCTTTGATTCTTTTTTGTGTGAGAGTTTTTATTCTGAACAGGCGTTTCATTTTCATATGCATTTGATATAAGTACTTGAGATCGTTTGGTTTTTTCTTCTTTTCTATCCTTTTTTTTTTTTTTTTTTAAGGTCTTCACCCGTGGCATATGGAGATTCCCAGGCTAGGGGTCGAATCAGAGCTGTAGCCTCCGGCCTGTACCACAACCACAGCCACAGCGACGCCAGATCTGAACTGCGTCTGCGACCTGCACCACAGCTCACGGCAGCACTGAGCAAGGCCAGGGATGGAACATGTGTCCTCAAGGATGCTAGTCGTTTCCTCTGAGCCACGAATGGGAACTCCTCATTTGGTTTTTGTACTTGATTCTGTTGCTAAAGTGAATTACACTGATGGACTTTGGGTACGTAGAGCAGCCTTGCATTACTGTTGTCATGAACTTGATCATTTATGTGTTTTTGGGTTGATTTGCTAATGCCTGGTTGGGTTCTGCCTCGCAGCTCACAGTCTGTGTTAGTTTGCAGCTCTCTTTCTTGACATGTCTTTACCTGTGATCAGGGTAGCGCCAGCCTCAGAAAGGGAGCCGGGGGCTCCTTCCTCATCATCTGTTTTCTGAAAGTGTTTCTGTAGGATTAGTTTTATTTCTTCCTTAAATATTGTATAGAATTAGCCTGGAAGCCACCCGGGCCTTGGTTTTTCTGTGAACTCAGTCTCTTTAATGAACACGGCTTCAGGGGGCCGTGTTTGCTGCGTCCCCGTCCGGAGGTCGCCCTTCCGCCCAGCTCTCGAGCCTGTTAGCAGCTGTGGAGTCCACTGCGCTCTCTGGTGCCTGCAGCCCCCGGGGCACTGTGTGGCCCAGTCTCCCTGGGCCATGCTGGCCTGCGACGCTGCTGTGAGTCCCGCTGCCTCCGTGGCTTTGGAGGAGTGCCGCTCGGGTGTTCCGTGCTGTCCCCTGCTTGGCTTCGTCCGGCGCTTCTCTCGCGGCAGGTCTGGGGGACGCCGTGGGGGTGCAGCCGGTCGTTGTGGGGAGGCCCCCGCGGGGGAGCGGGGTCACGCTCCACCTCCTGGAGGCGCCGGCCCCGGGCCTCAGGGTGGGTGTTTGCCTCACACTTAGGGTGGGAATCCGGCACCCTGTTTTGTCGCCCAGACCGTTCCCGCTTTGGGCCGGGCCTGCTCCCGGCGGCTCCTGCTCCCTTGGCCCGTTCCCCGATGCGGGTTCCGCTCGGTTGGGGCGCCTCCTGCCTTCCTGGCTCTTCAGGACGCTGCCCGCCCCGTCCTCGAGGCCCGTCTCCTGTTATGGGGAACCGGGGTTGGAGCCGGGGAGGTGGGCGCTGGGGTCTTGCTGCCCAGCGTGTCCCCAGGTCACACGGTCCCCTGTGCTGTGGCGGGCGCCGCCCCTGTCTGTCTTCCGTCTGTCGTCTGTCGTCACAGGCGGGACAGGCGTTTCTGCAGCTCCCTTGGGAGGAGGAGGGCCACACACACAGAGAGCAGAGCATACACAGAGAGCAGAGTCCTGTCTGTGCACGTGGCGCTGGGGCCAGCAGCTCAGAAGCCACGCCTTACGGGCCCTGTCAGTTCCAGGTGCCCGGTGTGTGTCGCTTGTCAGTCGCTTACCCCGCTTCTCTGCTGCAGCTGGTGATTTGGGGGAGTTGGTTTTATACTATATTTTGCTCATGTCATTGGCAAGAAATTTTTAATGCTAATTTATTCTTATCCCTCAGAGTATTTTTTGGATCCTGGTTTTTATGACTTTTTAAGCTTTAACTTGCATGCGATAGAAATAAACCCTTTACAGGTTTTGGTGCCTGGACGCCTGCCAGTCGGTTACAGAGCTGCTGCGGCAGAGGCCCGACGCCGCGCACGGCCCTGTAGCTGGAGGACAGGGTTCCTTGAGGTTCTCGTCAGCCTGCTTTGGTCATCAAAGGCTGTCACAGAAGCTAGGAACCGTGGTATCCGGTTTCCCAGCTAAACGGGACGAGCAGTTACTTTCCCTCGTAGAGGGTCGTGGTCGCCAGGCTACAGCGCGGTGAGGCTCCCGAGCAGCGAGGGCGCCAGAGGCCTGTCCTTCCAGGGACTCCCCGCTTCTGACGGGGCTGCTCCCGTGGCCGGAGCTGGCGTGGCTGTGCGATGCGGCGATGCGCCCGGCCCGGCTGCCTTGCCAGGGTGGACGGGGCGTCCGCCCGCGGTCCCTGAGAGGCCTGGAGCGGGGGTTCCGGCCGTTCGCGGTTCTGGCCCCGCGGGTGCCCCTCCCACACGCGAGGCAGCGCTCCGGGGAGTCAGGGCTGTCGTGCAGCCTGGGTCTCGGCCGAGCAGGGTCCCAGCAGGTCGGCCTGGCCTCGTCCCCGAGAAGGCGCACCCTCCTCGTTCCCCAGGAACGGAGGCCTTTAGTCTTCGTGTTTGACGTGGACGTCCGCCCCCGGTCCCTGGCCAGCGCGCCCTCTCCCCTAACAGTCGGAGCAGGTGGACAGCGCACGTCCGACAGGCCACACGCAGGCCGCTGGTGGCATGACTGCAGGCACCTCGTGTGTGAGCTGGCGTGTCCTCCGTCACCGGCCGCTGGGGGGTGTGTGTGCACAGGGCGGCTTTGTCCCTGGGTGGGGCGACTCTGAGCGGATGATTTTGTTTTCAGTCTGCCCCAAGAAGGCAGTGAGTGCCCCAGACCGGTGGGGCGAGTCACGGCCGAGTCGGGGTCGGAGCCCTCCGCTTCCCGACCAGACAAGCAGCCGAGCGCGCGCGATTCTTGTGTAGGACTCCCGCTCGTCACCTGAAACTGCGCCGCGGGCAGATCTGACCTTTCTCAGCATCAGTTCTCCCTCAGCCGAAGGAGGGCAGACAGCAGCGGGGCGCTGCGCGGGCGCTCAGTGTGCCTCGGCCTCAGCAGCCGCAAGAGGCCGCGGCATCGCTCACCTCGGTGCTGTCGCTTCCCGAGCGTCCGCAACAGCCCCATCGCCCCCAGCGATGACAGCGTCCCGGCTCCGCCTCGGAGGCCCCTGCTCTGCCCCTCTCTTCACCCGGACCAGCCGCGCGAGCCTGAGGCTGCCTCTCGCCCCCCACGTCCTGGACACGCAACCCCAGGCGTTCACCTGGGCAGCTGAACACAGCAGAGGCAGGGTCACACAGCGTGGGCTGCATGAAGGGGCTCTCGGGAAGCGGCGGGCCCGGCCGCTGGCGCCCCCTGCAGGTTTGAGTGTCGTGTGTGGGGTTTTGGTGGTGGTGCCTTGAAACGGGGACCCACCAGAATCATGGGGGACTCGTGTTAGAAAGTGGAACGTCCCTGGCTCCCCGGGGACGCCGCGGCTTCCGGGGTGGGGCAGAGTGCAGCCTGCCCTGCGCACTGGGCCGGGCCTGACTGCCGCCGAGCAGCGGTGTGACCTCGGGCCGGTTACTGGCCTCTCTGAACGGTCATAATTTAGGCAGGAGCGGTCGACTTGTGCAACTAGCATAACTGTGGAACTGGGCGAGACTCTTCAGCCTCGTGGGTTGGCCTCGCCTTTGAATTCAAACAGTCAGGGTAGTCTAGCCAGCCTTTTCCCTTTCGGTTAAGCTTTGGTTTAACGGGAACTTTGGAAACAGACATGGAGTTCTAGGTACAAGTAGAGAGAATAGTTTGAGACCGTGAAAGAATGAATTGGGCACGTAACAAAGCTTTAAAAACCAGAATGCTGGAGGCATAGTTAAATTGACCAGTGGAGCTGAAAAGAGCCCAGAAATAGAAGCAGAGCAATATGCAGCTGAAATTTTTTTTTTTTTTTGGCCACCCCATGCAGGGTGTGGAGTTCCCAGGCCAGGGATCAGACCCGAGACGCAGTTGCGGCCTAAGCTGAAGCTACGGCAACACTGGTCCCTAACCCACTGCGCCGGGCAGTGAGCCTACGTCCCAGTGCTCTAGAGACGCTGCCCACCCGTGTGCCACGCTGGGAACTCCTGCCAGCTGGGTTTTGACAAAGGTGCAGGAGTGGTTTGATGGAGGAAGGACGGCTCTTTTAGCAGGTGGTGCTGGAGCAGTTAGTTGGCCTTTAAGGCAAAGTGAAAGTAAGAACCTCAGTGGAATCCTCACACCTCGAACAGAAGTTGACCTAAAATCGATCACAGACTTCAGCATACGATGTGAAACTGTAAAGCTCCCTGATAAAAACAGGGGAGACTTGAGGTCTGCTGGAACTTCACACCAAAAGTACCATCAATGAAAAATAAGAGATTGGCCTTGAGCAAGATTAAAAGCTTCCGTTCCTTGTAAGGCCTGTTCGGAGCTGAAAAGATGAGCTGCAGACCATGAAAAACTATTAGCAAAGCACACGTAGGTCTGGCATAGAGACCCTTCAGATCTCAGCAGTGCAAAACCAGACACTCCGATTCAAAACCGGGGCGGGTACGTCGCCTGGGAGGAGATGCGGGTGGTGAGAGGCACGTGGAGAGACCGCGGGGAAGCGCAGATTAGGGCGGCGGCCGGATGCAGCGGAGACCCCCGGCCTCTCGCCGTTGCTGGTGGGCGTGTGAGATGGGGCAGCCGCCTGCAAACACAGGGCAGGGGTTTCCTGGCGCTGAAGCGCCCTCAGCACGGGGCCCAGCAGGCAGATTCTTGGGCATTTATCCTGGAGGAATGGAAACTTTCGTTCCCACCAATGTCCACAGCAACTTTACTTGTAATAACCACGACCTGCAAACACTTCCTGAGTGAAAGGTTAGGCAGTCTGGTGAGGCCCTGGACAAAGGCTTGGGCCCTTGGCTGCACTGCCAGGGAGGCCACACGCCGAGCTTCCTCCTCCGTGACGTCCCTGGGTGTCAGAGTGCTGGATGGGAGCGGGCTGCAGTTGTGGGGACACGGGGCTGGGGGTGTCGGGGCAGCAGGTGCCAACAGGTGAACACATGCGCACACAGAGACCGGTGCGACCTGTCCAGGGCCTGGGCTTGGTGACGGCATGCTCCCGTGTCACTGTCCTGCTTTGGGGTCGGCTTGTAGCTTATACAGGATGCACCACTGGGACACGGAACCTTGTAAGTTCCTATGGATCCATCATGATTTCACAGTGTGTCAGGGTTCAGCCAGGGAGACAGAACCAGTAGATATGTGTGTGTGTGTGTGTGTGTGTGTGTGTGTGTGTGTGTGTGTGAAGGAAGGGGCCAGCACCCCTGTGTGGGACCTCTCCACGAACTGGCTTACACACTTGGGAGGGTGCACGGCACACTTGAAGTCAGGGGGCAGGGGGGCAGGTGTGGGCGGGCGGGGGAGGGGCTTGTGATCAGGCTGGGCCCCCCACCCCGGGCGGAGCTGTTTGGAGTCTCCAAGACCAGGGAAAGCCTAAAGCTCCTGGTCAAGGTCTCATCTGCTGGGGCCAGGCCCCCCGATAACCCCCTTTTGTTTGACTTAACCTCAGCCACGTAGGACTTGAAGTCGCGTCTGCAAAGTCCCAGAGCAGCGTCCGATTGAGTCCCTGGGGACTCGGTCCCACCCCAGGTCGCTGACGTGTCGTGGTGGCTGCTGCGTGCTGGCCTCCTGCTTCACAGGGGTGGGAAGGGTGTGTTTTCTGACAGCGATATTAACACTTAAAAACAGACGGGTCCGTTGGCCTCCTCAGTGTCTGCACTGTGGTGCAGATGCCGTCAGCCACTGGAAGCCCTGCGGGGAAGCTTGTGATAGTCACGGTTCACACCATCCCGTTGGCGGCTGAACTCTCATTCCCATTTCGTTTCCGTCATAGAACTTTATCCTGTGACCCCCAGGCTGTTACACGCCTTTGAGATCTGGATGGAAATTGAAGCTGAAAAGTGCATTTCCTCCAGCTGTAAAGCACGAGGGGCTAAAACTAAAGAAAAGCGCTTCTGGGTTGAGCTGTCATTGCAGTTACCCGTTGATGGTTGAGCAGAACCGCGGGATCGTTCCCGGTGCGCCCGAGTCTTGGTCGTGTGGTGAATGTGAATGAACTTGAGGGGTGGTGGTTCCCGAGTCACTGGACGTCATGATCCGTCAGTCGGCTCCAGTGACACGCGGTTC